>CAMRHE010000132.1:4200000-4800000 GCA_947044405.1 Leptodactylus fallax | reverse complement strand
AGTTCCTTCATTTTTTTTTTTTGGGGGGGGGGGGGGAATTGTTCCAGTAGCAATTCCATAACACTGTCTATCTGCAGGGCTGGGTTAATATGCTGGGCTCTGGTGAGAGACTCCCTTTAAAGTCATTGAGAACTTCTTACTTGCAGTTATTTGGAGCTATCGCGACATATTTGTTTTAATAAATATTTCCCCATAATTTGACAATTCTGAAGCATATTTTCTTAGAACTCTGTTATGTTGTTCGTCTCTTATTCCTACTAGAAACTTACAAATAAATTGACAATTGTTTTTTCCATTTTGGTTGTCAAAGGGTTGTGTACCTATATAGCCCATGTAATTTAGTAGGGACACATCCCCATCTTATCAGACCCAGTTGTCAATTTATTCTTACATTTCAACAATAACAAATAACAGGAAAGGCACAATGTAAAAACACAAGGAGAAAATGCTCCAGAATTCTTACATTATGGGGAATACAAGTATTTTCGAGAGCGGACATGTCCAGTTCACTCAAAAACAAAAGGGACACTGTTTTTAAACAAAATGTGGCTTTTTATGATTTTTTGTGAAATGTAATGTATAATATTGCATAATGGTCCAGCTAATGGAGCACATTTACTGACTAGAAACAATGGTTTTCTGTTTTTAATCATACCTTTTTAGAAACACCATACATAGTAATTGAGAAACAATTTCTTAGCATTCGAAATATATTTTGACCCTCACTGAAGCTGGTAAATTTGTAAAGGAAATCTATTTTGCTTGTTCTGTGAGTACCGGCTTTGTCAGTATACAATTAACATGCATTCCTTCTTGAAAGGAGAATTACAGCACGATTTGGCTTCCCTAGAAGTTTCAGACGTTCGCTGCCAACGAACCCATTAAGAAAATTATTTCTTTGACCTGCCAGTGCTTAACAAGCAATTCAAGTAGATGATTGACCGATTGTTAATGGCATAATGGAAATGTATCCAGCTTCAGTACAGACATACATCTCTTCTAGAATCCTATACAGTATTTAATAAGAAGGGTGATCCTAAAACTATAGAAGATATTGGAATAGGGTCAGGTATGGGGAATGCGAATGGACAATTTACAAACTGTACAGTGGACATTGTACATTTACAGAGTTTTGTCGTTGTGTGATTTTATCAGTACTGCTATAGGCGTTTTACTGGATCGGAGAATTGACTATTGGCAGCCCGCCGCTCAGTTGTGGGGCAGCAGTGTTTGACCTCTTCACTGTTTACATTGATCCTTTTACCCGCATGTTGTCTATTTAGTAGTAGCAGTGTAGGGTATTGCAGGGTTTTACTGTTCACTGCAATGAGACACATCTGCAATAACCTGCACTGCCGCTACAAAGGAGATGGAATGCAGGTAGATGGACCAATGTAAAAAAGGGTCAGACACCCCATCAAACTGATGTTGATGGTCTATCGTAAGGACAGGTCATGAACATTCTGATCCCAGAAAACTCCTTTTATAAATGAGTATTGTACATGAAAGTCTATAAAGAATGTGAAAGAGCTAAGGGTAGATTCACATACAGTGGGGAAAAAAAGTATTTAGTCAGTCACCAATTGTGCAAGTTCTCCCACTTAAAAAGATGAGGCCGGCCTGTAATTGTCATCATAGGTAGACCTCAACTATGAGAGACAAAATGAGAAAACATATCCAGAAAATCACATTGTATGATTTTTAAAGAATTTATTTGCGAATTATGGTGGAAAATAAGTATTTGGTCACCTACAAACAAGCAAGATTTCTGGCTCTCACAGACCTGTAACTTCTTCTTTAAGAGGCTCCTCTGTCCTCCACTCATTACCTGTAGTAATGGCTCCTGTTTGACATTGTTATCAGTATAAAAGACACCTGTCCACAACCTCAAACAGTCACACTCCAAACTCCACTATGGTGAAGACCAAAGAGCTGTGGAAGGACACCAGAAACAAAATTGTAGACCTGCACCAGGCTGGGAAGACTGAATCTGCAATAGGCAAGCAGCTTGGTGTGAAGAAATCAACTGTGGGAGCAATAATTAGATAATGGAAGACATACAAGACCACTGATCATCTCCCTCGATCAGGGGCTCCACGCAAGATCTCACCCCGTGGGGTCAAAATGATCACAAGAATGGTGAGCAAAAATCCCAGAACCACATGGGGGGACCTAGTGAATGACCTGCAGAAAGCTGGGACTAACGTAACAAAGGCTACCGTCAGTAACACACTACGCCGCCAGGGACTCAGATCCTGCAGTGCCAGACGTGTCCCCCGGGCTTAAGCCAGTACATATCCGGGCCCGTCTGAAGTTTGCTAGAGAGCATTTGGATGTTCCAGAAGAGTATTGGGAGAATGTCATATGGTCAGATGAAACCAATGTAGAACTGTTTGGTAGAAACACAACTCGTCGTGTTTGGAGGAGAGTGAATGCTGAGTTGCATCCAAAGAACACCATACCTACTGTGAAGCATGGGGGTGGCAACATCATGCTTTGGGGCTGTTTCTCTGCAAAGGGACCAGGACGACTGATCCGTGTACATGAAAGAATGAATGGGGCCATGTATCGTGAGATTTTGAGTGCAAACCTCCTTCCATCAGCAAGGGCACTGAAGATGAAACGTGGCTGGGTCTTTCAGCATGACAATGATCCCAAGCACACCACCAGGGCAATGAAGGAGCGGCTTCGTAAGAAGCATTTCAAGGTCCTGGAGTGGCCTAGCCAGTCTCCAGATCTCAACCCCATAGAAAACCTTTGGAGGGAGTTGAAAGTTCGTGTTGCCCAGCGACAACCCCAAAACATCACTGCTCTAGAGGAGATCTGCATGGAGGAATGGGCCAACATACCAGCAACAGTGTGTGCCAACCTTGTGAAGACTTACAGAAAACGTTTGACCTCTGTCATTGCCAACAAAGGATATATAACAAAGTATTGAGATGAACTTTTGTTATTGACCAAATACTTATTTTCCACCATAATTTGCAAATAAATTGTTTAAAAATCAGACAATGTGATTTTCTAGATATGTTTTCTCATTTTGTCTCTCATAGTTGAGGTCTACCTATGATGTCAATTACAGGCCGGCCTCATCTTTTTAAGTGGGAGAACTTGCACAATTGGTGGCTGACTAAATACTTTTTTTTCCCCACTGTATATCAGTTGCATCAATATCAGTTTTTTTTTGTCCCTTAGTCGGTACAACTGATGCCAAAACTTATGCAAAAATGCAACAGTTGTCATCAGGCAACTTACAAATTTCTACTTCAAAACCATAAGTTGTCATCAGTTTTTACTATCAGTTTTTACCATGATGGTCCACAAGGCATCAAGTAAAGGTCCAAACTGAACACCTCCAGTATTTACGGTATTTTTCGGACAATAATACGCGTCTGACTATAAGACGCACCCCAGGTTTAAATAAGAAAAATAAGGAATAAGCCGGGGGCGACTAACGTGGCATTATACTGTGCAGATGTTGACTAACATGGCATTATACTGTGCGGGGGGCACTAACGTGGCATTACACTGTGTGGGGTGGCTAACATGGCATTATACTGTGCAGGGGCACTAATGTGGCATTATACTGTGCAGGGGGCACTAACGTGGCATTACATGGTGTGGGGGGGCAACTAACATGGAATATATTGCGCAGGTGGAAATAACATGGCATTATACTGTAGGAGGAACTAAGGAACATTATACTGTGGGTGGGGGCATAAAGGAGCATTATACTGTGGGGGACACTAATGGGATTATTGTGCCTCCTTAGTATTCTCCTTAACAGGGCCATTTTAACACTTTGGTGGTTTCAGTGCAAAAGTTTTATAAGTGGGCACCCTCATAACCACCACTTACGAATACCCGACTTACACAAATTATAATACGCCCTTAGAGGCCCTAACATAGTATAATGCCTCCTTAGTGGCCCCTTACAATATAATGTCCCCCTCCAACTATCCCCACAGTTTAATGTCCCTGTTCATCTGCCCCCAGTTTAACCCTTTCACTGCAAGGGGTTTCAGATTTTTTTTCTCCGCTGGCTGCCTGGGCAATTTTCACAGTTTCAAACTATGACTGTGATACCACATACCGTATATAAAAACACGATTTATTATTTCATATCTACAACCACCTTCATGCAACTTTGCAGCAAACAGAGATTACAAGCAAAAATTGCAAAAAAATTCAAATTTGCACTAAAGTGTATGCTCAAGCAATCCCTTTCTGCAAACAAAATGTACTTTCCAAAAATCTGCCAGATGTGAGGAATTCATACATACTACACATATATATATATATATTTACAGGTGCAGGTGTTAAAGAAAAGTCAAAATCGCAGAAATGTGCCAACCAATTTTGTGCATGCATATTAAATAGGGGCCTACATAAGAATAGAATTTTCTATCCCCCTATAAAAACTGTAACTCTAATGAATAATTATAATCTCCATACCTAACTAATGTGATAACTAGGGCCAGTTTCAGATTGGTGTACATAGCAATTGCCAGCTTCACTACTGTACATAGAGTGTGCAGAACACCGGGTGCTGCCGCATCCATCTTCAGGCAGCATCCGACGCTGAAGAAATTTTAAAGAAGCCGAATGGAAAAACGCTGCAGGTTGCGTTTTTCCATCCGGCTGAGGCACAGGTCCGGTGCCACAACTGATGCCTCTTGTGCCAGAACCGAACCCATACAAAACTATGGGATCCATCCTGGCATCAGTTTCCCTCTGGCTTGTGTGCACAATGCTGGAGGGAAACTGATTTGTGCCCCATATATGTGAATGCACCCTAAGTAAACTATGAACAACCTAAGAAGGAAGATTTTTTTAGGTGGAAACATTCTTTAAAAGAAATGTAAAACTAGTCCTTCCCCGTAACACTGCATTTATAGTAGGTTGTCTAGTTGCAGTCTTAGGGCTTATACATATGGCATTGCCGTATGCATGGATTCTGTAAAGCAACGCATACAGTCCCTACAGGGCTGTGTTACAAAGCCATAAGCAATCTGTGTGTCGCCATATGGTGTCTTCCTAAAGTATCATATTCTCTTCTAGATGCAAAGCACATGCCTTGGTCATGACATAAGGAAATTAGCCAGAAGAGGAACTATGTCTCCTTAAGAAGAATTAGCCTTTCCAGGCTACCTTGTGTTGTATAGGAATTTATTGGATCTTATGCCACTTACATTTTTTCCACCAAGGAGGACTTATTTACATATTCTTTTCACATAATTCTTAACAGGACACATAGGATCCAATAAGTCCCTGTACGCCTCAAGGTATCCTGAAAAGTCTCCTTAAAGAGATATAGTTTCCCTTCTGACCCACATCTATAACCTCTCATTATCCCACCAACAAGTACCCTGCTTCAGACTGATGAGGCAATAAACTAGAAACAACTGTCCATGGATAGGTCTCTCTTCCTTTTGGATGAGCTATTCTGGCTTGATTATTCCCAGATTATGCCACCAGGTTTCAAGAAAGCCTGGCTGTCAGGGATCTGAACGCCTACTCACCACACAAGCTCATGTGATTGTAAAGGGCCAATCCGCTTCCACACTCCTATAACACTAGACTACAAAGGAGTGAAGTCATCCACATATCCACACAAATACCTGCCACGACCCTTACAGTAGACAAGACACTGATATACCCAGACATCTCACACCTGCATCCTCTCACACTGCACAGTAAACCTCTAGCATACTGGTATATAAAAATGTTAACAAAACTAAGCAGTGCTTTCTCTCTTCAGGATTATGGTTACGTTTTAGAGCCAAGAACAATGTTATTAAATTTTAAGATTTAAATTTACAGAAAAAGTACAGTGCTTACAGGAAAAAAAGTATACAATTTAAAAAGGGAATGAAAAAAATTACAGACCTCTTACAAGCCTGGCCATGGAGCTCAGAAGGAAGTTGGACAGACTACAAACTGGTTGCATCTCCAAGTACTGTATCTGACAAAGTGGGTCCAGTTCATTATCCATTTTTGTAGGATCTCTAACCCTGCTCACTTTCTGGTACCACCCACCTGTGACTGGGTATTAGGATTCTTTTTTTTTTATAACTGTAATTTTATTGAAAAATTTTTCATTAACAAGGAATAAAGAAAAAAACAAAAAAACAATAATAATCAAACAAACAGGAAGCATTGAGGTAAATAGAGGCTATCTGCCTCCTCCCCCTTAAGCAATATGCATTTAAATTAAGCAGTGAACAAGGGAGGGGGGAATGGAGGGGTTAAGAAGACAAGGGTAGGACCAAAGGGAAGGGGGGGGGGGAGGGAAGGAGAGGACTAGAGATCAGAGACCCTGTAATGTACAATACATGTCCCAGGGTGCCCAAATAGCCCCAAAGGCTTACCGTGAATTATGTAGGCCAGCAGTCAGGTATTCAAGACTCCTCACATCCTTCATTCTAGCCACAAGCTCAAGACTAGATGGGGGACTCACCTTCTTCCAGTTTCTAGCTATGAGAGTTTTAGCTGCAGTACAAAGATGCAAGAAAAGCCTGGATGACTTATTGCTCAGGTGTCTGGGGGGAAGGTTCAGGAGATAAAGAAGAGGGTCAAGAGGAACCTCTTGCAAAAAGAGAGCAGTCGTCAGAGTCCTGACCTCCCTCCAAAAACCGAGGATGAGAGGGCACGTCCAAAAGATATGGTGCAGGGTACCCACCGCAGCTCCACAGCGCCAGCACCATGGGGGAACTAATGGGTTTAAAGTATGAAGGAGAGCCGGAGTATGATACCAATGCATCAACAGCTTATACTGCTTTTCCCTAAACGTAATGCACTGAGATGATTTCTGGGCCCGAGACCATACAATCCGCCACTGTTCCTGGGAGATGGGTTTACCCACCGCCTCCTCCCATTTAAGCATATAGCGATGATTAACAGGAGAGCCTGTAGTTTGTGAGTTAAGAAGTTGGTAAATAGAGGATATAAAGCCCCTAGTGGACGTGCCTGCACGGCAAATCTTTTCAAAAGCGGTGGGGAGTGACACCTTAAGAGACCCATGGAGGGAGCGGACAAAGTGAACCACCTGCAAGTAATGGAACCATTCAGTACTTGGCAGGTTTTGATTAGCTGTAAGATAAGCAAAGGACCTGAGTTCCAAGGTTCCAGGGTCAACCATATCAGCAATCCGGTAAAGGCCAGCTTCAGACCACACTTTAGTCATGGCAGAAGTCAGGCTCTCTGGGAGAAGGGGGTTGTATAGTATGGAGACCATAGATGAGCGCGGGGACATCAGGGAGAATCTAGCACAACAGGTAGACCAGATAGATCTAGTAAACCGAATGGGGCCCAACAGGTACGAGGCAGGGGGGGTGGGGGGGGAGCTGACCCACAGAAGCGCGTTAGGATGCATGGGTGCCAGCCATAGCTTCTCTATCTGCACCCATCTGGTGTATGCTGGCATAGCCGCCCAGAATGGGATATGGCGTAAGTGGGCCGCCCAGTAATAATGTAACAGATGTGGGACAGCCATACCCCCAGACCCCCTATCCGCCAGCATAACAGATCTAGGTATTCGGTGTCGTTTTGCTTTCCAGATAAACTGGAAGATAGCTTTCTGTAGGTTCCGTAATTCTCCCCGAGGTATCGCGACTGGGAGCGTCTCGAAAAAAATACAGTAGCTTCGGGAGGAGAGTCATCTTGACCGCAGCAATTCTCCCCAAAAGGGAGATAGGCAAGGGTTGCCATTTGTCCAATAGGGCTCTTAGCTCACAAAACAACCGCGGGTAGTTTGCCGAGTAGAGGGTCGCATAGGAAGTGGATATATGGACTCCCAGGTAGCGGATAGAGGACTCCCGCCACTGGAAATCGTAATTACTGCGGAGGAGAAGGAGAAGGTCCCGTGGGATGTTAAGTGGGAGTGCCTCAGTCTTCGCGGGGTTCACCTTATACCCTGAGAGATCACCATAGGTCTCTAGCGAGCGCAGCAAGTTTGGAAGGGTAGTATGAGGGGAGGTGAGAGTGAGGAGTACATCGTCCGCAAAGAGAGATATCTTAAATTCCTTATCTTGGACCATGATGCCCTTGATATTAGGGTCTCGCCTAATCTTGGCCGCTAGCGGTTCAATGCAGAGGGCAAATATGATGGGTGACAGGGGGCAACCCTGCCTAGTGCCATTTCGAATAGGGAAGAAGGGCGAAGATGCATGGGGAAGCTTAATTGCTGCTGAGGGTAAGGAGTAAAGGGCCTGGATAGCTGTGAGAAACGGTCCCGTAAGCCCGAACGCCTTAAGCGTAGTATGCATAAACGACCAATTTATGCGGTCAAAAGCCTTTTCAGCGTCCAGGCTCAAGAGAAGGGCTGGGGTAGAATAATGATTGGCCACCTCCACCAAATCCACAGTCCTCCTGGTGTTGTCACCACCCTGACGACAGGGGATGAATCCCACCTGGTCCTTATGGACAAGCAGAGGGAGCCAAGCATTCAGTCTGTTGGCTAAGAGTTTGGTGAAAAGTTTCAGGTCCGTGTTCAGCAAAGCAATCGGTCGGTAGTTAGCACAATCCTGCAAGTCCTTACCCGGTTTAGGGACCAATGTGAGTAGTGAAGAGAGCATAGTCGGGGGTATAGGGGAACCTGAAAGGAAGGAATTGAAGAGGGACAATAGATGAGCAGAGAGTTCACCCTGGAAAACCTTATAATAATTGTAAGTGAACCCATCTGGGCCTGGGGCTTTCCCATTTGGGAGGTCCCTCAGGACCCCTTCTAGTTCCTCCCTGGTGATGGGGGTGTTCAGGGAGGTTAGGGCCTCAGGAGGAAGGCGTGGGAGACAACAATCCTTTAAATAGTCTTCCAGTAGTGTTGAGTCATCCCCAGGGAGTAGTGCTCGTGGGGGGGGGTAAGTCATACAGCTTAGAGTAGTAAGAGTGGAACGCCAGCGCCACAGCATCAGGGTGATGTTGAAGAGTACCCGCGGGGTCACGGACAGAGTGTGGTGTGGAAGAGGCCCGATGATCCCTGAGGGTTCCTGCCAGGAGGGTATGAGATTTATTACCTCGTTCAAAAAACCGCTGACGGGTATAAAGGAGAAGTCGTTCCACATGGCGGGTCTCCAAATCACGGAGGTCCGCCCGGGCCAGGACCAAACGGCGAAGAACCCCCAGGGATGGATGCGCTGCCAAAGTCGTCGTAAGGGACCGAATACGGGCTTGGAGGAGCTGTTCCTGGGCCTGTCTGTCCCTTTTAAGCCTAGAAGCCAATGCGATACAGCATCCTCTCATGACCGCCTTATGGGCTTCCCAGAGAATGGCAAGAGAGTCTACCGAGCCTAAGTTGTCCCTAAAATAATCTATCAAGTGTGTGCGCAGGGTCTCGAGGGAGGTCGGCGAATTGAGCAGTGTTTCGTTAAGACGCCAATGACATTGGCGAGTAGGCACTGGAGTCGTAGATAAGGTAACCACGACTGGGGCATGATCAGACCAGGTGAGAGGGCCAATGTTCGTGTCCCTAAGCAAACGAAGAGCGGGAGCATTTCCAAAGAAGTAGTCAATGCGGGTGTGAGTGTTATGAGGGTGAGAAAAGAAGGTGTAGGAGCGCGCCGTAGGATTGTCCACTCGCCAAAGGTCATACAAAGAGTGGGCGCGGATCAGCCTGCGGAACTCCCTTGCAAGTTGGGCCAACCTATGGGGGGTTGGGCCCTGGGGTAACGCCAGACGATCCGCCCGTTCAGAGAAGACCATGTTAAAGTCTCCCCCCACCAGCCAAGCTGATGGTGGGAGAGCGCGCAGACGGGAGAATACCCGGCGCAAGAACGGGATCTGTGCTGAATTGGGGGCATAGACATTGCATAAAACAATCGGGGCACCATAAAGGAGCCCCTCCAAGATAACAAACCGGCCACCTGGGTCTATGTGGGAAGTCGTCACTGTAATTGGGCAGGATCGAGAAAGAAGGATAGCCACCCCAGCTCTGCGTCGATTGTGGAAGGCTGAAAAAGCTACGGGAAAATAATGCTTAGCGAAGGCAAAAGTACCAGCGCGGTCAAAATGAGTCTCCTGAAGAAACGCCACATCCGCTCGTAAGGAGCGGAGTTCTCTAAGGACATGGCGCCTTTTAATGTTGGAACCCAGGCCCTTGACATTAATTGTCACGCACCTAACCATTGGGACCCAGGATTGGAGGACAGTGGCGGATTGCAATAAGCTCACCCATCTCACATGACGCTGGCAAGTTTCCCTCGGAGAGGCAAAAGGGCAATCCACAAACAGGAACCCAAAGTCGAGGCAGGGTCTCTAGATCAGGGAGGGGGGGGAAGAGAGGGAGGGAGGGAGGCAAAAGACATCATAAATGACAAAGTAAAAATAAAAACAGTTAAACAATACTTTGTGGGCGAGGCTAAGTCACTCGCCTGGGGACCAATGAGGGCAGCCAGAGGTCCAATCAGGATCAATGGCCACACAGTCCAAGTATCCCCTTAGGGGGGAGAGCGTGGACAGGAGGTCGGAGGGGAGGCGGTGGATCCCCAACCACCAGTAAAAAGAAGGAAGGAAGGGGAGTCACCGGAACCCCACCCCGCCCCACTCTGCTAAAACAATCCAATAATAAGCATAATAGATGAGACCCGTAGACCTAAAAAAGAAAAAAAGAGAAGCAAACATAACATTAAGGCATGCAGATTCCAAAGCACCACCGAGAAAAGGGAGAACGTCTCAAGGGGGGGCAGCCTCCTCAGGGATCAGTCTCCAGCCGGGGCCTCCGAGTGGTCACCACCGCGGAGGATGCATGACGTCGTCTGGGCTCCAATCGTTGCCAAACCGGTGGTGGGGGAGGGGGTGGAGAGAATAGCTCCCAGTCTGTTAAATCCGGCAGGGGAACATCCAATAGGTCACAGAAGAGAGGCAAATCCGCAAAGGAGCGAAGCGTAGCGGAGCGACCATCCCTACGAGCAATGAGAGCAAACGGAAATCCCCACCGGTAAGGAATTTGGTGCTCCTGAAGAATCTGGAGGAGGGGTCGGAGATGGTGGCGTTTCTGGAGGGTGATTAGCGACAGATCCTGATAGAATTGTAGTGGAGCTCCCTGAAACTCGAAGTCTTTGAGTTTGCGCACTTTGCTCATTATAGCCTCTTTAAGGGTGAAGTCGTGGAGGCAGCAGATGACATCACGGGGTGTGGCGGAAGATCCTCTGGGTCGAAGGGCTCGATGTGCCCTATCAAACTTAATTTTGTGGGACGGGGGCTCCTGCAGTATAGTGTTGAAGACAGCCTCCAGCAGAACAGGCAGATCCTCAGATTGGTCAGCCTCTGGGAGTCCCTTGATGCGTATATTGTTGCGCCGGCCCCTGTTGTCAAGATCCTCCAAGTGGCGTTGCATGTCCCGTATAGCTGAACCCTGTTCAGTGGTAGTATCATGCAGTGAGGCAACATAGTCCCTGGTAGTGTCATGGTCATTCTCCAGCGTGTCCATTCGGTTAGCAATGGAGTGTAAATCAGTGCGGAGGGTAGCAATTTCAGATCGGAAGGATGCTGTGATTTCCGCAACCATACTTTTAAGGTCTTGTTTAGTAGGAAGTTGAGGAAGAAGGTCCGCCATGGATGATGGTGCTGAAGATGGGCCTGGAATGCAGCTCTGGGGGTACAGGACTGGAGGGGGGGAGCCATAATCCTTGGGAGTGTGGGGCGGAGGAGCCCCTACGCCAGCGCCTTCCACCGCGCCATCCCCCCTGAGCTATGGAGGGGAGGGGCGATGGGGGAAGATAGTAGATGGGGGGCCACAGAGACCAGCTCTGTGGCCACAGGCTGCAACTCATCAGCGGTGTAGGAGGGAGCAGAGCCACTGACCTCAGAACTCCTTGAGAAGCTGGAAACATCCGGGGTCCTCTCATGCCGCTCTGCCAGGAGTGCTGGTGAAGCAGAATGTAGTTGCTGGGACATCCCAGGGTGAGGAGACTGTGGGAGCACTCGTGCTGGGGAAACTCTGGGTTGCCCAGGCGCCGACAGGGATCTCTGTTGAAGCGGCGCTCCGCTGGCTGACAGGGGGAGTGCGGGAGGAGAGAAGCTGCGCTGCGACCCCTGTGCCTGGAGAGCGGAGGAAATCCAAGATGGCCGCCCCGCAGCAGCCTGGCCCGGTAGAGAAGGCCGCTGGGCCAGAAAGGCGTCCAGGGTGGCCCCCCCAGACCTCTCCACGGGCGCTGGGGTGCCCGGGGCCACCTTCCTCGGTAAGCGCTTGCCCATACTGCGCCTGCTGAGGGGTCCACGGGTCTCAGTAGCGAGCGGAGGAGCGGAGAAGGACCTGCGCGCGTGCTACTCCATGCGCGTCCAGGCCACGCCCCGTATTAGGATTCTTGATGTGTATTCTCCCAATCTGAACTCCTCCTCCTTAGCCAGGTGCCTGCTAATTGTTTGTACCTATTGTGGCTTTCATATCCTGATTGTGTATTCTGAACTGCTCTTTTTGACCTTTAGCTTGCTACTGGAAAACCATTTGTCTTTTGATTTTGACTCTGATGTTACCTCCTGGCCCCCCCCCCCCTCCTTTTTTATCACCCTCCCCCCCCCCCCCCCCCCCCCCCCCCCCCCCCCCCCCCCCCCCCTCTCCTCCTCCCCCCAAATTTTTTTTTTTTTTTTTTTTTTTTTTGTTTTTGTTTTTTTTTTTTTTTTCCACTTTTTTTGGTGATAACCCCCCCCCCCCCCCCCCCCCCCCCCCCCCCCGCGGGGGAGGAGGTTTTTTTTTGGGGCCCTCCCCCCCCCCCCCCAACGAAATAAAAAAACCACACCCCTCCCCCCCCCCCTCCCCCCCCCCCCCCCCCCCCCCCCTTTTTTCCCCCCCCCCCCCCTCCCCCCCCCCAGGGGGGGGCCCCCCCCCCCCCCCCCACGGGGGGGTTTTTTTTTTTTTTTTTTATGAGATTTTTTTTTTTTTTTTTTTTTTTTTTTCCCATTTACCAGGGGGGGCCCCCCCCCCCCCTTAAAGGGGGCCCCTCCCGGGCGTGGCCTGGACGCGCATGGAGTAGCACGCGCGCAGGTCCTTCTCCGCTCCTCCGCTCGCTATTGAGACCCGTGGACCCCTCAGCAGGCGCAGTATGGGCAAGCGCTTACCGAGGAAGGTGGCCCCGGGCACCCCAGCGCCCGTGGAGAGGTCTGGGGGGGCCACCCTGGACGCCTTTCTGGCCCAGCGGCCTTCTCTACCGGGCCAGGCTGCTGCGGGGCGGCCATCTTGGATTTCCTCCGCTCTCCAGGCACAGGGGTCGCAGCGCAGCTTCTCTCCTCCCACGCTCCCCCTGTCAGCCAGCGGAGCGCCGCTTCAACAGAGATCCCTGTCGGCGCCTGGGCAACCCAGAGTTTCCCCAGCACGAGTGCTCCCACAGTCTCCTCACCCTGGGATGTCCCAGCAACTACATTCTGCTTCACCAGCACTCCTGGCAGAGCGGCATGAGAGGACCCCGGATGTCTCCAGCTTCTCAAGGAGTTCTGAGGTCAGTGGCTCTGCTCCCTCCTACACCGCTGATGAGTTGCAGCCTGTGGCCACAGAGCTGGTCTCTGTGGCCCCCCATCTACTATCTTCCCCCATCGCCCCTCCCCTCCATAGCTCAGGGGGGGATGGCGCGGTGGAAGGCGCTGGCGTAGGGGCTCCTCCGCCCCACACTCCCAAGGATTATGCCTCCCCCCCTCCAGTCCTGCACCCCCAGAGCTGCATTCCAGGCCCATCTTCAGCACCATCATCCATGGCGGACCTTCTTCCTCAACTTCCTACTAAACAAGACCTTAAAAGTATGGTTGCGGAAATCACAGCGTCCTTCCGATCTGAAATTGCTACCCTCCGCACTGATTTACACTCCATTGCTAACCGAATGGACACGCTGGAGAATGACCATGACACTACCAGAGACTATGTTGCCTCACTGCATGATACTACCACTGAACAGGGTTCAGCTATACGGGACATGCAACGCCACTTGGAGGATCTTGACAACAGGGGCCGGCGCAACAATATACGCATCAAGGGACTCCCAGAGGCTGACCAATCTGAGGATCTGCCTGTTCTGCTGGAGGCTGTCTTCAACACTATACTGCAGGAGCCCCCGTCCCACAAAATTAAGTTTGATAGGGCACATCGAGCCCTTCGACCCAGAGGATCTTCCGCCACACCCCGTGATGTCATCTGCTGCCTCCACGACTTCACCCTTAAAGAGGCTATAATGAGCAAAGTGCGCAAACTCAAAGACTTCGAGTTTCAGGGAGCTCCACTACAATTCTATCAGGATCTGTCGCTAATCACCCTCCAGAAACGCCGCCATCTCCGACCCCTCCTCCAGATTCTTCAGGAGCACCAAATTCCTTACCGGTGGGGATTTCCGTTTGCTCTCATTGCTCGTAGGGATGGTCGCTCCGCTACGCTTCGCTCCTTTGCGGATTTGCCTCTCTTCTGTGACCTATTGGATGTTCCCCTGCCGGATTTAACAGACTGGGAGCTATTCTCTCCACCCCCTCCCCCACCACCGGTTTGGCAACGATTGGAGCCCAGACGACGTCATGCATCCTCCGCGGTGGTGACCACTCGGAGGCCCCGGCTGGAGACTGATCCCTGAGGAGGCTGCCCCCCCTTGAGACGTTCTCCCTTTTCTCGGTGGTGCTTTGGAATCTGCATGCCTTAATGTTATGTTTGCTTCTTTTTTTTTTCTTTTTTAGGTCTACGGGTCTCATCTATTATGCTTATTATTGGATTGTTTTAGCGGAGTGGGGGCGGGGTGGGGTTCCGGTGACTCCCCTTCCTTCCTTCTTTTTACTGGTGGTTGGGGATCCACCGCCTCCCCTCCGACCTCCTGTCCACGCTCTCCCCCCTAAGGGGATACTTGGACTGTGCGGCCATTGATCCTGATTGGACCTCTGGCTGCCCTCATTGGTCCCCAGGCGAGTGACTTAGCCTCGCCCACAAAGTATTGTTTAACTGTTTTTATTTTTACTTTGTCATTTATGATGTCTTTTGCCTCCCTCCCTCCCTCTCTTTCCCCCCCCCTCCCTGATCTAGAGACCCTGCCTCGACTTTGGGCTCCTGTTTGTGGATTGCCCTTTTGCCTCTCCGAGGGAAACTTGCCAGCGTCATGTGAGATGGGTGGGCTTATTGCAATCCGCCACTGTCCTCCAATCCTGGGTCCCAATGGTTAGGTGCGTGACAATTAATGTCAAGGGCCTGGGTTCCAACATTAAAAGGCGCCATGTCCTTAGAGAACTCCGCTCCTTACGAGCGGATGTGGCGTTTCTTCAGGAGACTCATTTTGACCGCGCTGGTACTTTTGCCTTCGCTAAGCATTATTTTCCCGTAGCTTTTTCAGCCTTCCACAATCGACGCAGAGCTGGGGTGGCTATCCTTCTTTCTCGATCCTGCCCAATTACAGTGACGACTTCCCACATAGACCCAGGTGGCCGGTTTGTTATCTTGGAGGGGCTCCTTTATGGTGCCCCGATTGTTTTATGCAATGTCTATGCCCCCAATTCAGCACAGATCCCGTTCTTGCGCCGGGTATTCTCCCGTCTGCGCGCTCTCCCACCATCAGCTTGGCTGGTGGGGGGAGACTTTAACATGGTCTTCTCTGAACGGGCGGATCGTCTGGCGTTACCCCAGGGCCCAACCCCCCATAGGTTGGCCCAACTTGCAAGGGAGTTCCGCAGGCTGATCCGCGCCCACTCTTTGTATGACCTTTGGCGAGTGGACAATCCTACGGCGCGCTCCTACACCTTCTTTTCTCACCCTCATAACACTCACACCCGCATTGACTACTTCTTTGGAAATGCTCCCGCTCTTCGTTTGCTTAGGGACACGAACATTGGCCCTCTCACCTGGTCTGATCATGCCCCAGTCGTGGTTACCTTATCTACGACTCCAGTGCCTACTCGCCAATGTCATTGGCGTCTTAACGAAACATTGCTCAATTCGCCGACCTCCCTCGAGACCCTGCGCACACACTTGATAGATTATTTTAGGGACAACTTAGGCTCGGTAGACTCTCTTGCCATTCTCTGGGAAGCCCATAAGGCGGTCATGAGAGGATGCTGTATCGCATTGGCTTCTAGGCTTAAAAGGGACAGACAGGCCCAGGAACAGCTTCTCCAAGCCCGTATTCGGTCCCTTACGACGACTTTGGCAGCGCATCCATCCCTGGGGGTTCTTCGCCGTTTGGTCCTGGCCCGGGCGGACCTCCGTGATTTGGAGACCCGCCATGTGGAACGACTTCTCCTTTATACCCGTCAGCGGTTTTTTGAACGAGGTAATAAATCTCATACCCTCCTGGCAGGAACCCTCAGGGATCATCGGGCCTCTTCCACACCACACTCTGTCCGTGACCCCGCGGGTACTCTTCAACATCACCCTGATGCTGTGGCGCTGGCGTTCCACTCTTACTACTCTAAGCTGTATGACTTACCCCCCCACACGAGCACTACTCCCTGGGGATGACTCAACACTACTGGAAGACTATTTAAAGGATTGTTGTCTCCCACGCCTTCCTCCTGAGGCCCTAACCTCCCTGAACACCCCCATCACCAGGGAGGAACTAGAAGGGGTCCTGAGGGACCTCCCAAATGGGAAAGCCCCAGGCCCAGATGGGTTCACTTACAATTATTATAAGGTTTTCCAGGGTGAACTCTCTGCTCATCTATTGTCCCTCTTCAATTCCTTCCTTTCAGGTTCCCCTATACCCCCGACTATGCTCTCTTCACTACTCACATTGGTCCCTAAACCGGGTAAGGACTTGCAGGATTGTGCTAACTACCGACCGATTGCTTTGCTGAACACGGACCTGAAACTTTTCACCAAACTCTTAGCCAATAGACTGAATGCTTGGCTCCCTCTGCTTGTCCATAAGGACCAGGTGGGATTCATCCCCTGTCGTCAGGGTGGTGACAACACCAGGAGGACTGTGGATTTGGTGGAGGTGGCCAATCATTATTCTACCCCGGCCCTTCTCTTGAGCCTGGACGCTGAAAAGGCTTTTGACCGCATAAATTGGTCGTTTATGCATACTACGCTTAAGGCGTTCGGGCTTACGGGACCTTTTCTCACAGCTATCCAGGCCCTTTACTCCTTACCCTCAGCAGCAATCAAGCTTCCCCATGCATCTTCGCCCTCCTTCCCTATTCGAAATGGCACTAGGCAGGGTTGCCCCCTGTCACCCATCATATTTGCCCTCTGCATTGAACCGCTAGCGGCCAAGATTAGGCGAGACCCTAATATCAAGGGCATCATGGTCCAAGATAAGGAATTTAAGATATCTCTCTTTGCGGACGATGTACTCCTCACTCTCACCTCCCCTCATACTACCCTTCCAAACTTGCTGCGCTCGCTAGAGACCTATGGTGATCTCTCAGGGTATAAGGTGAACCCCGCGAAGACTGAGGCACTCCCACTTAACATCCCACGGGACCTTCTCCTTCTCCTCCGCAGTAATTACGATTTCCAGTGGCGGGAGTCCTCTATCCGCTACCTGGGAGTCCATATATCCACTTCCTATGCGACCCTCTACTCGGCAAACTACCCGCGGTTGTTTTGTGAGCTAAGAGCCCTATTGGACAAATGGCAACCCTTGCCTATCTCCCTTTTGGGGAGAATTGCTGCGGTCAAGATGACTCTCCTCCCGAAGCTACTGTATTTTTTCGAGACTCTCCCAGTCGCGATACCTCGGGGAGAATTACGGAACCTACAGAAAGCTATCTTCCAGTTTATCTGGAAAGCAAAACGACACCGAATACCTAGATCTGTTATGCTGGCGGATAGGGGGTCTGGGGGTATGGCTGTCCCACATCTGTTACATTATTACTGGGCGGCCCACTTACGCCATATCCCATTCTGGGCGGCTATGCCAGCATACACCAGATGGGTGCAGGTAGAGAAGCTATGGCTGGCACCCATGCATCCTAACGCGCTTCTGTGGGTCAGCTCCCCCCCCACCCCCCCTGCCTCGTACCTGTTGGGCCCCATTCGGTTTACTAGATCTATCTGGTCTACCTGTTGTGCTAGATTCTCCCTGATGTCCCCGCGCTCATCTATGGTCTCCATACTATACAACCCCCTTCTCCCAGAGAGCCTGACTTCTGCCATGACTAAAGTGTGGTCTGAAGCTGGCCTTTACCGGATTGCTGATATGGTTGACCCTGGAACCTTGGAACTCAGGTCCTTTGCTTATCTTACAGCTAATCAAAACCTGCCAAGTACTGAATGGTTCCATTACTTGCAGGTGGTTCACTTTGTCCGCTCCCTCCATGGGTCTCTTAAGGTGTCACTCCCCACCGCTTTTGAAAAGATTTGCCGTGCAGGCACGTCCACTAGGGGCTTTATATCCTCTATTTACCAACTTCTTAACTCACAAACTACAGGCTCTCCTGTTAATCATCGCTATATGCTTAAATGGGAGGAGGCGGTGGGTAAACCCATCTCCCAGGAACAGTGGCGGATTGTATGGTCTCGGGCCCAGAAATCATCTCAGTGCATTACGTTTAGGGAAACGCAGTATAAGCTGTTGATGCATTGGTATCATACTCCGGCTCTCCTTCATACTTTAAACCCATTAGTTCCCCCATGGTGCTGGCGCTGTGGAGCTGCGGTGGGTACCCTGCACCATATCTTTTGGACGTGCCCTCTCATCCTCGGTTTTTGGAGGGAGGTCAGGACTCTGACGACTGCTCTCTTTTTGCAAGAGGTTCCTCTTGACCCTCTTCTTCATCTCCTGAACCTTCCCCCCAGACACCTGAGCAATAAGTCATCCAGGCTTTTCTTGCATCTTTGTACTGCAGCTAAAACTCTCATAGCTAGAAACTGGAAGAAGGTGAGTCCCCCATCTAGTCTTGAGCTTGTGGCTAGAATGAAGGATGTGAGGAGTCTTGAATACCTGACTGCTGGCCTACATAATTCACGGGAAGCCTTTGGGGCTATTTGGGCACCCTGGGACATGTATTGTACATTACAGGGTCTCTGATCTCTAGTCCTCTCCTTCCCTCTCCCCCCCCTTCCCTTTGGTCCTACACTTGTCTTCTTAACCCCTCCATTCCCCCCTCCCTTGTTCACTGCTTAATTTAAATGCATATTGCTTAAGGGGGAGGAGGCAGATAGCCTCTATTTACCTCAATGCTTCCTGTTTGTTTGATTATTATTGTTTTTTTGTTTTTTCTTTATTCCTTGTTAATGAAAAATTTTTCAATAAAATTACAGTTATATAAAAAAAAAAAAAGGGGGGGGTGTAACAATATAAAAAATATTAAAAGCCATATAAAATTTTTTTTTCAAAAAAATGGTGTGTTTGGCATAAAAAAATCTGCCCCGCTGTGCATAAAAGAGGTATCACATCCCAGGAGAATATATTCAATCAGTGTGCAAAATATGTGTCCACATGATCCACCAAAGTTGTACAGAAGTACTACCACTATCCTGAAGATCAAAAGAGGGGGGATAATAATCTAATCTATTTATGCCAGTGCATTATATTAAATAGCCACTCATAATCTGGTTACAAACTCTCTCATCCCTTGACATCACAGACTTGGCCCTCCCCTGGATCTCTTCATACCTCACCAACCATATATTCAGCATCTCCCACTCACACATTACCTCCTTACCGCGTCCTACATCTGTAGGTGTCCCACAAAGATCTGTCCTGGGAGCCCTCCTGTTCTCTTTCTATACCCTCAGCCAACTCATAGAATCCCATGATTTTCAATACCACTGTTATGCCAACGACAGTCAGATATATCTCTCTAGCCCAGACATTACTTCTTTGTTGTCCAGAGTTCCAGAGTGTTTGGCCTACTTTATGTCTACTCTCAAATCAGATGGTCTGTAAATGTAAAATCCATCATAATTTGGAAAGATTAAGAGTCACAATAACCTATGTGTTGTGATTCTAAGTCATGTTGTCTTTATGGGTGAAGATCAGCAACTCATTTAGTCTCCATGCTGTGGTGGAGCCCTTTTCTACTGCTGCTGATGTAGGCATAGGAAACATTACAAATTGGACTTTGAGGGATGGAAATAACTGTTACACACTGCTAACTATGGACAGATGGATGAAAGGAAAAGCACAGATCATTAATAGTGCTGAGTATTGCTCTCACTTTCTCAAAATCTTTCCCCCACACAGCCCCCCTACCTGACCCATCTATCAAAGTTATTGGTGCCACACATAGCCCAGACCCACAAGTCCATTGATTCTACCCTATCCTTCAAGCCTCACAGCCAAACCCTCTACACCTCCTGCTGCCTCCGAATCAAATCTGCTCTTCCTTCGCCCCTGAAACTACAAAATTGCTAGTCCATACTCTCATAATCTCCTCCTTAGACTACTGTACTGTCTATTGCCTCCTGGCAAATGCTCTAGCTCCCCTACAGTCCAGCCTAAACTCTGCCGCATGCTTAATTTGCCTCTCCCCTCATTTTTCATCAGCCTCTCCCCTCTACCAATCCCTTCACTGGCTACCCATCGCCCTGCAAATAGAATTTAAAATGTTAACACTGATAATACAAAGCCATCCACAACCTGTCCCCTCCATACATCTCTAACCTAATCTCCCGCTACCTGCCCATATGCAGGGCCGGCGTTAGGGGGGGGGGGGCAGACTGGGCAATTGCCCAGGGCCCAGTGCGTAAATGGGGGCCCGGATTCCGGAGTCAGGCCCATCGATAACGGAAAGGGTCCCGGCGTCATGTGCCACAGGCCCATTTCCAATAAAAGCCTGACCAGGGGAGGTCTGTAAAAATGACAAACATTTTTACTGACCACTTCTGGGTAACCGGCATCATCTTCTGGGCATTTCTGGCCTGAAGCTAACGTCATGCATTCTGGACGTCACCGCTGAGGCCTGTGATTGGGCCTAAGGGGTTATATGGGATGCGCTGAAGTCATAACGTCAGCATGCGCAATGTGACTGCTAAGGTCCAATCACAGTCCTCAGTGGTGATGCCTGAAACGCGTGGAGTCACAGACCTGAAGAAGCTGGCAGGGACAGCAGAGCAGTGCGAGGATGCCCAGGAGAGATAAGGCAAGGTGAGTATAACTACTTGTTATTATTCCTCACTTCCCCTGGGCCTCCGATTATTATACTCTGGGGTCTGAAGAGACCCCAGAGTATAATAATAGTGCTTAAATGAACGGGCAAATCTCACGAATATTCGTCAAAATGAATTTCGAGGGGTTTGTCTGTAGTGGCACGAGTTTCAAGAGGAACCTTAAGACTCACCACTTCAGGAAGGCCTACAACCTTCAATAACACTACTGTCCCCATACAACCATCCAAACATCTTCTACCCTCACCTACTATCTCTATCCCCTTTCCCTCATAGATTGTAGACCCTTGCGGGAAGATCTGTACCTGTTGGTTAGTATTGTACTTGTTTTGTGTATTGTATATAAACCCTCAAATGTATAGCACCATGGAATTAATATAATAATGTATAGCACCATGGAACTAATATAATAATGTACAGCACCATGGTATTAATGGTGCTCTAAAAATCAGTAATAATAAAGTAGATATTGTCCTGTGATTATACCTGTATGAGTATAGAATGTATGGAGAAATTCTCTGCTAGAAGCAATGAATCTAGAGAAGTAAATATTGATATACACTGTAACTGATGGGTCAAATTTTTGCTTTTGTCAAGTACTGTACTTTATAAAATTGGAGGCATACAGAGGTTTAGTAAGGCCCCATGTACTATAATGGAAGACCGATTACGGCTTCTTCCACACAGCCATAACACTGGGGTCTGCATGAGGTCTCATTTGTTTATTTACTTGTTGTTTAGTTTTGTAATTTGCATCTTTTTAACTCATTTAGCCTTTGTGTTTATGAACCTGTAGAGAATTTAATTAAGATTTTTTATTGCAATAACGTCTGGGATCTGCATTGTAAATATATGTGTCTCAACCAGCTTAATTATAGAATTTCCTTTTTATAGAACAAAGCTGACAAAAAAATAAAATAAACCTATTTACAGCACCCAGACAACAAGTGAATCCGTCTAATAGCAAAAATAGTTTGTTTGGCTTGATGTGAGCAAGATGGTTCTTGGAGTATATTTTCTCCCAGCATGTAGCAAAAGATAAGAAACAAGCAACTTCCAGAAGAAGATATATATCATCACCCCTTGTGAGACTTCCAGAGCTCCAGAACTGAAAAATCTCTAGCAGCAATAATTGTAAAGGATATATTTGTTTGATACAGCTAATTTCATAATGTAAGGAAATAATGCAAATATGCAAAGGATAAAATATATATAATGTTCTTTGTGGACCTGTTAAATTTACCTTTTATTCAGTGCAGATCATGGTACAAATGTTTCTCTATTATATTCTTAAAGGGGACCTTTTGCCACCTCCACCGACTCGAAATCCTTGTACTCTTTAAGTTCCACTGAGCACAATGCAGTTGGAATTTTTTTTCTCTATCCCCCACCATTCCTGAGCCATCAGTGCAATTAGTTTCAGTATCCAATATGTTGTCTGGACTGCCCAACTGTGAATAGAAAACTCCTTAGCATATTGGATGCTGAAACTAACTGCACTGATTACTCATAAACAGCGGGGAATAAAGAAAAAATTCAAACTGTGTCCGAGTCAGTGGAGCACTGCCTATTAAAGAATGCAAAGTATCAGAGTTGGTGGAGGTGGTGATCATGACCATGGCATCTAAGTGCGAACCTGACCGCATTTCAACACAGCAGGAAATGCCTGGAAACACTTACTCAACTAATTACCTGCTGAAACAATGACCTGGCTAAGACAGGGATAGGCTAAGTGAGCAATTCCTCTGTGTCAAGATAGGACCAGGATGTAGAGACTGGTGGAGACCAGTCCCACTGGACAAACCCTTTACTATGCATATATTTCTGTGACACTATACCAGCTATACAGTTGGCATACATTTGCAGTAATATTCCGGCCTCCTGGATGACATCATGGGCTCCAGGGGGACACCTGTGATTGGGCCTTACCAATCACATGGGCTGTGCCAATGTCATGACGCTTTCATGCAAACATCAAGACATTGCCGCAATCCATGTGATCACTGAGGCCCAATCACAGTCCTCAGCGGTCCCCCGGGGTCAGTGACATCACCCAGGAGGTAGGAAGATAACCAAAGAGGACCATAAGGGAGTCCAGGAGAGGTGAGTAAAGGTGAGTAGCAGTGTTTCCCATGTTTCTGTTAGGCCAATCATTATACTCATTGACCGCCAGGCATTGAAAATAATGACGCTTAGGCTAAACGCCATGTTTATCAAGATTCCCAACACTTTTAACCAGTTGTATATTTTCAGGGCTGAGGAGATGGGAGTGACTAATTTACTAAAGATTTCCAACACTTTAGTAAAAAAGTGGCATGAGCTACATCGTACAACCACCTGGTGTCAGTAGATGTGTGGTAGTCCTCATTCTGTATTCATCATATAGAGGAATATGATGCATACTACACTAAGGCCCCATGCACACAACCAAGTGTGCTTCCAATGTGGGCCAAGTTTGCAGCAAAATGCACTTGGAGTGACATCCAAGTGCATTCTGTTATGCATTCATGTCTATGGGGGTTTCTGATTCATTCTGTTCTGATGACACTGAGCAGGACAGACAAAAATGCACAAAAGAGGGAATACATATGTATAGAACGATCAACCCAATATAGCCAAGGATAGGACCTGCTTTATAATCATGTCATGGATTGGAAGCCCCCATAGATGTAAATGCCTAACCGAATGAGCTCAGATGTCACCCCGAGTGTCATCCAAGTGCATTCCACTACCAACTCGGTCCAACATCAGAAACACACTCTGTTGTGTGCATAGGGTCAACATGTCATACAGCATGTTGGCTTAGCAATAATTGCAAGTGTAATTATTTTGCAAATGATAAAATAAGAGCAAATTGTAGGTTTACACAATTCTAATAAGATACAGGATCAGCTCGGGTGTCACTTTATTAGTATATCTCATTTTGGTTAGGGTATAATGGTTATTTAAAGCAGAAATATCTTTAACATCATATGCTGTTTGGCAAAAAAATACAACAATTCACACCAACAATTGCACTCTGTGGTTTTCATGTGATGGTATAGGAATACTATAATGACTCTAAATGCAGACAGCCCGCCAGTACTAGATGAAATATGCTTCATATGGGGAATGGATAACTGGCCTTTGCAGAATAAACGGTGATATCTCTTAATCTAGGTTTTCATTTATAATAGCACATTTTATGTCAACATGTGACAAAAAGGCAAGAAGGAACATGTGGAAGAAAGCAAAGGCTATTTCACAGCATTATATATTTAGAGCAGACCTGCAAATTTACATGTGAAGTGTAAAATAATGTCCAAGTGATATATACTTAAATAGATGAACATAGCATTTCATTTCTATTAATTTATTAGCATGGGGAATACATAAAAAAGTCATTTAGCCGCCAACAATTTCTTTCCATTTTTAACAGCATTTAACATTAAAATTAATGTGGATTTTTAAAAATAAAAATTACCTTGACACAGGTTATAAGTTTGCGTATTTTTGTCAAAATATCTACAAATACCTCATAGTTGTTAACTCATTTTTTGCAGGAGTGCTGGTACTAGAGTGAATGTATACAGGTGCTGCCCATCTGATGTAATCGTATGGGCGTCACTAATAGGCTGTAGACCAGCATAGTGCCCCTGTGACTGGCACTTTATATAAGCTATAGCTATATGCATTTGGAATACTGGGCATCACAGATTGTAGGTGTGTGAGTGGATGTTTTATCAGTATTTTGCACCTGAGTAGCCTGCGCCATTTACTATGTGGGCCTGTCTTCATCCTGCAGTGAACCATTGCTTCATCTGACATCAGTGGCCTTCTTTCAGTAATATGATCAGGACGTAGCTATAAGGGGGCAGAAAGTAAGCAATCGCTAGTGGGCCCTGTAGCCTCAGTGGGCCAAAGGCCTCTCTAAAACATAAGAAGACGCCAGTATTATAGATAACACATTATAAGTGGGGCTCAATTACATATTTTGCATTGGGGCCATGGAGCTTCAAGTTATGCTACTAGATATGATCTATAGTCAAACACAGAAAGGGTACCAACAATTGTACACTAAAACTTAACATTTAATAACTATCTGGGGAAAACATTTTGTTTGCCCTTAAGGAGGTATGTTACCACCTACTTATTTGTACCTATATGTTTTCCCTAGATCCCCTGAGGAGTTCTTTCCCTCATATTAAAGGGACAAAACAGATAAAAAGGAGTTAACATTTTTCCAGGGATAATGAGGGAAAGCTGTAGGAACGCCTGTGATGATTCCACTTAAATATGGCTATAACTCAAAGGTGTATTTTGATCTCTGGGTATCGTATCTCCCTCTTACTTTCATTTACTCATAATGTGCGCAGCTCTAATCCTAGGTGTATGTTGTCAGTAGTGGCAACAATGTAACAATAGGGCTTTGTATCCATCCCAGAATGGCTCCATTGAATTCCTACATAGCCCTGGGTGATCAAATACACATGCATTGTTCAGCCTGGGCTGTTGATCAGACCTGGTTGATAACATATAGAAGGCATTGTGTCATTCCACTTGGTCCCATCTCCTTACAAAGAATCTTGACTTGAGTGCGTTAATCAATCAGGCTTGCCGTCGCCGGTGACCTCATTCTGGGTGGTGTAATCAAGGGTATAAAAGATGAGGTAAGAAGTCAGTGAGAGAGAATACTATGACAGACTACAAGAAATACTATGATCAGACTACAGAGAATACTATGATGAGACTACAGAGGATATACTGTGATGAGCATGCAGGCTGGAATGCTGTGATGCTGCTGCCAGGAGCCTCCACTGGTGATCTCCACATGCTATGTGTGAGTGTTGGACTATAGAGCCACATCAAGGATATGTGTGGTAAAGTAATTATTTCACTTTTATTTCCTTTTTATTTTATGCGCTGTATCTTGTAACTAGTAACTGTTAATGCTTGTATATATCTGCATATCTGTTCTGAACTGCATGTGTTAGATGCTAATACCGACCCATTTAGGGGTTAATAAATATACAAAATTTAGAAAGCTTGTCTTGTATTTATCTTGTGGACCCAGCACTCACTGGCGGTGAGTGTGGTTTTTAGTAAAGAAGTCTCAGGTGTTGGCCAAAGCGGTGTTGGCGCACTGAGGATCTTTCACAACACCCTTGTAAGTACGGGAGTCTAATATTTAGGCGTGTTAGGCTAACATTTAGGGATGACTTCCTCCCTGAACTAACTCTGATTTCCCACCTGAATTACGGTTCCCCAGACTGCCCTTCTATTTAACCTGGTAAGACAGTTCAAATTAATTTAATTTATTATATGGTATTAAGTTAATACCATATGGACATAGTTGGAGATTTTTTTTTAATCATATAGATATTAAATGTTAAGTTTTAATATAAAATTATTGGTACCCTTAATTTGTTTGAATAAAATTGTATTGTACAGTGGCTATATAATAGACCTCTGGAATAGGTGTCTTTTAACACTTTTTATCATTTCTGTATATGATCTATAATCATGTTTTTTCAGTGAATTGTTGAAGTTGAAACATTGTATTAAATTTGTTTAATGAGAAGTTCCAGTCCTTAATCAAATTTGAGCTAAGATAAGGATGGAGACATCTGTAACGCTAGGTTCACACATGCGTTTGGGTTTCTGTTCTTTGGGTCTACTTGGGGACCTGAAAAACGGAAACCTAATCCACTTAAGAATGACTATAATGGGGTCCCACCGTTTCCGCCTGAAAAATGCAGAGAGAAAAGTCCTGTTTGCAGGACTTTTCTCTTAGCATTTTTCAAGCGAAATGGGGGATGGAATCCCTGAGCGACGATCGAACGCAGATGTGAACCCAGCCGTAATTGTTTTGCTGTAAGAGTTTATATTGAATGCTATAGTATTAATATGCCCCTATGATAGTTCAATTGTATTTTAGCCACTAAAATTTCTAGGAAAACGAAATAAAACATAAAATAATGGTAGTTATAAGTTATTGACTGTGGATAAGAAAATGTGGGTTTTCAATCACTATTCAGTCATACAATAGCTCTATGGGAAAGCCTAATGGTATGAGGAGGTGGATTTGTACAGCTGGCTTGGAACAATATTTGCCCATTAATTTACTATTTAATCAGTTTTATTTTCAGTTCTGATAGCGTTCACTATAGTATCCTGCGCTACAATTGTGACAGCCTGGCTTACTTATCTCCTTTAAGGATCCAAAATAGGTGGTGACAAAATAGATGCGACAGCTAGATAGCAGCAGTATGGTCACTAGTAGATCTAGCTCTACAAATATTGTGAGGAATGAGTGGGGAGAGATATTTTTACAACATTAAATGCCGTTATTTTGGATGTCACTTTAGAATGAACATGATCCATATTTTAATTAATTTAATTAATTAATTTTATTTATTTGAGTTCCATAGATGATGCCAATCTGGATCAGACACAAGTCCCACTGAAAACGTAATTGCCACATTAGGCTTCTTTTAGTAATTGATGTTTCTTACAGATGTAGCAGTCTTAAAAAAGCATCTCCTAAGTTAGTGCAGCATGATATCTTACCACAAAAGCCATTGAAAAGCCAAGTAAAAGATTCTTGTGTGTAACCAATGTATTAACGATGAAAGTAAATGGGAGGTGAGCTGGTACAGTCACTACACTGTGTATGAAGCTATGTTTCCAGCTCCATACACTGTGCTGTGAAGAGCTGATCAGTGAGGGTTCCCAGGTGTCAGACCCCCCACCGATTTGATATTGATGACCCATCCTAAGGATAGGCCATTCATATCCAACCTCTTTAATCTCTTCTATTATATCTTTTGAAGAAGTCATTGTGTAATCTTGAGTTGACTACTTTACTGTGGCTCTCAAAGCATCTTGGGAGTTGCCAGATGAAATTTATGCTTGTGAAATAGCATAGTAATTGATATAATCAAACATTCAGGGCTGAAGGGTAGACATCACCTAAAGTACACAGCATGTCAAATATTTGCAATAAGGTTTGTAGCCAAAGCAGATAAATTAGTTTAGATACGCAATCACTTCACTATGATGACGTCTATACGAGGAGTATATATGATGTGATGTTAGATGTATTGTAGGTATGAGAACTTTATTGGCTAACTAGAAAAAATACATCTGCAAGCTTTCCAAGAACAAAGACTCCTTCTTCAGGCTTTTACAAGTGAATAAGTGAGAACAGAACACAACATTTGGAAGATGCTATACAAATACCATTAGTACATGAGGTGATACATCAGTAAGATAAGTTAGGGCAATAAACTGACCTTATAGGGGTGTGGAGTAGGAGTTAAAGGGGTTGTCCAGTTTTAGCAAATAAATGTTATTGCTTGTTTAATGAAAATGTATAATTTATAATGATAATTTCCAACATACTTTCTGTATCAACTCCTCATGGTTTTCAAGATCTCTGCTTGCTGTGATTCATTGTGCTTACTTCTAATGGAAAAAATCAGTCCATGGTCATGTGATGGACACACAGGTGCACATCTTGTTACAAGACAGATGTGTCTGATTACTGAACTATCACTGTAATGAGCTGTGTGCACATCACACGACTAGAGATGGGTGAACCGATTCATTATGAGCTGGATTCGACCTGAATATTACAAATTGTTCAGTTTTTAGAAAAACTGAATACTTTGAGATTCATCTCAGGCGATCTAAAATGGCTACCGTTATTTGTATTGCACAGTGAACAGACAGAGGGGGCATGTTTGTGTGACGTTGGTTTGGTTCTGGCATCACTTGACAGCCTCTCAGCAAAAAGTAAGGTAGGTGGAGACCTTGTAGTTCTAATGTCACAGACCTAATATTAGATTTTCCAGAGGAAGACAGAGCAATTTTGGGATAAGATGAAACTGAGCGGCACATGTGCTATCATCATCACTGCATAATCCAAAGCAATAGCTGCATTTTCTACTAGAAAACAGCAGCAACAGTGCAAAAGAATTACAGAATAATAGGAGGAGAAAAATTATAGGAGTAGAGGGTGGGATAATTTCTGCACTATGCTGGGAGCCTGATTTCTGCAATTTGCACATACACTGGACAGCATTGGAAAAATTACTTTCTTCATTACTTTCTGTTGTAAGAATATATTATATATATGCCTCCAGCCCTGCCCCCTTTGGCTTTTCCCATTCTCATCCATGTCTCTTTGTGCCTCCAGACAGTAAAACGCCCTACAGTATAATGTCCTCCTCATTATGGCCCCCACAGTACAATGCCCAACTTATTCTTGCCCCCACAGTACAACAGTCCCCTCATTTTGACTCCCATCTATAATGGCCCCCTTCATGTGGCCCCCACATAATAATGATCTCCTCCATGCGGCATCCACATTATAATGTGCAAAAAACCCAAAAACTAATACTTACCTTACCCCGTTCCCATACAATCCTGTCTCTGCTGCCAGCAGCTTCAGGGAGCAGAAAGCACAATGTAGTGATGTCAATGCTTCACAGCTGCTTGTAGGAGAGATGGGGGCGGATGAGTTGAGCCCGGGATGTACCTCCTGTCACCCAGGACAGTACATGAATTCCAGATACTGTCTCACAGATTCTGGGACGGTTGGGAAGTATGTACTAGGCTATGGACTAGACTCAGTCTCACAGCAGGTCTCACTGTTACTCATGTGCTTACGCCAGTCTCTGACTTTCCTTGTTGCAGCTAGCAACCTGGGGCCCACAGTCTCCTGACTGAGCTACGCCATACTAGCCAATTCTACCAGAATGTCTGGGAGGCATCAGGAAAAAAAAATGGTGATAAACCCCCAGACTCTCAGAAAAGCAAGCAAATATCCTGTCATTTTATGTGTGACTTGGGCACCAGTCATGAGAATAAAAAGGTTGCGGCCAGCACATTTCATATCCATGGCCAGGAAGGAGAGTGTTCAAACCCATAGGGGCATGGCCTCACCCATAACCTTTTTGCTGTGCACACCCCTCCCCTGGACCCTGCTTCAAAAATGATGGCTAGTATGATCTACACAGAGTCCCTAAACACTCCATGTGGTCTCAGCCACACAATCACTTCCCGCTTTTAACTCTTTATAGATCTTCTCTACACCTACAGCGCTACAAAGGCACCTAGTGGCAACAATTAATACTGCAGGTATTCATTCAATACACTGAATAACATACAGTGTATCCAGGGTGTATTGTGTATCCATCACTTATACTCCCTTACAAGGAGACATTACTGTCTGAGTCTACAACATTACAAGAAGAGAGAAAGGCAGTACTGTCTGTGCTAAAGCATTTATAGGTAGAGAGAACTTTACTGTAAATTGCAAAGGTTATAAGTGGGGGTTATCCCTAAATAACACTCTTGTGGGGTCATAGCTCACGGTATAAATACCATATATGTGTACGCTTCACAATCGTCCTGCAGCGCAGGGCTCTTAGCCATCATTATGCAGAAAATAAGCGATGCAGCAAATTGTGGTATTTTACATAAATACAAGGCACACAATAACACATTATAATAATAATAATATGGGTGGCATTGCCACTCTAACAGGGTCAATGGTAACCCCTAGCAACTGTACTAAGTCTGTAAAGGATACATTTTTGTAAGAGGGAGTATAACTGAGTTTCAACCCATTCACCCATTGCCTGAATATATTCCTCTGAAACAAGGCTCCACTACCAGGCTGTTTGTTGGAAAGCTTATATAGTTCACATCATTTATGTTCATTTTATTTATATCATTTCAGCCTTGAATCCACGGTGTGGAATGTGCCAAGGTAAGGTTTTCATTTCTTCACTTCAAGGAACACCACAACAATCGACTCTCAGATGCAAATCCCCAGTCAATAACTATCCTTTACCATAACCCCCTCCATGTCGCTACTTCAGAACATTTTATGAGCAGAGAATTCAGATCACTGATATATAACAATACTGCACTGGGATAACATTAGGGCAGAATTATACTTTTACATACTATCTCCCCTGCCCAGCTAAATATACTGTGCTCTATATGATAGATATGAGCAGAAAGGTGCTAAGAGATGCTAAAGGAGACATCTATATTTTCAAATTGCCAAAGGTGAATTTTATAAAAGCGATAGATACAAAAATAGTGTAATGTAAAACACATAAGCCATTGAAATGTCACAATTCTTGACAGTAGGATTAGAAAAAAGCCCAATAAACGCAAGGTTTTTCATTTTTTACATTCCACAGTGAAAACCTATTTTTCGTGTACTTTGCTTAGCTTTTTTTTTTTAAAGGCGTTATCCACTTTTTAAAAATTTATAACCTATCAAAAAAGTTGTCTATGAATTTTAGACTAGAAGGAGATTGACTATCAAATCAGCTGTTTACATGAGTGGGCAAGTGCCAGCACTGTTTACATGCCAAGCGCAGCTTGCTTGCCATACTCATAGATTGTAAGCCCTTGCGGGCAGAGCCTTTTATCCCACTGTGCCAGTTGGTCACTGTTAGTATTATATTTGGCTTGTATATTTTGTGTACCGTTTGTTAACCCTCAAATGTAAAGCACCGTGGAATTAATGGTGCTATATAAATAAGCAATAATAATACTTTTAGAGTACTGCAGTGGTGTCCCATAGACTTGAATGGGATACCACTGCAGTACCCATACTCGCCGCTACTAAAAGTATGGTGAATGAGCAGCACAGCGCCAAGCATGAAAACAATGCTGAGAGCTCTAGGTAACAGCTGATCTGCTGGGGTCCCTGGGGACCCCTGCCAAATTAAAATTGATGGCCTATCTAAAAGCTAAATTCAGAAATCTAATGATTTCCTTTTATTAGAGTGCAGAGCATAGTGAAAGAAGAAAATAAGAAAGTAACAAAGTGCTAGGCTGTTAGCTGACAGGTCTGCTGTGAAGAGAAAATGACTTTCTGCTATGCAAATATTTCCAGTTTGGACTTTGCTGCGTGTAACTGGCGTTATTATACATTTTATGTAGACCATGTTAAAGGGCTAATGATTAAGACGTAAGTAAACAGCTTCTGTCTACTTGGAGGTGTGCTGATTCTATAGCATCCTAGTGGACACTGCATCAGAAGCTAGTTATGCTGTATTGTGTCATGTACTACATGTACGTAGTTTATATACTGTTGTCCGTCATGTGTTTTATATTAGAATGAATGCAGACAGGGGATGCTCCATATGCATTAGTCACTCTACTGCCATTAAAGTCCATGACGGATGAGAGCTACGAACATGCATAATGGTAATGTGAACTTACCCTTACATGTCATACAATAAGTAATGTATAAGTAGTCTCTTAGGCAAACCCTGTACAGTGAAACCTTTATCTGTGCCAATTTCATATGACAGACATCAGCACAGAAAGAGGAACTCATATGCAAAGGCCACTATTGTGATACTGTTACACACGTGGACAAAATTGTTGGTACCCCTCGTTTAATGAAAGAAAAACCCACAATGGTCACAGAAATAACTTGAATCTGACAAAAGTAATAATATATAAAAATTCTATGAAAATGAACATATGAAAGTCAGGCCTGTTTCATGAGTTTTCTTTTTTAAAAAATCTGTTGAAGCATGGTTGAAAAGCAATGTCTGACTTTCATTTGTTCATTTTCATAGAATTTTTATATATTATTACTTTTGTCAGATTCAAGTTATTTCTGTGACCATTGTGGGTTTTTCTTTCATTAAACAAGGAGTACCAACAATTTTGTCCACATATGTATGTACCTACAGTATGTGTCTATGTGACTTTTTATCTCATTTCTTCTTGCACTTTTTCTTATAATAGAAATATGCATAAGAAATTACTTTGAGCCTTTCATGTGGGTGCAATAGTACCAAAATTAAGATTTAGCCATATGTTATCAACCTTCCTATTGAATTGCATTTTATAGGTACCCAATTTAAGAAAGACATCGATTTATTGGAGCAGGTCCAGAGAAGAGCAACCAAAATGGTGGAAGGTCTACAAACCATGTCCTATGAGGAAAGGCTAAAAGAATTGGGATTGTTTAGTTTGCAGAAGAGAAGGCTAAGGGGAGACTTAATAGCAGTTTTTAAATATTTGAAAGGTTGTCACAGTGCAGAGGGATCTAACCTTTTCTCATTAGCAGAAGGAAGTACGAGAAGTAATGGGATGAAACTAAGGGGAAGGAGATTCAGATTAGACATTAGGAAAAACTTTTTAACAGTAAGGGTAGTGAGGGAGTGGAATAGGCTGCCACGGGAGGTGGTGAGTTCTTCATCAATTGAAATTTTCAAGTGGAAACTGGATAGATATATAGCTGGGATGATTTAGGGAATCCTGCTTTTGCAGGGGGTTGGACTTGATGGCCCTTGAGGTCCCTTCCAACTCCAAATAAAAAAAAAAAGAAAATACACATTACATGAATGCTGGTAAATTTTGTCAGGACCATCTGATATTTATGGGGTGTTATGACTCTCCGCCAGCGGCAGATGCTGGGGAGAAGAAGGACTGGCATTCAACAAGCCCTATCCTGACTTGTTTCCCTCCGTCCATAGAAAACACATGAAAACACATGGTCAAGCATGAATGTGTATGGCAAGTCAGGAGGAAAAGTTATGGCCGTCTTTACTTCTACTAAGTTCCTTTAAAAGGGGAGTCATATAAACTAGCAGCAATAACTGTATACGATTGCACAACTACTATTGTTACCTAATCCGGTCTGTACAGTGTGATTAGGGCACATAATAATAGATACATAACAAGGTGACAATACTGGCAATCACCCAAATCACATGAGTAAAATTAGATAGAAAACGTTCTATCATAAAACTAAATAACAGCACTTAAACAGCACGTCTCTCCACTTCCTGGTGGTTTAGTGTTCCTGAAACTGATGTTTTACACATAGTCGGTGAAAAGTACATGTATAATTTATCAGATGTGAAACCCCAGCAGCACTCTGGCTGATCTGGAACCAATTCAAAGAATGCCCCTTGTCTTAAATGACACTTCTAAGGCCATCCTTTCACTTTCTACATGTTATTATCTAAAAGTAGCCATATTTTGCAAATCATTCCTATACAGTATCATATACTGCTCCTGAGCCATCAAGAACACAGATTATCAACTGGAATGGAAATCCTACTGCTCCTCTCATAGCAAACACACAGAAGTATTTCCTGAAAATAACACTGCTTTGAGAAAGACTAAATGGCTGAAAAATGAATATAAGCACCTTGCCTTTGTATACATGAGCCAAATTAGATCCTACTCTGCTTTATTATACAGGTTTTTGGGATTAAAGATGTTCATGGCCTAGCATTTTAATAGGTCATCACCATGAAATTGGTCAATCACAGGCCTCAGCGTCAGTCAGAAGGCCAGAAGAGAGCTGGGAGTCGCGCCGGAGCCCAGGAGAAGAGTAACACTGCTTTTATGTTTGATCACATCCCCTAGGCCTCCACTTATTATACTCTGGGGTCTAAAGAGACAGAATCGAGGAATTAGACTTCTGGCAGGAGACCAAAGTATATATTGCAGGTAATGCACTGATAAGCTTTTTATTTTCCTGCATAACAACTTTGGACAGAAACAATAGCTGCTTCCTATAGATGACAATACAGATACAATACAGAACTGTATTGGCTGCTAACTGATACGCCAGTCACTGGCTGTATGTTCTGTATGATCTGCCAGTCACTGCAACAGAAAGTACAGAAACAGTCGGGATACTGGGAGTGTTGGAGGGATCAATAACATGAATGTCCCTTCTTTTATTATTTTAACCCATTCTCTGATGTTTTACATTTTTGGGGCTAGACAACTTTAAGACAACTTTTGATGTTCAATTTGTGTCGTCAATAAAGTTTGTAATACATGTTATTAACACAGTTGGCTCCTTTCTTTGAAATCCTGTATTTCTCTATTGTTTCCCTTGCTTCTCTATTGAGATCTCTATTCTGCTTCTCACTGTGTACCATGTACGGGTTTGTGTGTAATGCAGGGAGAATAAGGGTGGGGGTTATCTCTTCAATCAGTTATACCTCAGGTATTATAAAATGTAGAAATTTGCTCCTGGTGTCATATGAAAGTGGAGATTTTTATCACACTAAGGTTGCAGTTCTACCTCTATGAAAATTCTCTCTTTCATACGACACCAGAAGCAGGCCTCTTAATAATTCAGGTGCACTTCTGTGCGTCAGAATGGAAATCTACACCCGTGAGGAACTGGCGTAGATTTCCTATATAACTCACGCCAGTTTTCTCATGTAAGTTATAGTAAATTTGTTGGGCCAAGGCATCACAACTATCTACAACAGTTTTCTAGCGCAGGGGGAGAGTAAATTCCCCCCCACTGTTTTCACCTACACTGACAAGCAGGGTAACAATGTTTTGATCTTTTGACTTTCAGGCTCCATATCTCACCATCCACTACAGCTTAGAATGTGAGACTACCATCATTTTATAGACAATCATCCTGGGACTGGTTTTCTAACCCCAATTTATTTCTACGGGAGTTACAGAAGAAGCCAAACAAATTCTGCTATTTCATAACCCCAACAGAACAGAGCAAGCAATGCTGTTTCCATAACTCCTATATATCTCTATGTGAGTTATCGAAACACCCGGACAAAGTTGTCTGTTTCCGGACATCTTTCAAAGGATACTTACATACATAATGTGCAATTTGGCCAACTTTAGGTGACAACTGCCATATATAGATAGCATTGTGCCAGCAGGGCCCCCGGCCTTCCCATGTGTGATATGGATCATCTTCACCCTAACATTGGGTATTCTAGGGAGAGGACCATATGATGAATAAGCTAGTCTGCTGCCTGCAGAGGGTCAGGTGGGAGAGGTTGGAGAAAACTGTGCTCCATGTAGTGCATGCCTAGCACAGCAGCAAACCTCACCAATTTGTTTGGTGATGGCTACATCTGTATTCGGTTGTCCCAAGGACTTACAGATTTGGCCTATTTTTCCTGTCAATGACACAAATCCCAAATTCAAGACATGACCCACAATTTTCACTCATTCTCAGAGAATAAAACCCCACACCACAATACTTCTGCCAACATTTACCCCACTTTTCCTACATTGCTGAAAATCTTCACCTATAATAACTTCAATCAGGAGTCAGAAAAGACTAGGAGTTTTATTTTCCATATAGCACTATTTGCTCCCTAGCACTCGTTTACCCCAAGAATTAAAGGGTAAGACCTTTTACACACTGCACATTCAGCCTGACTGCAACCAGATTGAATTTAGGCCTGCCTGGGGGTAGACAGTGCTCCCATTTCCTTCAAAGGGAGCAGTGGACATAGCGAGTACTGTACTTTAGCTATCTCTGGAGCTCTCATTGGAGTGAATTGGAGTGCTGTCCACCACCAGTAACACCTTTATTCAGTGGTCAGGCTGAATGTGCAGTGTAAAAAGGTACGCCGCGGCAAAAAAACGCTGTGTTTTACAGTACCTGCAAAGTGAATGGGATTCTAGCTAATCCCATCTATACGTTTAAGAAGAAAATCTGAAGCAGAAAATCTACATTTTCAAAAATGCCTGCGTTTTTTATCACAGCATGTCAATTATACCTGTGGAAACGCTGGCGTTTTCCATATAGGTATAATAAGGGCAGAAAGTCTGCACAGGAAAACTCAGCGAAAACGTAATGAAAAACGCTGCGAAAACGCAGCCTAAAACTGTCTCTGTTGCCCATTGCAACTAATCAGAGCTCAACTTTCATTTCTTACGTTCACACTTGTGTCGGAGGACACAACGGACAAGAGGACTGCTACAATTGCAGTTACATATGGAGACCGGGTGGGTGGCCATTTTTTAAAACTGAAATCGGCGGACGAAAAAGTCATCCGTGCAGGACTTTTTGTCTGCCGATTTCAGACAGACATTGTGGCGGAGTCGGACACCCACGACTCCCCAGCAATATGACGCTTAAAGCGTCTGTTATAGGACAACCCCTTTAAGCGTCTGTCACCCATTAATGAGTGATTCTGCCCTGTAGCTGTTTCTACAGTTGATGTGCCAACCAATCAGATTCCAGCTTTCATTTTTCTAGTGCAAGGTGGAAGCTAAAACAAGCACTCTGAATGGTCACATCCAATTTTTGCACTAGATGCGACATTTCCATTGATTTCTCAGCGGAAGTTGCTAAAAATAAACAGATAAGAAAAAAGTTGCAGGACATATGCTAGTTGTGTGCGCCTGTGGACATGTTGCGCCCCCCTAGTACAGACTGCAGAGCTGAACACACTGCACAGACAGGCCAGTGTTTCAGGCGGAGATGTGAGGCACAATAGACTAATAAATTAATGAATGTAAAGACCGCACTGTACTCAGCCTGTCACTGGCGCTAGTGACTGCTACTGGCCGCGATTCAGAGCCGGAACATATCAAGCATGACCCGTACAGGGGTGACCGGTGACGAGACTTCATTACTTTACGGCTCAAAGTATAATATACTTCTCTCAGTCACATAAAGAATGATATCTTCGATGTAATTATTACTTTATATCGCGACATTGCGAATCATTATAGCGTTTTTATTCATTTTTTGACTGTGGTGGAAGTCTCCCCCCCTTTGTGTGTAATGGTACGCTCCAAGCAGGGAGCGGGCGGCCAGTCTGCTGAGCCTTCAGTAGTGCTCGGAGCAGCCGGGAGGAGGACGTGTTCTGGGGCGCTCCCTGGTGGTGTCTGGGTGCTAGCAGGGCACACATGTCAATACTTAGAGGAGGGCATTGGTGATACGAAGATTTGCCCTGAGCTGGCAGGAGGAGCTCCATACTGATGGACTGCGGAGGGTTCGCTGTGCTGGAAGCCCTGGAGCCGTGAAGTGACAGTGGCCACCACATCTAGACCTCCGGCCCTGCTCATCTGGTACTGCTAAGCCCCCCCCCCCATTACCCATCTGTGAGATCATGTGTATTCATTCATACTGCTGTGCCCCTGTCTCTCATTCACACTTCCTCTTCGCCCACCACAGACTTAACTATTTCTCAGCCGGTAGGTGGGATGGTGATAATCATTGCGTGACATTACGATCTGATACAATCTTCCAAAATCAATACATGTAATTACTGTGGCCTTTATGATTGATCATTAATTATATTCTTCACATAATCAATAATTCAAATCGTATAGAAGCACCAAAAAATATCAGATTATTTATTGTGCCCAACTGTACTGATAGCCCACCTCCCAAATGCCTTGCACCCCTCCATACACTGCGCAGGGTGCAGACCTTCCGCGATCACTAATTAACCCCATCATGGAGTATCATCTGGTGGTACAATGACTTCCACCGTCCTCTGCCATTTCCTGTCATTCCTCTCCAGCCTCTTGTCATTTCCCCCGACCTCTCGAGAGCCCTTTAAATCTCATCCAGCCCAGTGTGTATGGTTACATGTCACATCTGGCACTCTCTGAGCTGCAGACACTGTTACCTCATTCACATCTTCATTTCGGTATCAGCCACTTTATGGGGTGACATAATTTCTCCTCCCTTTTTAGGATACGCTGTAATTATCTTGTTTTTCTTTTGCATTGTATTTTTTTCTCATCCTATTTCACTTACTTGTTAGCGGTGTATTTACTCTGATCCTGCCTATACTACTGACTTGCCTGCACCCGTTGTATAGCCGTCTTCTCTGTGCTCGGGAGGTACCTGAGCCCCATGTCTTGTATGAGACCTTCACAATATCTGCATACATAGTGATATGTATATCCTGTCTTGTTATATTTGCATATTTATTTTGCTGTCTCTTATATTTTTCAGGTTAGGCTTGAGTGTTGCAAGGACTGAAAAGCATCATCATCCACCATCAACATGTCCACCGTCCAGACCACTGTAGCTGACTTACGGTCTAGGGCTGGGGGTAAGTACTTTATGATGGATTATTTCACTTACTGTATAGTAATTATTAGTGCAGATTGAATGCTCAAAGCCTTCCATTCTAGATGTACAGATGACAAACTCAGGTCTGCTATATAGTAGAATTAACATTTGCTATACTGATGCATTATATGTGAAATCACCAATATAGAGCTGTGCCAAATGACAAACTCAGCCAGCCTGCATCTAAAGCCGCAGGCGCTGCTCATGAAGACATTGAGGCTAAGGCCCCACGTTGCGGAAAAGCTGGGTTTTTTTTGTTTGTTTTTTTTTTTGCATATTCTGCTGCGTTTTTTTGAGCCAAAGACTAGAGTGAATTTAGCAAATTTAGATAAAAGAGCACAGCAAAAAAAGCATCTTTTCCGTAACTTTGTTGCAGATTTTGCTGCGTTTTTTTGAGCCAAAGCCAAGAATGGCTTCAAAAGGAATGGGAAATATATAAGAAGTTCTTATACTTCTTCCTTCTGCTCAATCCACTCCTGGCCATGGCTCAAAAAACCAAAATCTGCAACAAAAAAAGCTGCGTTTCCGAAATGTGGAGTCTAAGCTTAAAGGGTAGACAAACTGGAAAAACCCAGTGGGGGCAGGGGGACTAAAATGGAAAAAAAAAAAAAAAAACCTATCCAGGTCCGTTCAATTCCATGCCTCCACTGGCTGGACTGGATGTGAAGCAGCTGGCGACATTGCAGTTAATTACTGGCCTCAGTGGTCAAATATTGAATACCTGTCATGTATTAACAGTGATGTCATCGGTACTCAGTATGTGATCGCTGCGGCCAATCACCTAAGCTGCTTTACTTCCGTCCTACAAGGGCCTACATGGAACGAAACAGGGAGCTTGATGCTGGGAAGGAGACTGTGACAGCGTTTTACTATTGTGGGCGGCCCCTTCATACAGCGGACTGGCTGGGGTGCCAAGTGTCAGATCCCCACCGATCTAATATTGAGGAGAGGCTATCAATTTTATCTGGCTGGAGTACCTTTTTCAAGGAGCTGTACCACTATCCATGAAAACTTGTGAACTTTCTCCTGGAAACAGTGTCATAACTGTCCATGGGTAATGCCTGGTACTGCAGATCAGCTCCATTCACTTCAGTGGAGCTGTGCTGCAGTACCATACAGATCCAATGGATATATATGGCACTGTTTCCTGGAGAAAGTACACGTTTTTTTTCCTGGTACAACACAGATTTTTTTTTTTTTTTTTTTTATGGCTTATCTGATTAGTGGGAAGCCAACAGAAAGCCTCAGATGGATCAGATGGATCATACTTCTACTGTAGACAGCACAGAACCAGAAGGAGTTGCCTCCATGCTCTGTATAGTGGCCCGCTACTGCAGCTCAGCCCCCATTAACTTCAGTGTGAGCTGAGCTAAGGACGGGCCATGAAAAAATAAAAATCCTGGCCAACCTCTTTAGGATGGGATGCTATAACAGTGTTACAGGTTTAACAGTGCTGATACAACCATGACACATTTGAGCTTTCCCATAAGATTGCAGGTAAACCTACTGTATAGTCCATACAATTACAGTCACGGTGCACCACAGTTCTGCTACTTATGCAGATCCCCCTCTAATATTGGCTAATAAGAGTTAGTTTTCGGTTCCGGAGAAGATGTGTAATGTAATATAATGTTTTATGTCACTGTGTACTGCAGATCATGGCTATAGGATCATGGATTGATGTCTTTTTACATCCTGTTTTACAGTACATGGAGTATAGGGATGATGTGTATGTAGTTTGGGTCACTGGAAATTGCTTTTACTTGCTAGTAATGGCTTATCATTGTGTTCCTATGACACTTCAGATTCCTCTGTACGTGGTGAAACCAGGGCTCGCGTTCCTTATCTCTCCGCCGTCTGACTCCGCGTTCAATGATTGCTATTTGATACTGCAGTGTATCAGGCTTTGTCTGACTGCGCTTTTAACACAGCGTGATATAATGAGAGGACGAATTTTCTGAAGACATTGTAAGGCACTTGTAATGCCCTGTATACATTGTGGAGATTTATCAAAATTACTGCAAGAAAACTGAAGCAGTTGCCCATAGCAAGCAAAAGATACCAGCTCTTATTATTAGAGGTGGGGGGGGGGGTTAGAAAACAAACGCTGTAATGGGATTGGCTGCTGCGGGTCACTGCCGCACTAGTTTTGTTATGCTGTCTCTCCCCCAGTGTATAAAAACTCTGCGTCTGATCTCTAGTACTCTTGTAAAAGGGGGAGCTGTGGGATAGTGATGGGGTACGTGCATGACCTCCTGATTTTACTGATCTCTTGCCCATTGAACAGCCTGTGGATGTGGCACTTGCTAACAAATGATCCTGCGACTTTCTCAGTTTTCACTTTCCTGGTACTTGAGTTTTGTGGTTGGTTATGATGTGGCTGGAAACCGTGCCAGTGTGCAGTTCAGCGCCGATTGGGATGGCTTTTAAGTTGTTTGGTAATGGTCATATGTGACTGCGGGTAAACAGTAGACGCTTGTAGAGTTTTGCAGGAAAAACTGATGTTTAGTTGCAAAATTGTGTGACTTTTAATCAGTTTGGAAACTAAACCGTTGTGCTGTAATACCGCCTGTCAGCCCCATTTTCAGCTGCATTGTGGTTCTGTCTCGATGGCCTGGTGGCACTACACTAAGGCTGTATTCACACAGCTGTGGCAATTTCTAGGGCTGTGAAAACAATAGGCAAAATGGTCGTTAATGGCCGTTGTGCACCCGTTTTGCATCCACTCTTTTTGGTTTTCCATCCTCCCAGAAACAGTGCCACTCTTACTTATATGTTGTCTGATACTGAATAAGGCAATACCCAGAAATCCCTCTGCCACTTCTGATGCTTATCAGGGTCTTGCTGGTCTGTGCTTTCTGGTCACGTTTCATCTCACAGAAACGCCAGCACAGCCAATCACAGACCACAGTGCTGACCCTGCCCCCTCAGCCAATGATAGGCTGAGTAGGTATTCCCTGGCGTCTCCTGTGTGCTGAGACAGGACCAGGAAGTAGAGAACAGCAGGGACCTGGTAAGTATCCGAGTGGCAGAAGGAACAGAGTACCACTTTTTTAGTCCTTATTCAGCCTCACATGTAGAGCTCTATGGAGCAGGGAGGGCTTTAGTAGGATTCTCCTGCTGGATAGGTAATTAATTTATTGCCTCATTCTGTGCACTAGTAGCCTCTTATCTATAACCTAACAGTGTTTAAAATGCAAGGAATAGCAGAGTGAAACACCAGCAGCAGCTGAGTGTCTTTTCTAATCCCCCTCCCCTCTTCATAGACTAATATGGAGAAAGTCACTGCCTGAAAAGTGGAGAAGACGACTTGTATCTTTAAATAAGATATATTACAAAGTTTGGTATATTAACCTGTACTATTCATTCATGAGAAATTGCTTACAGTATAACTAGAGCTTTAAGTGATAGCAGTTACTGAAAAAAGCTGGTCCTTTTCTAATCCAGGACATAGAATGGATAAAAGCAATACTTGTCTCAGCAGTCCCACTACCATACCTGTTGTGATGCTTATCGGGTCCCTGTTGGACTTCCTGGGCACAGCTTATTTTATTAACTCATTCTGAGTCTGTTCTAGAGTACAAGGAGCAAGCACTACTTGTATCGGACCACAGACTCCCGTATACTTAATACATCTTGAGGCTCTCTGTTCAGAGACTTCTACAACCCAGATGTGTATGGATTGTACAGTATTTCCACGTAGTGCAAGGCGTCCATGTAGAACTGAGGCCCTGTCTGTGCGAAGGCTCCTTTCACTTTTGCATGTTATGCAAACATTTTCCAATTCCTATTCTCTGGGAGCTATGAGGTAAACTATGCCACCCAGCTGAGCCCTTTACATCTTTTGTATGTCCCTGCCCTTCCGATATTTGGAGTATGGTGCAGTGCAAAGACCACTGCACCCAAACATAGTGCACATATGGTTTTAGTACTGTCTACTGAATTAAAAACCCAGTGATACCTTAATTTCCATGTGTTTTAAGTGCCCACCTGGAGAGTAGGTGTGAGAAAATGCATGCGGGGGTACTCGGGTACTGGATGAGCCACATCAGAGAGGGATAATATAGGAGACGATCTGCTTTCTATGGACTCGGCGGGCATTGTTGCCGCCTTTGAACCCTTGCACAGCTTGATGATTGCAGCCTGTATAATAATAGCCGTCCTGTGATGCCAGGCGGTACATGATGTGATGTATTATGATAGCTGGATCCAGTAAAGGTTGTGCCATCTCTGTCTACTCTGCATTGTGCCATGGCATTCATTTATTGCTGCAGATAATGAAGAATAAATAGTCCTGGGTGCTAGCTCACACCTCTTACGTAAGTGCTCCAGTTACACATTCTCTGGCACATGACAAGCCGAGGTGTTAAAGTGTTAAAAATAAAATCCTCAAGATGGTTGGAAATTTAACGGCATATATTCCGGAATGCAAATGAAAGACTTTTGGAGTTCTGTGAGGAAGGCTCGCCATGTAGTTCTCTGCATATATGCATTTACAGCATAATAAATAGCACCTTTTTACAGTGTCTTGCTGTCTATGACACTATTAGTTTGCTGAGAAATTGCTGTTTTTGTCAGTATGTAAATGAGCTCTCTGGCGCAGTGAGGACGTCGCTGCTTACCTCTTTGAAGCAACTTTACTGAATTCTCATTCCCGCACTCCTAGAGGGAGAATGAGATTAGGGACCAGCGTAGCAAGCATTAGCCAGGATCTCAGAGATAGGCGTGTAATAGACTGTATAATAACACAGTAAATGGACACTAATGGATGTTAATGTGTTAAAATGGTTGGTTCTGCTTTCTGAGCATGCATAGAAAAAAATGGATGGAAATAACGACAGGTATACCAGGTGACCGTCCGTTGCCATCCGTCATATGTCTGATAGCCATAGACATTAAAAAAAAAAAAAAATAAAAATGGACACTTCACAACCGTCATAAGTCCGTTATTTTGAATGGATCCAAAAGTCCTGCACTCTGTGTTATTTCTGTCGAAATAACGGCTTTGATGAAAATGGGCGCTAGCGGACAACAGAACAAATCTTATTGAAATTTTGTTTTTTTTAACAGATTTTTTACGGATCTGTTAGTGTCCATTGTCAAGATTTTCTGGCAGACATTAACAACGGTAGTGTGAACGCCCTATAACCGCTTTTTTGGAGACTGAGAATAAAAGTGACGTTTTAAATGGGTTGTCCATAATTTGAGGAAGCCAGGGGAGGTGTAACAAAAAAAAAAAAAAAAAAAAAACATACCTTGTCTGCCGCCACTGTCCATTCATTCGTGCACCGTGCCATCACCGGTGGAAGTCCCTTACCTCACGTGACCGCTGAGACCAATCTTTGGCCTCAGTGGTTGCTGGAAAGGAACCAGCGGTGTATAGTATGTGAGCCACTGATTGATCTCAGTGGTCACATGGGGCGCTGGACTTCTGGCAGCGACGGCACTATACACAGTCGAATAGACTGCGACGCTTGACAACAGAGCGCCAGGGATAGGCATTTATGATTTTATTTTATTTTTGTTGCAGCTCCCCCAGCCTTCTCCCAGGTTTGTCCAAATCCTCGACAAACCTCTTTAATAACCCTTTTAATTCAGTGAAGTTGTTAAATATTGGGGAGCAGGTTTAAAGGATTAGTATATATTTTGGTGCAGTTATTACCTCTTTGAAGCAACAGCAACGCCCTCATTGCTCCCAAGGGCTCATTTACATGATTTAAACAACAATGTCTCAGCAACAGAGGCTCCGATTTGGTTCAGGTGACCCTAACTTATCTATATGAGGGGATGGGTTGCTATATTGGGTAGTGGCTTCCTTTTGAACGTTCAGAATTTAGAAAAGATTTTGGCGCAGATGCCACAACGAAATCCTCATCAAAACTAATTAAAGCTGATATTCTGCTTCCAATGTCAGTTAATGGTGTATAGGACATGTTCTTTTTTTTGGCCTTTTTCATGGATCACTCAATAGTTTACGCTAGGTTCACACCTGCGTTCGGGTCTCCGAACGGAAACCTAATCTGCTTAAAAAAGTGATTACCTTCAGAAACCCACGGACTCCATAGACTATACTGGGGTCCGCTGGATTTCTGCCCCTTTTCCACCCAAAAAGGGCAGAAAATGTGGAGAAAAAAGCGCTGCTTTCAGGACTTTTCTCTCCGCATTTTTAAAGCGGAATGGGGAATGAAATCCCCAGGCGGAGGATTTGTGAAAGCGCCCGCTGCTGCAGATAAGCTGTGAAAAACCTCCATCATGGTCGTGTAAATGAAGCGTAATTGTTCATGCAGATTTTGCATGGCAAAGGCAAGGCACAGATTATGCCCATTAAAGGGAATGTCTAGTCTTTATTTATCATTGGAAAACCAGGCACAGTCAAGACAGGGACTAAAAAGCCAAACAGAGCATTACTTAGTACAGAGCTGATTCTTGCCAGTGTTTACATCATTGCCCTTAGTGGTGTATTTTTGAAGCCAGTGATAGACTACAGGCATCGATGTGGCTTTACCATTGCAGCGCCATCTGCAGTGGGAGATTTAAGAGGTTTATACCGCTCTGAGTTTTGTTAACCCCACCCTCAACTGTGGCCTTTTTTTTTTTTTTTTTTAAAGAAACCGGATAACTCCTTTATGTAGGGCTAAGCCTAGTGCAGTTCTACAAGTCTGAGTGGCTGGCTTGGATTTCAGTTTCAGATCCTCTTATTAATACATGTTGGACGGAATCTGCAGCGGAGTCTCCTATGGAGACTCCAACGCAGATGTGAACCTAGCCGTAGGTGGCAGTAGTCTTTGTTGGACTTCTTACTCCATAGCTCCTAGCCGTTGTCAATCTGTTTTCCATTAAAGCTAGCAACCTTATTGTCACTGTCCTCTAGTGACCAGAGAAGACCACAGTGTTTTGGTCCTTTTTGATCCATTTGGCACACACAAGGGTTTAACTGCCCTAATTTATTAACTTATTTCGTTGGTTTCTAAAATAAGTTTGCGTATTTTCAAGGTACATAGGGCTACTGTGGTCAAAAACGTAATATAATGTATTGTTGTTTTACCTAAAACTTGCAAATTTACACTAAAGAGGTTAGAATAGGTTCCCGATTTGTGTTGGTATGGGGTGGTATTTAGTTTTTTTTACTTTGTATTTTATTTAATATTATTATTTCATTTACTTATTTTTGTATGTATTATGTAACATATGTCCCAGATGAGGTCATAAGGATAGGTTCACATCTGTGTCGGCATTTCCGCTCTGCCTCAGATTCTGCTGAAAATCATTGGAGAGAAAAGTCCTGACACGGAGGACTAGTTAGGGCCTGTCCACACGGAGGAATTTGGGGAGGATTATGAAGCTGCCTTTAGCCTCATATGTCTCTCCAAAAACCATCCCTGTGGAATCCACGGTGGAAAGCTGAAGCTGAGTCTCGACTTCCTGACGTGGGTTTGCATGCTGGTTAGCCTCATATGCAATGGGACTAAACAAGCCTGAACCACACCGCGGTTACCGAGCACGCTAAAGAAAGAAGCGTCCATCACTGCCTTCCATTAAAGACAATGAGGGGCAGATTTCAGGTGGTATTTGGAGACGATTTTGAGGCGGAATATGTCTCAAGATCAGCTCTCTATTCCTCTGTGTGAACATACCATCACAGGGGAAAGCAGCTCCCTGTGTGCGCATTAAAGCACTGGCAGAGCTGATCTAGGTCTGCTAAAAGCCTATAATTTTGGCATGCTGTGGGCACCTCACAATTACATGATCAGAGGGTCCAGAGGAGCCTGCATAAGTCATTGAGAACTATGTGTGCTGCAACAGAGAAGGCAAAAGCTATTATAAACCACTTGTATCTTCTCCTCGATAGAAACCTATGACCGCTGGGCACCTGACCCGCTCCTGCTAGGTAAAACCTGCAGTGTACATATACAGTGCAGTGGCACAGGATTAAAGCCCACATCTAGGCAACATACATATACAGTACTTAGTCGAAATGAAATTAAAGAGATCATATATGGTTATATTAAAAAAAAAAACAAAAAAAAAAACACCATATCTGTCCATTGCTTGTGTGTTATTATAACAATTACACATTGAAGTTAATGAGGATAAAATGCAATACCAGACACAACCTGTGGACAACTGTGGCACTGTTTCGAAAATTAAGCAGCCAAATGCAGTATTTCTGATCCTGTACCACCTCTTGAACTCTAGTAATACGTTTTAAATGTGATTGGAATACATTCTGAAGTTGCCATTTGTCTTTAGTTTATACAATGCCGTGTATTAGTATCCAGGAGTCTTATCACATCACGCTGTCTGACAGCCTCCTTCTGTTTTCTTTTATTGCTTCTAAGACAAATCTTTCCCACTTTGATTTTACTTTCCCTTTGGCTCAGGAGCTTAAGTATTGTCAAGGATGTTCCTATCACTCATATTGGTTGTAGATCTGATGGATAGGAAATAATCTGTCTCTTGCTGTGTGAACCAGTGGGTAGTAAGTACCCGGGATGGGGAGTTGGGGGCAGTTCTGGATGGAGTCAGAGCCAAAAAAAGTGACTCTGGTTCAAAGTATAGTTATTAATTATTATATATTATACAATTATTAAAATTGTGTAATGATTGAATTCCTACAAAAGTAAATATGTAATACAACGTACATTTCAATCATTGACTTTTTTCCCTGAGTTAAAGGAGCTTTACTGCGTCTGTCTGACCGTGGCTGTGCGCCATTTATGAAGGAGTCAGAGGTGTAGTCGGTGTTTTGTCCTACCAACTCCACAGCTCTTATAGGTACCTCTGGGCAAGCAGCAGTACATTGCCTAAATTTATTGTCTGTCAGGGTCAGGGTCTTGTAAGAGGGCAGAGACACCAAACCATCAGTATAGCTGGCTCTTATGGTTGAACATGGGCAGGCAGCAGTAAGTTGCCCATGCAGCTATAGCACATGCTATCAGTCTGTGAACATAGGTTAGTTATTCTGAAGTCCATGTTGTGTTCAGGACTTTAGGTTGACTCATGTTGTGGAGGAGAAGACGTGATAGAGGGCTTCCCTTTATGGACCACATGAAAAGCTGTTCTGAATGAGGATCTGCCATTCTGGTGGACTCGAGTCGCCCTTGTATTACTAGAATGGCCATTCATTTAGGTGGCTACCATGTACAATATATTCTTCTTCCATTGGCAACTGTAGGCTACAACTTCATTTAGACAGGCTAAGTTTCTCTTCCCTGAATTGGATAAATGCAGTTACCTGCATACACATTTTTTTTTTTTTTTCCTGTTGACTTAAGGGTCCTTAGCTTTAGTTCGGCCCGGAATCATACACCATATTTGAGACCCAAACTTCATTTCTATGTATCTCATAGGTGTTGGCTATGCCATGTACATCAAAACTCTCTGTCTCATATAGTATGTGTAGACCAAAAGCTTTCTGTTTGACCCCTCCAAAATGTAGAGGCCATAGCCTGGATACATTTGCAGTGCCTCTATTTTTATCAGTCAGTGATGGACACTATATAACAGAGGCTTACTCAATGAAGTAGACACAGGTCTTGTATCAAAGGGGATATTTTTTACAGCTTACTTCCTGGCCAAGTTCTATTTTAACCGAACCTTGGGTTTCCTGGCTGCTTCCGACTCAGGATTACATAATTGGAACCAGCATCTGACACCTGAGTCGATCCACCTCCTCCCTCCTCTGTTCATTGCATGTTGCCCATACTCTGGGAGCTGGTGGACTACATAGTAAAGCCAGCCCACATAGTACAGGTGCTGACCATGGAGAGGAAGGAAGACCTGAATCGACTTGGCTGCCAGTTGCTGGTTCCAGTCACATGGCCCTAGTGGAACTCCCCCGTAAATTCCAGGTTTGGGCAAAATATAGCCAGAAAATAAGCAAGGGAATAAGTAGAAACTTAATAATAAGTTGGGCAACTCCTTTAAGGGTATGCCAATGAGCTCTTATCCAGGAGGAATAAAGCTGCCTGTTTACTGCTATCGGTTGACTTATAGTTGTAGGAAAGATTACCTTAACCTTTTTGCTTGATGTTGGTGATAAGATATCACAATGCAGCTCCCTGATGTTGGTGCATTGTGAGATCTTATCACAGAAAGCAAAAAAAAGCCATTGAAAGATTTGAGTGTGATTAGATTTAGTCTCATATTCCCAGAATAGGGGAGAAGTGTCAGATTGTTGGGGGTCAAGACCACTGGGACCCGTAGCAATCGGGGGAACAAAAGTCTCCCTGTATCCTCCCTGTGAATGAATGTTTGTGGTCTTGGCAGTCCCATTTAAATGAATGGAGCGCTGGTCATGCAAATACACTGGTGCTTCATTCACTGTTGGTCCTGTTCTTCTCTTCGCTGGAGATCCCAGTGATCGGACCTCAGACTGACTAGATTGCTCTACCCTGTGGGTCAGTCATTGACTAGACAGCTCCCTCCAATGGGTGCCATTAAAGGGGTTGTCCCATCTGAACACTTATTCCCCATCCTATGGATAGGGAATAAGTGTCTGATCTCTGGGTCCCCCAGTGATCAGGACAACGAAGGACTAAAAGTCCCCTAAAGTCACTTTGTGAATGGAGTGCCAGTGCGCTTGTGTGATCGGCACGGCTTTCACTTTCTTGGGGTTGCTGGGACTGTAATGGGCCTGCACCCCCAGAGAAGTGAATGAAGCATCAGTCACACAAGTGCACTGGCACTCCATTCACAAGGAGGCTTTAGGGGGACTTTTGTTCCCGCGTCGTCCTGATCACTGGGGGACCCGGTAATTGGACACTTATTCCCTGTCCTGTGGATAAGTGTCCATAACAGGACAACCCCTTTAAAGAGGCTTTTTTTTCCCCCCTGGATTAAAGCTAATTTGCATACTTTTTTCCCAGGGAGCATTACATGAGCTTTCTGTTTGTAGACTGCCAGCTGGTGTAGGCAAACACTGACCCCCTAGACCTCTATATTAAGCCAAATGTCTTTTCTTAGTTGATGGCTAGGGGCTTTGCAGTTGGCATTGACATGCTCCAGTATTGGTATTAGGTTTCTTTGTGGATCTCTTTTGGATCCAGGATTACTATGAAGATTCTGTGACACAGAAAACCTTCCCACTGGGTCTCCTTGTACAGAATAGGCAGCGTGACTTCAGTGCTTTATGGGAATGATTTTTCTGTTATTATACATGCAGTCTGTTCTGTCTCCATTATCAGTCCCTGGATGGCTGCTGGTTTATTTATCTGCACCCTGGCAGTATACATGCTGTCAGTGCCAGGTAGCACGTTTGACAGCAATGAGTATTTTCCCCATGTCTTATGACAGTCATATGCTTCCTGAGCTCCGTGTTGTCATGTAACCTCCCAGGTTTTACAGCAGTGCCATAATAGATTTAATCATAGTATTACAGGCCTATCTTGGGACTATTGACACAGGTAAGCAAAGTAACCTTTGGCCTTTCTGGAGCAGTAATGACTTTTTCTAAAGGGTGTTATGTCTGGTGCGTGCACTCCATAGTGTATGTGTATTAGCGGCATGCCGGTAATTCCTTAATGGTTCTGACTACTGATGGTTGTGCTGTATGAGATCTGAGGTTCCCTCCTAATCCAGGTGTAAACAAACACTCCCCATACCATGCTGGTCTGCTTCTAAATTGGGATGTTGTTCAGGAAGTGCCCAGTCTATTTTAGGAAGCAGCTAATGTGGACGTCTGGTTGCTGGCTGATAGACGGAAAGGTCTCATGATTTCTGATGTGTGTGTTGTTTTTTGGGGTGCAGTATAGGATGTGCATCCATCTTTATCTCCGTGACTAGTTCCCTGTAGCTCATTTCTGTATATTAGTGCAGAAGTATCTACTACTAGAACAAGCCCCTTAGGGAGGATGTATGACACATGATGTAATAGGATGGAACTAGAGGATGTGATAGCTGGCTCAGCATTGAGCGCTCATCACTTCTGATAGATCTTATGATGTTTTTCTGCACCCGAGTCCCTATAGACCAATATAATGTGGGTGCTGCTATACCATGGCCTAGAATTGTAGAATATTTCTAGCATCCACTTGGGATACTCTAGATTTTTCTGGTATTTCCTTTTCCAGCTCCATAGAGTAGTGCATAGATATAGCAGTTGTCACCGTCCTGTGGTCCTTCACTTGGCCTGCATTAGCCCTCAGTGATGTTGCATCTTTCTCATTATAATACAGATCTCTTAGGATAAGTTCACACGTTTGTTTTATTTGTCAAAGCATCCGTGGAAAAAATTATAATCTGCATGGGATCCGCCGAAATATTAGCTTCATTGTCATTCAGTGTGACTAAAGTGTGAGATTGTGTGTGCAGATAACATGCCTATAATGGACAGTCGTTCACTGCTGATTTTTACAGCTCCGTGATGGGGTAGACATGATCTCATCCACTTGCATTGGTTGTGAAATTTCAGTGGAATGTGCTCATAAATCTTGATCAAATTCCTGAACATGTGAACAGACCCTTATTGTGCCTGCATTGTATTTGTAATTCACAGACATTATTTAGTTGTGGTAATGCAGTGCTGCAGTGTGATAAATATATAGTCTTAGGATTGAATATACTGCTGGTATAGGTTTACTGCAGCAGTGGATAAACCGTTCTGTGCTCCCTCCATCACCGTGAGGCCAGGCGTCCTATACATCACGTTGTGTTCATCATATTATCTGTAACGTTTTGTGGGTCACAGCAGGATATGTTGTAATGTAACAGCAGCAGGTGATATTGTAGTTACTGTGTAGCTCTAGCCCAATGTTGTAGAATATTGCCTGCCTGATGTAAAAAATAATTTACTAAATAAATCCATATATATTTTTTACCCTTTGTTGTGCGGTTTCTATAGTCTTTTGAAGTTGTGATACTTATTTTTCTGGGGTTGGGGCACAAGCCCTATTCCAGGATGAGGTGACAAGTATTACATGTGCAGGGTGCCCACTACAAAGATAGAGATATATATATATATATATATATATATATATATAACAGTCATATGAAAAAGTTTGGGCACCCCTATTAATCTTAATCATTTTTAGTTCTAAATATTTGGGTGTTTGCAACAGCCATTTCAATTTGATATATCTAATAACTGATGGACACAGTAATATTTCAGGATTGAAATGAGGTTTATTGTACTAACAGAAAATGTGCAATATGCATTAAAGCAAAATTTGACCGGTGCAAAAGTATGGGCACCTCAACAGAAAAGTGACATTAATATTTAGTAGATCCTCCTTTTGCAAAAATAACAGCCTCTAGTCGCTTCCTGTAGCTTTTAATCAGTTCCTGGATCCTGGATGAAGGTATTTTTGACCATTCCTCTTTACAAAACAATTCCAGTTCAGTTAAGTTTGATGGTCGCCGAGCATGGACAGCCCGCTTCAAATTATCCCACAGATGTTCAATGATATTCAGGTCTGGGGACTGGGATGGCCATTCCAGAACATTGTAATTGTTCCTCTGCATGAATGCCTGAGTAGATTTGGAGCTGTGTTTTGGATCATTGTCTTGCTGAAATATCCATCCCCGGCGTAACTTCAAATTCGTCACTGATTCTTGTACATTATTCTCAAGAATCTGCTGATACTGAGTTGAATCCATGCGACCCTCAACTTTAACAAGATTCCCGGTGCCGGCATTGGCCACACAGCCCCAAAGCATGATGGAACCTCCACCAAATTTTACAGTGGGTAGCAAGTGTTTTTCTTGGAATGCTGTGTTTTTTTGACGCCATGCATAACGCCTTTTTGTATGACCAAACAACTCAATCTTTGTTTCATCAGTCCACAGGACCTTCTTCCAAAATGAAGCTGGCTTGTCCAAATGTGCTTTTGCATACCTCAGGCGACTCTGTTTGTGGCGTGCTTTCAGAAACGGCTTCTTTCGCATCACTCTCCCATACAGCTTCTCCTTGTGCAAAGTGTGCTGTATTGTTGACCGATGCACAGTGACACCATCTGCAGCAAGATGATGCTGCAGCTCTTTGGAGGTGGTCTGTGGATTGTCCTTGACTGTTCTCACCATTCTTCTTCTCTGCCTTTCTGATATTTTTCTTGGCCTGCCACTTCTGGGCTTAACAAGAACTGTCCCTGTGGTCTTCCATTTCCTTACTATGTTCCTCACAGTGGAAACTGACAGGTTAAATCTCTGAGACAACTTTTTGTATCCTTCCCCTGAACAACTATGTTGAACAATCTTTGTTTTCAGATCATTTGAGAGTTGTTTTGAGGAGCCCATGATGCCACTCTTCAGAGGAGATTCAAATAGGAGAACAACTTGCAATTGGCCACCTTAAATACCTTTTCTCATGATTGGATACACCTGGCTATGAAGTTCAAAGCTCAGTGAGGTTACAAAACCAATTTTGTGCTTCAGTAAGTCAGTAAAAAGTAGTTAGGAGTATTCAAATCAATAAAATGATAAGGGTACCCAAATTTTTGCACCGGTCAAATTTTGGTTTCATGCATATTGCACATTTTCTGTTAGTACAATAAACCTCATTTCAATCCTGAAATATTACTGTGTCCATCAGTTATTAGATATATCAAATTGAAATGGCTGTTGCAAACACCCAAATATTTGGAACTAAAAATGATTACGATTAATAGGGGTGCCCAAACTTTTTCATATGACTGTATATATATATATATATATACACACACACATACGTCTTATTACTGGTGATCTAGGAGAGCCAAATAGCTTCCCAGGTTGGTGTAACTAGTCCTTCAAGTCTGCAATTTCTCATGTTTTCTCTATTTGCAGCAATCACCATATTTTTCACAGATGATATGGGGGATTTAAAGAGGGCTGTAGGATTTGTGCACTATGACTAACCTAGTGAGCTTTCACTTGCACTTTTGTGGTGATCAGTCTACCTCCTACCCATCTTCTATTCTGGTAAATCTCCATTACATGTGTAAGGATGACTAGAATTAAACTGTACTTTCAAGCGACATGTCAGAAGTTTTAATGTGTTATGGTCTGGGTGCAGATTACTGGAAGGAAGGAGCAGAAGTGCTCAGCCGAGCACTAATAATAATACATTTTATTTATATAGTGCCAACATATTCCGCAGCACTTTACCTTCCTCACCTCTCCTCTGTAGCTGAAGACAGGCTCTTCTGTTGAATCTTATTTCCTAGAATAGAAGGTAATGCTGTGAATATGGCATACAAAACGGAGTAAAGCCAGTGCAGGCTTGTAGCCATGTTACATGCCCCTGGGTGTAGTTATTGAGAAGACTATCTAGACTAGAATTTTATATGACAAATGTTTGACCCCTATTCTGTGTATTTTTACTGTGTTTTTAATAGCCATAGGACAGCCCTATATCATGACTTACGCGGTGGTTTTTCCATAATGTTGAAAGCCACACAGTCCTTCTTGTCATGACAGTGACAGCCATTTCTTGTTCATATTGTTTGGCAGGGCTGACCAACTTGTCTGTGTTTGTTGCAGTGACAGCTATGCTGTCCTTCATGGCAGTGACAGCCACTGTGTCTTTCAAGATTGTGACAGTACCCTCTCTCCCATATCAGTGATAGCCTCTGTGTCTTCTCTCCCAAGATGTGTAAGGCCACAGTACCCTCTCTTCCATAGCGCTGGTGGCCACACTACCATCTTTCCCATGATATTCCAGCCACTGTATCCTCTCTCCCATCTACAATATCACACTCAGCTTGTGGATGAGAATGGTGCGGTTTCTGGAAAAAAATCGGCCTAGTGTTCTAATCTCACACAACCCCTTGAAGCACAGGGTTCACATGAGATCCTCTCAGTTCAGCATAGTCACCTATAGATATGGATCTTCTATACTTGTAGGAAAACCCATCCCTGTCTATTACAGATCGCTGTCCCAATATCCATGTCCTTTAAGCTGAGTCATGTGGATAAGAGGAAGGGACAGTCAGCAATGTTCTGCATAGGAAACTTTGTCCTTGTCAATGAGTTTTTAAGCGATCCTTAAAATGGCATCAAACCATTAACCCCGTCATCTCTTTGAAAACCGTATTTGATGTGTGAAGTCTCCAGTCTGGTTTAATGTGAACGTCAGATCCATTTCTCGCACATTATACATGTAAATATATGCATAACTTGCATCAGTTTGTAGCTGGAATGTAGGACACGGAATGACACCAATATTAATAAACTATTGAACTTGTCAGTGATCTAGATTTTGGCAGTCCATACATTGCTCCCGTTCCTACACTTGTCATTGTTGTAGATATTTTGTTTTAATGTGTTGGTTAAATATTTCAGATGACATAGAAATATTGAGAAGTTTCTGTTCCTTTCATATTAGGTGACTATTTCCTCCTTGTCACCAGTAAAACCAGTCTATGCTTGTTATGCTGGTTCTGTATTTGTGGCTTTTACAGTTCATTGGTGAGGAGTCAGTCTACTCTTATTGGTGTAAAGATATGGTGGTGGAATGAAAAGCATTTCTGGCTGGTGAAGCAAGTTGTAGGAGTGACCATGTGAAGGGAATTTCCTATTAAAGGAATTATTTCAGTTTGTGTAGGGGGATTCTGGTGAACATTTTAATACAATTAGTAACCCACCATGTAAACAGAGCCCTACAGAAATGACATGCACGCTAAATATATACTGCAAACAGTGTGAGCATAGCCTAAGGTTATGTTGATTTACATCATTTCCTTGTTCCTTCTTCATATACACATATGCTCAGCTTGGCTGAGTGTGCATGTGATCTCAGTAGGGAAAGGGGAATAAGTCACTGTTATAGTCCAATGGTGGTGGCTTATCTTCCCAAGAACCAAAGAATTGGGAAGTTGAAATCCAAAATGTAATGTCGTAGTGTAATAGTAAATAGTGCAGCTTGGTGTGCCCAGAGTCTAAAATGAAAACCTAATTGGGGAGAATGGCCGCCAGGTTGGATTCACAGAATCTGCTTAAAATCCGCTTTCAGTATAAAATCGGTGGAAACCCGGCGGACCCCATTATAGTCTATGTAGTCCACATGCGGACCCGAAGGACGGAAACCTGAACACTAGTGTCATTTTTCTGGCATGAAAAGGCCGCAAACCTCAGATTTGCGACTTTATAAATTTCATTGGTGCAAAAAATTTGCACTGCAGCATTTTTATCCTTCCCTTGCCATGGCCCTGCCAGATTTAGCATCATTTATGCCATCATTATGCTCTTCAGACCCCCAAGTATAATAAGCGGAGCCTCAGGAGAAGTGATGAAACATAAAAAAACAATGTACTCGCCATTCCTACGCTCTGCAGCCACTGTGTTCTCTTCGGGTGCTTCTGCCTGAAGTCAGTGACATAATGACGCGACGTGACCCCTAAGACCCAATCAGCGGTCGCTGACTAGAGGCAGAAGCGCCCGAAGAGAACACAGCGGCTGCGGAGTATAGGAATGGTGAGTACATTGTTTTTTTATGTTTGTCACCTCTCTTGGACGTCCGCTTATTATACTCTGTGGTCTGAAGAGACCCCACAGTATAATAATAGCTAGTGAGTGGCGACAATTGGAACTTTATAAAAGTTGGAAAATTATACTGTGTGCAGGGGCCGCTATGGGACATAATACCGTCTGCAGGGGCCGCTATGGGACATAATACCGTCTGCAGGGGCCGCTATGGGACATAATACCGTGTGCAGGGGCCGCTATGGGACATAATACCGTCTGCAGGGGCCGCTATGGGACATAATACCGTCTGCAGGGGCCGCTATGGGACATAATACCGTCTGCAGGGGCCGCTATGGGACATAATACCGTCTGCAGGGGCCGCTATGGGACATAATACCGTCTGCAGGGGCCGCTATGGGACATAATACCGTCTGCAGGGGCCGCTATGGGACATAATACCGTCTGCAGGGGCCGCTATGGGACATAATACCGTCTGCAGGGGCCGCTATGGGACATAATACCGTCTGCAGGGGCCGCTATGGGACATAATACCGTCTGCAGGGGCCGCTATGGGACATAATACCGTCTGCAGGGGCCGCTATGGGACATAATACCGTCTGCAGGGGCCGCTATGGGACATAATACCGTCTGCAGGGGCCGCTATGGGACATAATACCGTCTGCAGGGGCCGCTATGGGACATAATACCGTCTGCAGGGGCCGCTATGGGACATAATACCGTCTGCAGGGGCCGCTATGGGACATAATACCGTCTGCAGGGGCCGCTATGGGACATAATACCGTCTGCAGGGGCCGCTATGGGACATAATACCGTCTGCAGGGGCCGCTATGGGACATAATACCGTCTGCAGGGGCCGCTATGGGACATAATACCGTCTGCAGGGGCCGCTATGGGACATAATACCGTCTGCAGGGGCCGCTATGGGACATAATACCGTCTGCAGGGGCCGCTATGGGACATAATACCGTCTGCAGGGGCCGCTATGGGACATAATACCGTCTGCAGGGGCCGCTATGGGACATAATACCGTCTGCAGGGGCCGCTATGGGACATAATACCGTCTGCAGGGGCCGCTATGGGACATAATACCGTCTGCAGGGGCCGCTATGGGACATAATACCGTCTGCAGGGGCCGCTATGGGACATAATACCGTCTGCAGGGGCCGCTATGGGACATAATACCGTCTGCAGGGGCCGCTATGGGACATAATACCGTCTGCAGGGGCCGCTATGGGACATAATACCGTCTGCAGGGGCCGCTATGGGACATTATTCTGTATAACGGTATGTGTTTTCTGTATTAAGGATGTGTTTTTGCTCAGAAAACACAGGCATTTTTTTTTTTTGTGCAAAAATGCACCATGTGATCGCAGTTTTACATCGAAGTAAAAGTTCAAGTGACCTAAGAATATTGCTGCATCCAGATACATAGTGTGTTTCCACCATAAGGATGCTGCTATACGGTGCTCCTGGACACATACAGTTACCACTAACTGGGGTCTGCACATGTACTTTCATTGCTTCTGATCGGATAGTACAGGAAATAGCAGTAAACGCATGTGTCCTGAAGCATCTTGTGGCAGCACTTCTGTGTTATGGTTTGTGGTATATGACTTTAGTTTAGGGGTCGTCAGCCTTAATAATAATAATAGTCCTTTAATAGTCCCACAGTGGGGAAATTCAGGGTGTTACAGCAGCAAAGATAAGATAAGATAAGCAGATACAAATACAAATACAACATGTACAGGAATGTTCCAAGGTGAGAGGCATTACATTAATAGCAGACAGACAGATAGGACGTAGCAGAGGGGGGGGGGGGATTTAACAGGCAGAGAGATATTTCAGTTCTCTGTGTGTAATGATCTCCGCTTAGGTCGGTGTTGGTTGTACAGCCTAACCGCGGTGGGGAGGAAAGACTTCCGCTCCTTCTCACACTTAGGGTGGAGCAGTCGGTTACTGACAGTACTGCCCAGCGCAATCACAGTCTCATGCATGGGATGGGAGTTATTCTCCCGCATGGAGCTCGCCACGGACAGTATCCTTCTGTCACCCACCACCTGCACTGGGTCCAGTGGGCTCCCCAGGACAGAGCTGGCCCTTCTAATCAGCTTGTCAAGTTTATTTCTGTCCCTGGTTGATATGCTGCTCCCCCAGCAGGCCACTCCAAAGAAGATGGCTGATGCCACTACCGAGTTGAAGAAAGTCCTAAGAAGTGCCCCCCGGATTCCAAAGGCTCTCAGCTTCCTAAGCAGGTAGAGCCTGCTGTGGCCCTTCCTGTACAGGGCCTCATATGATCTGCCCAGTCCAGCTTATTATTAAGGAGCAGACCCAGGTACTTATAGGTGTTCACAATCTCGATACCCGTCCCCAGGATGTCCACTGGTTTTGGAGGGCATCTGCCTTTACGGAAGTCCACCACCATCTCCTTGGTCTTCCCCGCGTTAATCTTCAGGTGGTTCTGGTGGCACCAGTCCACAAAAAACGGTTCAGTTCTCTGTACTCCCTGTCATCATCATCTGTGATGAGGCCTACTATTGCAGAGTCGTCAGAATACTTCTGTAGGTAGCAGCTGGATGAGTTGCACCTAAAATCTGCAGTGTACAGTGTGAAGAGGAAAGGGGCGAGAACCGTACCCTGAGGTGCCCCCGTATTACAGATCACGGTACCTGACACACAGTCTTGGGCTCTCACGTATTGAGGTCGATTTGTGAGGTAGTCTAGGATCCAGTTGGAGAGGTGGTGGTCCACTCCAGCAAGGCCCAGCTTGTCTCTCGGTAACCTGGGCTGTATGGTGTTAAAAGCACTGGAGAAATCAAAGAACATTATTCTCACCGTGTTCCCTGGTTTTTCCAGGTGAGACAGAGCCCTGTGCAGAAGGTGGATGATGGCATCATCTACCCCAATGCCCGGTCGATAAGCAAACTGGAGAGGGTCCATAGCGGGGCTCACTAGAGGGCGAAGATGTGTGAGAACCAATCTCTCTAAGATCTTCATCAAGTGGGATGTCAGTGCTACAGGTCTGTAGTCGTTGAGGTCCATAGGGTGAGGTTTCTTTGGAACTGGTACCACACAAGAAGATTTCCATAATTCAGGGACTATTTCCTGCCTCAGGCTCATATTATACATATATGTAATTATACCACACAGCTGGTCCCCGCAAGTCTTAATTAGCCTTGCACTGATGTCATCTGGCCCTGCGGCTTTCCCTCGCCTTGATCTTTTTCATCTCCTTCCTCACCTGGGCCCGTGTGAAGGTCAGACTGTGGCCAGATAAAGACGGATTTCTGGATTTACTGGTCTGTTGGGAAGTAGCCGCATGGGGTGAATGGGGTGAAGTCATTGTGGTGAGGGGAGCTGAAGGACATGCTGTGGTGGGAGGAGCTGGTGTGTGATCAAATCTGTTGAAGAATAGGTTTAGTTCATTAAGCCAGTTAACATCTGCCTCAATCTGGCAGACCGACTGTTTATGACCCGAAATTGACTTAAGCCCCTCCCAGACCCCCCTTACAATTATTGACCGGCACTCCGAGTACCTCATCTTTGATTTTTTTTTTTTATTAAAATCAGCACGCTGAAAAAAAAAAAAAGGTTGCCTACCCCTGTTCTAGATTATACTCTGCGTTTCCTGTTATGTGATCATTTCTCCTCATTGTTATCATTGTACACTAGGTCCTTGGTGTGCCAGCAGTCAGTGGGCTCGGTGTCGTCTTCAGAGGTTATATAACATGGGCCAGGATCAATGCACTGATGAAATTAAACTGTCAGGACTGATGTCCGTGCTCCGCACACGGTTCAGCACAGGGTAACACGGCCTTTGTGTTGCTGTACAGCAGTATAAGCTCTTCATTGTATTTGCTGACCATCAGTTTCCTACTGCATATGGTACTCTTTAACCCTATATCTCCAGAATGCATAGATGCTCACTAGAAGTGGTAAACACATTAGATGACTGCCTAACCCACCGAATTCAGGGGGCACCCTGATTTTTTTTTTTCTCGTGCCAGCTATCTGTGAAAGGAGGGTCATGTTGGATTTTAACATGCTGGATCCCTTGGTTCTCAAAGGAGAAGCTACAGCCAGCGTACAGTCCCCTTGCCAGGACACCTTGCCTTTCTAAAATGTATGCATTCTCACCTAAACATGCATGTGTATGAGGAGTCGTAAGGTGTATGACCACCTAGGAAATGTCCAGCATATTTAACTAGATCCTCCCTGCCTTTAACTTTGACGGGGTACTGAATTTGTTGGATCTTTAATAACAAGTAGATCTAAGGCCCCCTTCCCCTTTTGTCCCCCCCTACCCGATGCAATTTCCTCATGCTTAGAGGTAATGCTTAGACCACAGTAATATGACATCTGTAGCAACCTAAAGTCACGTGGCCATATGGACTAATAGTCAGGGCTATGGAGTCAGAGTGTAGATAAAAGTTACCATTTCTGACCATTGTTGACATTGTATAATTCATTTAATAGTTTGTTACAAATTTACTGTCATAGGAAGTCAGTCATTGGCCTAATTCCTGAAGTAGAGGAGCTTTACTACGGGTGGGTTCACACTTGCGGCACTCCGTCCGCCGCAAATCCGACCTAAATGTCGGAAAACTGGATAGGGGAAGGTTTGCGACGCTTTGCTTAAAAACCCATTCACTTGAGGGTTTATCACTAAATTCATTCTAATGTCGCCTAAACGAATTACTGACCCATTAGGTTTGCACCATAAAGACTCTGCTCAGTACTGTACACCACCATCCACATGAGAAGGTGAGTGACTGAGTGAAGGGGTACAGTATGTGCAAGTCAGATGCAGAGGTGAAACGTCACAATGGCTGACTGGGACCTACCTCATCATTCTGATATGGGAACATCCCAGCTTGTCCAAAGCTCCATATACCGAGTAGCAGGTTGCTTCGGCCTTGTGACCGTTATTATAGGATATAGTCAGGGCCTCTTTCAAGTGAATCTCCCTGTATGTACATGACATCTGAAGTTTGTGTTTCCGTCAAACCACAGCATGCTCTATCTGCTTTGTTGTTACAATGAATGTTACCCATTGCCTTCCTTGAGAGGAAGCACAGGTAAGTAGAACTGTGAAGAGACTGCTTGCTTATGTGGTACGGTGATACAACTTTCTATAGGGGCTGTACTATGGACATTTACTGGAACTGTTTCTTTAAAAAATAAAAGTGGCTGACCAAGCGAAACCTCCCACGTGGGGCTGTATATTGCTCTTAGTCATGGGACTATGGCTGTCATGTAAGAAAACTCTGACCTTGACTTTTATGGTGTATGTACAGTGTGACTGCTTGTTTTATGGTGGTGTGTTATCACACTATTACAATGTATACGGTCTTTTCTGTGTCAGGTTACATTGTGTAACTGATAAAGTACATGGATTACACTAAATTCATGTATTTGAGATGTATTAGTGTAATAATGCAAATGTACGTAATATGTAACAATAAAACGATGTTTTATTTTTTTAATTTTGGTGGTTACTTTTGAGACTGCTTGGATTTTACCATACCTCGCTCAGCATTTTCACACCCGCCTGTGCTGTATGTTAAGCCCTCTATATACATCGCTGTGGGTATGAATATGTCTTTGGTAGTTTTCACCCACAAGATAAATGAGAACGTGAGCACCAGGCTTGAGCTGTCATGAAGACTCTCTGCTTCAGATTACAGTGGAATGAAGGCAGTTAAAGGGTTATCTACACAAGACTATACGTTATAGCATCATAGAAGTGGGCATCCAAAAATGGCTTCACTGGGTATGAGGTCCTCAGATGGCGGATATGGACACGGCCTGTAATATGACGTTGTAGCTTGTCTGTCTGTAGCTAAAAGATTGCAATGTGCCTGGTACCAAAGTAAGTACAATCCGGTAATGTAATGAGGGTAGCTGCTGGGTGATACAGATCCAATGGGCTTCTTGGGTGTTTCGGCCAGAGCTACACTGCAACTTTTGTAGCACAACTGACTGATTTTTAACTATTCGGTGACAACTTCAGCACACAACATGGCACACAATCAGTGCATTCAGTTGGACTTCAGCTGTAGCTAAATTGTTAAAATCAAAAAGTCACAGTGTAGCTATGGCCTTAAAGAAGACTTTTCACGTCCTCAAAGATAGGGTATGTTATACAGTTGCAAAGCTGACAGTGGGCTGAATTTGGCGCACTTTCAGATTTGCAGGTATCTGCCCTGGTTTCAGAGATATTGGTGCCATTATTTTTGGCTACAGGTATCACTGCACTGTCAGAGTGGCCAACCTTACAGATCAACTTCATCGCTTGGAGGTGAGGAACCCCCTTCACAGTAGAAGACTGTAGAAGTGTGCCTTCAGGGTGTGTGTGTTTTTTTTTTTTCTGTTTTTTTTTGTTTTGTTTTTTTTTTCCCCTGCCCTGCGATGACACTGTGCTGTGACGCTATCCCCTCCGACCCTAGCTGAAATGAACTGCACCAATATCTCTTGCATCGGGCATATACCTGCAAAACTGACAGTGCGCTGAATTCAGCCTTGGTGGTGTTTTTTTTTTTTGGCTACCAATATCACTTCAGCTTTGCACCAGTATATAATATGTTACATAGTAGAGGACATGAAAGGTACACTGTACACTAATATTCCTTCAGTGCTATGTGAAAACTTTGAAGACGTCCAGGATTAGAAAAATATGACTGCTTTCTTCCAGACATTGTGACAGTCCATATATTTTGTCTGGTATTGCAGCTCAGCATTAGTCTGCATGCTCACAGTGTGGCAGCCGCATGCGGCCGAAATTCCACTCACATGCAGTGGCCAGTAGGTGCTCCATTATATGGTATAATAGTGCATTCACTGGTGACTGGATGCCAGCGGGATTTTGGCCACATATGGTTGCCACACCGTGAGCATGCCCCCTTATTGGAGTAAATAGTACTAAGCTGCAATACAACACACAACCTGTAGACAGATGTGACTCTGGTGTGACCATGTTTTTCTAATCCTAGATAACTACTTTACTAACTGTCCAGCTTATTGGTTATGTGTTTCACTGCCTTAGCTGTGGAGGGCGCCTGCAGTGACCAGAGTGATGCACAGGATACTATTCAGATTTTCCCCATACTCTGTAGAGCAGGGGTCAGCAAGTTTCGACACTACAGCTGCTGTGAAACTACAACTCCCACCATGCTCCATTCACTTCCATTGGCGTTCCAAGAACAGCAGAGCAAGTATGTACTGCATGCTGGGAGTTGCAGTTTTACAACAGCTGGAGTGCCGAGGGTTGCCTACCCCTGCTGTAGAGGAACATTAGCGTCCAGCAATGTTGATGGTTCTGATGTGGCTGCATGGAAGAGCGCTCTACCCATTATCCCGCTGCTAGACGCACAGTAATAACGCCATAACATCACTTGTATGTTTGCATATTATTGTCGTCCTTTCCTATCCTTCTGAACAGTGAGAAGACATCTGACACACTTTGTGGTAATATTCCACATTGAGGTACTTTTGCAGAAACACTCATCTTGTTTCAAGTCCTGATTCATAAAATGACTATAGGTAGACTTAGACTTGGCAAGGATCAATGGAAACTTGGAAGAAAACCATAGAGCATGGAAAAAGGTAAATGCAGAGAGGTAGGAAATGATCCAGCGATGTTATGAAACGTGTATTACGTAATTCTACTCAGCAGGTTGTAACTCTGGAGATCAGATGTTAATAATAATAATAATAATAATAATAATAAAAATTATTATTTATTATGCTTACTTGTATAGCGCCATCATATTCCGCAGCGCTTTACAGGCATTGTCAGTCACTGTCCCATATAGGGCTCACAATCTACATTCCCTATCAGTATTGTGTTTGGAGTGTGGGAGGAAACCAGAGGAAACCCACACAAACACAGGGAAGAACGTACAAACTCCTTGCAGATGTTGTCCTTGACAGGATTCGAACCCAGGACTCCAGCGCTGCAAGGCTGCAGTGCTAAACACTGAGCCACCGTGCTGCGCTAATTAATAATAAATTTTATTTATATAGCGCCAACATATATTTTTTTTTTACTGCGTCTGCCACAAATATGTGTCATCATGGCGTTTCTCTTACATTGCTGCTTTGGCTCCTACCATTGGCTGTGAGCAAGGAGCCTTATTGGACTTGTACCTTTCACAACGCTCCTCAAGTGCGTGTGAATAGGACAGGGGTGTTCCAACTTTTTATTGTTTAATTGTTCTGCTGATGGAGCCATAAACATAAAAAAACATTACTCTTCTTTTCCTGGGCAGTTTCTAGCGGTTCCATGTCCAGTCTTCTGTATACAGGTACTAGGTGACCACTGTAGCCGATCACGGGCCTCAGCAGTCATCTCTTCACAAATGACACATCATAGCAGTCACGTGGTGCTTGTGGTCACCGCCGAAGCCATGTGGCTGCAGCGGTCCCTTCGAACAAATGAGACCTCGCTGGGTGACTGGTTTACAAAAGACTGGAGCTGCCGCCGCTGAGATTGGTGGCCCACAGAAAGTGAGCAAGTTTTTGTTTTTTTTTTGTTTATAGCCCTTTCAGCAGCACTATTAAACCAAAAAAAAAAAAAAAAAAAGTTGGAACACCCCTTTAGTCGGAAAAAGGCTCAGGTGTATTAATAGAAAGTAGTAAGGACATGCTCTTTATTCTCAGATATTTTTTATTTTTTTTTACGGGTCGCAGAGTTTTTTCATCTGCAAGGGAATGGGGAATAAAATGCAGAATGTTTGCACCAAAATCCACCCCAAATCTGCTAATGCCTTCCCTGTTCGTACCGGTAAAGCTCATTATAAACCACAAAACTGTAACAACTTGTAGTAAATTGTGGCACAACCGCACCATCTGAATATACGCTTAGAGACCATGTTTGCTTCTGGATCCTGGGTCAGAGGGTAAGGCCAAAATAATTGTTGTTGGCACGTGGTTTTACAGGTAGATTGAAGATTTACTCACAAGACCACGCTGCTATTAACAATTGATTGACAGGCCGCACTGCGCTCTGGTGTGGTTTTCAGTCTGCGCTCTTGCCATGTGGCCATACCTGTTATTTGGCATGATATGTTGATTCCTCATGCATGTCTATTAGTGGCTCTGTGTAATGCCCCCTTCGGTCTTTTATTTGTACAGCCGTATCTGTTTATGAATCATTGACAGCGGGTCAGGTGACTCTTACGGAGGAAAAGACCTGGCTTGGTTTTGTGTTTAGACAGAGCAATGGCGTGGGTTGCTGTCAGATTATTTAGTAAGGCAAACACAAGCTGTATGCCTGCAGATCAAAGCACGTAATTCCAAACAAATGGAGCCTATTAAAACATACTTAAAGGTAACATTCTCCGATTGTGTCCATGTCTTTAATCGACAAGCAAATAGCCAGTAAACCAGGTACCTGCATGACTGGCCAGGGTGTAATAACCTCATAGAGCGCAATGGCCAGTGTGAAAAAATTGTCAGTACAGGTGATGGCTTGGAAGTTCTTTTCAAACCTTATTCATTGAGGCATAGGATATAGACCACAGTCTGTAGATCTTCAGGATTGGAAAAACAGCTACCAAAAACAGTGCTACGCCTGTCCTCAGGTTGTGTGTGGTATTGCAGCTCAGCCCCATTCATTTCTATATAGCTAAGCTGCAATACCAGACACAACCTCTGGACAGATGTAGTGCTGTTTGGGAAATCCTAGTGATTCTACATAGGAAAGGATTATTTACTGTGAGATCAGAGGGCTATTGGGTTTTGTGTCTCTTTTGCAAGCTCCCAGGCCCCAATGCAAAACCTGTAAATGACTACCTTGTGTCATTTAGAATAGTGGTATATTTTATGTGGTCCCTTGTGACCTTTGGGGCCCCCTCAGGGTCCATAGCCCAGTTGAGATTGCTAAGGTGCTGACAGTCTCCAGATATTTACATCTACACATGTAGCAGAGCTGAGTTTGTCCTTTGTTGCAACTGATACAATACTGTATGCTGTAATTTTATATAGCGAATACAGCTAAACCTATTGAATTATATTTAGTCTTAGATACTGTTATATATGGAAATGACAGACAAGGCAATGTGCGTGAATGGATGGCACCTGTTTTATGCTTTGTCGTGAACGGGAACTTCTTGCCAATTATTATTTTTTGTGAGAATAGGATGATTCGGGGATGGGCCTGGACACTTTGTAGTGACTGCGAGAGACACTGTAATGATGTCACTTTTTCTCCTCTCTAGGCTATGAAAAGACAGACGACGTCTCTGAGAAGACCTCACTCGCTGATCAAGAAGAAACCAGAACTATTTTTATCAACCAGCCTCAGCTTATAAAGTTCTGCAACAACCGTGTCAGGTAAAGAGCTGTGCGCCTCATTACAAGACCTGCTTACATGTAGCAGGGGGCTCATCTGTCTCATTTGTCCCAAAGTACCTTACATTTCCACAGTCCTTGTGAAGGGGACTCTGTCTGAGGGTCTCATTCTGGATGGATTCAAGAACATCCCTATTTATTACAGTGAAGCAGAAAATAAACCGGAGATTGCATATCCAATAATTATTTATTCCCAAAAAAACTAGAAAACCCTTTTAACCCCTTTAGGACCAGGCCATATTTAGCCCCAGGACAACTTACAGTTTTGAGATATTTCTTCTAAATAGTCCTGGAATAATACCTTTTTTTTTGCATCAATACAGTAGTATGGGGTCTGGACAAGTTGTAATTTTATCCTATATTAATTTGGGGTAAATATTTGTTAAAGGGGTTATCCACCTTTACAAAATTGATGGGCTATCCTCAAAGGGTTGTCAAGGAATTGGATAAAACGCAGAAGAGGTCGAGGAAGTTGTAACATAAAAAAAAATATATAGAAATTCACACTCTCCTGTCTCCAGTGCCTGCCGCTGCTGTCTGTTTGGTGAGCTGCCTTTGATGCCCAAAATCCTGTGCTACATGTGACCACTGAGGCTAATCATTGGCTGGAAAGGACCCAGTGATGTCACTCCCATAAGTCACCTGGTGCATATCTGCAGCGGCAAAGGCCATTTATTGGCCTCAATGATCAAGTGGTGCAGGACCTCTGGAGGTGAAGGCACGGCGTGAGCCCAGATGGACAGCAGGCACCGGAGCACCCAGGAGAGGTGAGCATAATTTTATTTTTATTTTTTTTTATATTACACCTTCAATGGCCACTTCTGTGATTTTTTTCCAATTCCTGAACAACGCCCTTTAAGGTACACCATTACATTTAGATTGGCAGGGTAATTCACACTTCCTTGCATTGTTTACATAATGAGCGCTGTGAAAATACCATTTTGCAATTTTTTTTTTCTTTTTCTTTGATTATTCCTCACGAAGTGTATATAACATGATTTTTTAGGACAATTTACAATCATACTTTTGTGCTACAATATTTTGTGCCTGTGCAAAGAAATATGCCCAAGTTCCTGTTATGATATACCACAGGTTTTTTATTAGAGACAACCCCGGGAGACCTTTATCTTGTCCCAGGCTGTCTCTGCAAAGACACCAGGCCTAACAGTCATGGCCACAAGGGATTCCCCTTCCCCCTTGTTCAGTACTGCCATTAGGCTTGATCACGGCCCTAAGTGGGTTAACTGCCAAGCTCAATGTGAGGAATGCATACAAAGACGGACTTCCAGTCTGCAGGCACCTGTATGAGTCACATGGTGCAATGGAGGACAAGAACGGAGCTGATAATTGACAAATAAAGCCAGTGATAACAAATTAATAGCACTTCTATTCATCTGATCCACATTAGCAAAGGGACAAAGGATAAAACATATTCTTGGAGTAGCAGTATATGAATATCTTGGTTGCAACATTCCTGAGGTCTTATGACTTTACACTGTATAATATCACATTAAAGGACTTTTTCCACAATGGAAAGGTCTCACCTATCCAGACGACGACACAAGTGATAAAGGTCTGATCACTGGAGCCCCATCCCCATGAACCTCCTTGGTCCCTTAGAAAGGAGGTCCCATACCCCCTGTTCTGATTATTTAAATTGGCGTTCATGCATGCACATTGCCGCACCATTCTGTGTCTATGGAAGTGATGAAGACAGTCGAGTTTAGCATTTGGCTGCCTCAGTTAGTCTCATAGACTTTGAATAGAGCAATAATGTGCTTGCTCGACCATTAAGATTCTTCCTCGGTGTGATCATACAGCAAAGAGGAAAGGGAGCTCAACGCCCCTGTTATAGTGAAGAGTGGGGCCACAAGCAATGGGCTCTGTATTATGTTCCATGCTGTCTATATAATTGCTATATGCATGGGCCCTAAATGTTCTCTGAGGCTATACTTGAAGTGACAGCAGAACAGATCTTCTGAGGTTTCCACGCGGCACGGACCACGAGAAGGTCTCTGCTGTACAAAGAAGAATAGGATGATGAAGTAAGTGTCAGAATTACCATTTGTAATAAGTCCTGACTGATCTCTTCTCCCCCATGAGCGGAGGTACATTTTCATTTAGTGATGTGCATGGTTTCTCTATTATTACATGGGTTAGCTCCCTGTAGACAGGCTGATAAATCACACTCTGTAATCTATGAGCGATGTTTTTCCAAGCCTAGATCCTCTGTGCATCCTGTGAAATGCCATCAATTACGGGAAGATAAAATATCTGCATTGACGCTGAAATTCTGCTATTTCTCCTGTGTTTTCCAGCACTGCAAAATACAACCCCTTTACGTTTCTGCCAAGATTTCTCTACTCTCAGTTCAGAAGAGCGGCCAACTCGTTTTTCCTGTTCATTGCCTTGCTCCAGGTAAACTACATAATGTTAACCCATCAGCTGAATGCGTTGTATATTTGTGTATTGGCTTTTACGGCTGTGTATTCATGCTGCACAGCGATGCAGAAGATTATTCTCTATGGAATATTTATATATTTCTGGGCCTAGTAACCTGTAGATGTAGAGATTGTTTCTATCCTAAAGCAGTCGCCGATGAGTGAAGCTGTCTTATCTGCCTCAGTAGAGTGGTTATGTCTTCTGTTCAGTTGCATTTGCTTATATCTTTTCCTAGGGATAACTGGATGATATTTAGATGGACATATGAAATCCATAGCATGAATAAAATATAGAAAGCTAAGCGAGTAGATACATGAGCTTACTGACTGAATGGTACATAGGAGAGGGGGTCCTGGCCGCAAGGGCTTACAATCTATGAGGGCGGAAGGTGTTCATATGGTAGTGTAGGTGCAGCAGGGTTATTGCAGGCTATACGCCTTTATGAAGAGCTGAGTTTGTTTTTGAAGGTGGCGTTGGCACAGTAGCGGAGTAGATAAGAGGTGAGTGAAGAAGGCGGGGAGGCATTGGGAGATTAGATAGAGACGTATAGAGGGGACAGGTTGTGGACAGCCTTGTATGTCATTGTTGGTTGAATTCTCTGTACAACGGGTTGCCAGTAAAGGGCTTGGCAAAGGTGGGAGTTGGACTAGTCAAACACACTATAGTGCCAGACAACACAAAATGAAGTTTTTCTTGTGTTTTTGGAGCAAATTCAAACTGTGTTATCAGTAAACACACTGAAACCAGAGTATGCTATCATATGTTACACACATATTACCACTGCCAGTCTAGAAATCTGTAGGGTCTCTAGGCTACCTATAGGATTACTTTTAGTCCGGGGCCCCACATGGCGTAAACGCCGCGATTTGCCCGCGGCGGAAACGCAGCAGAAAAAAATCGCGGCGTTTTACAGTCAGAGCAAAGTGGATGGGATTCTAGCGAATCCCATTCCCACTTTGCAGTAAAAAACGCGCTGCGGAGGAAACAAAGTACGCAGAGGAAACCTCTGCGAACTTTCAGTCTAAAGCTTTGCAGGAAGAACCGCAATGCGTTCCCGCTGCGTTTTTTCCCATAGCGCTTTTTTGCTGTTTAACGCCACGTGGGGCCTTAGCGTTAAGGTACTAAGGGACTTTAAAGGGGTTTTCTGGGCAAATGGTATTGAAGACCTATCCCTAGGATAGGTCATCAGTATTAGATTGGTGTGGGTCTGACATCCGGGACCACCATGGATCAGCTGGAAAGAAGACAGCTCTGTTCTCTGTGTGGTGCCAGTGCCAAGTCACTGCAGGGCAGTTCCCCTTTACTCATATAGGAGCTGAGCAGCAGTATTGGCAGATTGTAGAAGTATTGGCAAGGGTCCGCGGTATCCTACACATAGGTCATCAATATGACCCTTTTTATCCTGCAATCTGTACCGGAAAGTAAAATCTGCTGTCTTCTGTTATCAGACATTTGGTGCACATAGAAAAGTGTCAATGCTATTTGTTTTTTTTTGTTTTTTTGTTTTGTTTTTTGTTTTTTTTAAATAAAGTTTAGGTTGACTTCTTCATTCCTGTAAGTAAATTGAGTTGTACTGCAATACTGCTCCATTTTTTTAAAATTTATTTTTATATATTTTTTTTTTCTTTTGTTACTAGAAGTTGCAGTCCCCTGGGTTGTAGTGTGTCTCCATTCCTTTATATTAGCGAAGGAGTCTTAGGACAACACAGTGAGCGATGGTCAGGCGTCAGGAGTCACTTTGCTTTACTAGTGTAGTACATGAAGTTTAAGTTTAGTTCTCTATAAAGGAATTGTCTCATGAGAAGCTGGGGCTGGTTATACGTAACCCCCGACCGTCAGCTGTTATTGCAGACTAAAGACATTTTTGACCACATTCTCATTTTCTTAAGAAAATGCAGCAACTGTTCATTCCAGCTCATAGAGAGGGGACTAGGGAAGAAGTGGGGGACACCCGATTATTGTATGTCCATATACTTTAGTAAGGCATAAGGAAAGGACATTTTATTACTATTAATGTATTTAATGTAATATGATCCAAATTGTAAAGTGCTGCGAAATATGTTTGCGTGATATAAATAAAATGCATTATTATTATTATAGATGCCGGGTGGGGGGGTAATCTTTAGTGCCAATAAATTCTAATCCTTCCTTATGAAATATAATGCAGAGCTTTCATTGCTTTGTGTCCATGTTATCCTTGGCATGTGACACCAGTACTTGTTTTATTTCCTGTTGCTTGGATGACTCTCAGTTTTGGCAAACATTCTCACTCACCAAACCAGTTTTCCCGCACACTAACCTTTTATGGTGCTTCTAATCTTCATTGTCCTCCCTGTATTTGCTTGTCTCAATGTGTTTGTGCTATAGGTGGCACTAGTGAGGCTCCTGAAGGAAAGCAGATTTGCTGGGTTGTAAATCACTATTGCTAGTCCAGTAGGCCTGCTAACTGTATTGCTTGTTCTCCTGTATAATACAGTAAAACGTAAGCTTCTGAGTGTGCATGTTCTAGTCGTTCCTCAATACTTCACTGCTGGCTGCTTTTACAACCAGTGTCAGCCATTTTGGAAGTTATTGAGAACTTCCTTTGGTCACCTAGTCAATCTGCATACAGGGTTACCACAAACACTGCTCCTTCGCCACCTACTTGGATTAAAGGGAGTCTGTCACCAGAATCCAGTATATTAACCTAACCCTGCAGATAACATAGGTTAGGGTCACCTGAATAAAGCAATGTTTCCTCTTGTGAATCGAGGCCTCTGCTGCCAAGATATCAATTTTTGTCAATCTGCAAATGAGCTCTTTGGAGCAGTGATGGTATTGCCATTGATCCAAAGAGGTAAGTGGCAACCCCTTTGTCCCCCAAAGAGCTCATTTGCATATTGAATGTTGACAGGTTTGATACAGGTGACCCAAACCTATCTATCTGTGGGGCAGGATTGATGACAGACTCCCATTACATGGGAAGGTGCTTGGGGACAGGGCGTCTCCTGTTAATACTTACATGGCGGGAGGCGCACCGCTCGATCCCCGTACAAAGTGTAGTGGCAGGTTTGCATACTGCAGCACTGTCCCAAAATCAGTAGGTCACTTTGCTTGAGCAGCGTTCCTCAGGTGTCTATCACAAATGGAGTACAAGATGAAGATCGATTGACATGATTATTTTGGCGTATGGATACAGATATTTCAAATGACCACATTGTTAATATTATATATATGGTAACTGTGGTTTAGAACCACAGAGAGATAAGACCTTGAACAAGATGCTCTAAATCATATTATTCTGTCTGATCTCACTATGGCCACTAAAGGATTATTTCTATCTTGACAAATCATGACTGAAACAGGAATAACTGACTGCAGATGCAAGTGGTGACCACTAGGGCGGGACTTAGAAACCAGATGATCGGCACTGCTCTACAATTTTTACATATCTCCTAAAAGGGTGAAGCTACAGAAATGGCGTAGCACAGCTAAGCTATACTGCTAGTGTAATGTAGCTAACTGTGCTATACTGTATCCAGAGCTCCCAGTCACTTCTGTTGGAATCATGGAAACTGCATAGAGTGGCGACACTCACCTATTTCCATAAGCCCTGCTCTGGTGGCTGAGACTTGCGGCCAGTTATTCTCACCTTGGCCATGAGTTACCGAGATGGGAATAGCCCTTTAATTACAATGAAGCCTCTCCAAAAGACCACCACTTTGAGATCTCCACCCCCTTGTCCATACTAGATTTCCTATGGCAGATTTTCAGTTCCACCATATACTATGCATGCTGGCCATCGTCTTTGAGAAGACCCCTCCCCTAAAAGACTTTGCATTGCAAGTTTGGTTGGTCATCCTGGGAGATTTCACTGTATATGATCTTGTGGCTGACTTTTGACAACCTGTACTGTAGAAAGTCACTGATGCTAAAAGATGATCATTGTGCATGTTTTTACTTGACATATTTGTAGGACCATTATTAGGGCATGTTCACACTACCATTATTACAGACGGACACCAGACGGTAGGGGCTATATCTGCATCTGTCATTTAATCTGTCATTGCTTGTTGCACTGATCCTGTGATGGATGAGAACAACGGACTTTACGTAACGGTAGCATGAGCCTAGCCTGAACATGCTATGCCTATGCCTTTAATAGAACGATTAAAATTCCAATGTATTAAATTCCAGTTAAAATATTACCTGTACACCTATGGAGCCCACAAATAAATGGCTAGTGAATCAATATAACATTGGACTCAACATTACTGTCTTTTTTTTTTTTTTGCTGAAAACAATTTTATCTATAGCATCCATTCTTTATTGTTAAGAGCAGTGTTTTGTAGCATTGAATCGAACATCTTGTAAGCCAATATAAATGTATACCTTGGTTTAACTAGATATTCATAAGGCAGTAAACACAACAGCACTATAGATTTAATAAGAGCTGTAGCCCTATAGCAATTCTGATAATAAGCAGGTAGATAAGCCAGCACTATTACTTTAGTATGTGCTGTCTTCATCCTCTCTTATAAAAGCTTTGTATATAATCATGCAGGTCTCTTATTTACTATGCGGATAGTCATTCAGACTGAGCAGCTATTCTTCCCTTGGATGTATACCATACCTTAGTTAATATTGAATGGAACTGTTACTAAATTGCTACAATCCTACAACTCAATCTAAAGCTGTCAGGCTGATACATTGTTTCTACACCCCTCTTATCTACCTCCTTATTAGTCATTCAGAATTGCTATAGGGCTACAGCTCTTATTAAATCTATAGCGCTGTTGTGTTTACTGCCTTATACAGTGGGGAAAAAAAGTATTTAGTCAGCCACCAATTGTGCAAGTTCTCCCACTTACAAAGATGAGGCCGGCCTGTAATTGTCATCATAGGTAGACTTCAACTATGAGAGACAAAATGAGAAAACAAATCCAGAAAATCACATTGTCTGATTTTTTTAAAGAATTTATTTGCAAATTATGGTGAAAAATAAATATTTGGTCACCTACAAACAAGCAAGATTTCTGGCTCTCACAGACGTGTAACTTCTTCTTTAAGAGGCTCCTCTGTCCTCCACTCATTACCTGTAGTAATGGCTCCTGTTTGACATTGTTAGTATAAAAGACGCCTGTCCACAACCTCAAACAGTCACACTCCAAACTCCACTATGGTGAAGACCAAAGAGCTGTGGAAGGACACCAGAAACAAAATTGTAGACCTGCACCAGGCTGGGAAGACTGAATCTGCAATAGGCAAGCAGCTTGGTGTGAAGAAATCAACTGTGGGAGCAATAATTAGTAAATGGAAGACATACAAGACCACTGATAATCTCCCTCGATCAGGGGCTCCACGCAAGATCTCACCCCGTGGGGTCAAAATGATCACAAGAACGGTGAGCAAAAATCCCAGAACCACACGGGGGGACCTAGTGAATGACCTGCAGAAAGCTGAGACTAACGTAACAAAGGCTACCGTCAGTAACACACTACGCCGCCAGGGACTCAGATCCTGCAGTGCCAGACGTGTCCCCCTGCTTAAGCCAGTACATATCCGGGCCCGTCTGGATGTTCCAGAAGAGTATTGGGAGAATGTCATATGGTCAGATGAAACCAAAGTAGAACTGTTTGGTAGAAACACAACTCGTAGTGTTTGGAGGAGAGTGAATGCTGAGTTGTATCCAAAGAACACCATACCTACTGTGAAGCATGGGGGAGGCAACATCATGCTTTGGGGCTGTTTCTCTGCAAAGGGACCAGGATGACTGATCCGTGTACATGAAAGAATGAATGGGGCCATGTATCGTGAGATTTTGAGTGCAAACCTCCTTCCATCAGCAAGGGCATTGAAGATGAAACGTGGCTGGGTCTTTCAGCATGACAATAATTCCAAGCACACTGCCAGGGCAACGAAGGAGTGGCTTCGTAAGAAGTATTTCAAGGTCCTGGAGTGGCCTAGCCAGTCTCCAGATCTCAACCCCATAGAAAACCTTTGGAGGGAGTTGAAAGTCCGTGTTGCCCAGCGACAGCCCCAAAACATCATTGCTCTAGAGGAGATCTGCATGGAGGAATGGGCCAACATACCAGCAACAGTGTGTGCCAACCTTGTGAAGACTTACAGAAAACGTTTGACCTCTGTCATTGCCAACAAAGGATATATAACAAAGTATTGAGATGAACTTTTGTTATTGACCAAATACTTATTTTCCACCATAATTTGCAAATAAATTCTTTAAAAAATCAGACAATGTGATTTTCTGGATTTGTTTTCTCATTTTGTCTCTCATAGTTGAGGTCTACCTATGATGTCAATTACAGGCTGGCCTCATCTTTTTAAGTGGGAGAACTTGCACAATTGGTGGCCGACTAAATACTTTTTTTCCCCACTGTAAATATCTAGTTAAACCAAGGTATATATTATATTGGAATATTAGATATTCACAAACATGTCAAAACATTGCTCTTAGCAAGAAATAATATATGCTAAAGATAAAATTGCTTTCAGCAAAAAAAACAGTAATGTTGAGTCCAGTGTTATATTGATTCGCTATTTTTCTGTGAGCTCCATAGGTGTATAGGTAATATATTGGAATTTAATAAATTGTAAATTTAACCATTCTATTTTTGGTAGTACCCAATTGCTTAGAAGAAAAGAGCATATATCTTAATTTTTTACATTTTATTGCGGCTTTACGTATACCTTTTATACTGAATTTTGGAACTTCAGATACGTGTTGTACTTAAGTCTTTTGTGAAGCCGGGGGGGGGGGTCTTTATATTTTTCAGCCCACCACATCTTAATGTTACTCTTCACACTGCCCATTAGTTTCATGAGCCTCACTACAGGGCCAGGCTTTCCACGTCTTGCTCTGGTGAGAACAGACAGACTGGAGACCACTTAAGATGTCTCTATAATTTCAGCTTATATCTGTGCTAGAAACCAGAATCTGTGGAATCATTTGGCGCCAGGCAATGCTGTTCTTTATTAGAAGGAAAATGAATTTTTAGAAGCCTCCACTTTTGATACATCTGGATACATATTTGCAGGGTCGTGGTTATGCTTCAGTCCTGATAGGAGCATTGTATTGTGAGCTGTCCAGTTGCTGAACCCTCCTCGCTCTGGATAGTACAGTAGGACTCCTTTACTTATGACAGATATTATTACACACTGCTCATTTTATACATTCTTGAGCTAGAATTACTAACATTAATCCTCTAAATAGTTACAGAGGGAATGCAGTATTAGTAAATGTGCTCGATGAATTGTGAGGCTGTGTGATTTGTGCACCTTGTTTAAGGCCGCAGAGAAAGATGTTCCGTACTCTTGTGTCTGTCTTTCTTTATATAAAATTATAGGACATACTCCACTAAATGTGTCAGCAGTGAAAGGGTTAATAGACAAGCTCCAGTACTGTGTGTGTAAATTGTCTTTAGTGTGGTGCCACACTGGGTACTGGGGCTTGTTGGTGAACTCTCTATGCAGTGCTGCTGTCTAAGTGTATGCTGTCACTGAAGCTTCTCTGTGAGTGCTGTGTATGGGAGACATCATAGCAGCTTGTCTCCTTCTCCCCTCTCCATAGACTTTTATGGGCAAAAATTGTAACCTGATCTCTCGGTGAAGCTGAAAAGCCAACAAAAAAAGCTCTCTGTAGATGGATTTTAACAGTGAGTTCAGATTACGTTTTTGGTGGAGGAATTGGAGCCTCATAACTGGAAGAAGAGGCATTTTACAAAGTTTCACTTATTCTGTTTTATGGAAAGTTGTATCAGAGGTATTGCAGTAATAATCCCAACATAAGCCTCTGCACTGAAATCCTTATGGGGAAGCAGTATGAAAATAGATATGCATTCCATACCATTGCATCTTTTATAGCTGTGGCTCTGGATCCATTACTTTAGCATACTGATGTCAGATAATCCTTGGTTAGTCAGCCAAGGGCTATAGTGTTTTACATGCAGCGCTCTTTCAGATGGAAAGGCATGTGTTGTACTAGAAAAGTAGAGTGTCTCATAGAAAACTAATGACTTGTTAAGACTCAAGGAAGATGGACTTGTCACCTATGAAAGGCCATCAGTGTTACATTGGTTGGGTACAACTCTTGGTACCTTCCTGATAAACTGTCTGAAGGGACCTCAATGCTCTGTCTGAAGGGACCTCAATGCTCTGGTGAATGTATCAGTATCCTCATTGTTCACATGGGTCCGTGTATCTGCATTCCCTCGACTTAGTGTCAGCGCACGGTATTGCAGCTTTGTTCTACTGATCTGAATTGGACAAAGCTGTAATAACCTGCATATGTGCTACTATGGGAACAAGGGTCAGAGCACCCACTGATATAATAAGGATAGGCCATGTATATTGTGAAACCATGGCGCCATTTCTACTTGATCACTGGTGATGTCCATAGGACCATAGCCAGTTCCTTAAAGGGAGTCTTTTAGGTCCAGTATACTTCCCAAGCCATTAACCGTTAATAAAATCAGAAAGATACCTTGGTGGCCACAAACCAATGAAGCAATGGGTATACAAATCAGCCAGAGTGCACTGGTGGTGGAGCCTGGTTTGCCTACCGACAGCCACAAGTTCTCTGGGTTGTTTTTGTAATCAGAGCCCAACGCGGTCTCTGCTTGCATCATGGCTGTCTGTAGGCAAATCTGTTAACTCATGGTCCATCCCATTGCAGGCTAATTTGCATATCTATTAAAAAAAAAAATATATATATATATATGATCTTATCTCTGCATTCCTTCTTCAGTTTGTGGTCACAAAGGTACCTTTCTGCTCCTAAAAGCCCCCCACATGACATTCTTATTGGTTTGGGAGACATTTTAGACCTGAGTCTCCCTTTGGGACTGCCCCAACCCTCTCTAGTAATTTCAGTAGACAGGCCAATTTATTGCTTTCCCAGTTACATCAGATAACTCTCCATCAGATGAAATTTGATGTGCACATGTCAGGACTTCTAGATCGGAGATTTACTGGTGCTGCTGCTTGCTTAGTGTTATTAGAGCATTGTAATGAGGTCTGACTCCATGGCAGATTCTCCTCCCATCATTAGTTATAATAATACCGTATGTCTCCATGGTCTGCACCATGACATTATCTTATTTATCTGCTATTACATAGCTAGACATGCAGGCTGCTTTAAGAGATGCCATCTCTACCTGACTGCATAGTCCATTAGAAATGCAATTACAGGAGCGGCTGCCATGGGAGATGTGAATGTTTCTTCAGTCCTAGAACCGGTGAATAAAATAGACATTGAACGTCAAGCTGCTCGCACATAACCTGTCCTGCTGTTAGCAAATGCTTCACATCACAACCTATAGTATGGCTTGTATTGGCAGAACAGACATTTCCAGTGTCCAGGTGCAAACGCATTTTAGCTTATGGTAGGGCTGGGAGATTATGTCCAAAATCTGTCGTTTTACCTCGATTACAATTAATGTCCATTATTTATGCCACATTCCTTTTAAAAAATATTTCCATTTTAAAATATAAGTACTGTATATGTTGTATTTTGGGTGGTTTCATTCGGACCGAACTTCTAGAATTGTTTCATATTAAAATGTAAATTATTTATATATATATATATATATATATATATACCTCTAGTAGACTTACTCTAGGTTCACATTAGTGTCGGGCTTTCTGTTAACTATACTGGGATCCGTCGGGTGTCCGTTTCTTAAAACTGAAACCGCTGGCAGTAAAAGTTGGATTTGCAGGACTTTCACATGGCAATTTTTGACATACACTGCAACGGAGACTCCAACGCAGATGTGAATTGTAGTATTATACACAGCAGCCAATGTAAAGAGGCAGAGCTGCAGGAGGAGGAGAGTAGCAGCCCGAACTAATGATGTGACCTGGGGTGTGTCTCAGACTACCTTAGACTCCCTACAGGCAACGTAGTTAATGTGTAGTCAGAGATCACAGCTCTTCCCTAATAGAGCATGGCTGAATAAGAGATCTGAGAAAACTAAGTGGCAGATCATCATCCTTACAGACACTGACTTACATAACATTTTTGAGCTCCTGACTGGATTGTCACCTTAATAATGCAAGAGTGAAAGGGGATTTTCCAGCACATTAAAAATAGATTCACACTGTCTACACACAGAGACATACGAAATGGTTACTCACCTCTCCGCAGTTCCCGCTGTCCCAGCAGCATCTGGACTGGAGCAGCATGGGATGGGGGAGAGACAAGTAACCTTTTGTTATGTAACTTCTCTACACTGTAATTCTATTTTTAATGTGCTGAAAAGCTCATTTAATATGTTGCAACAATGAGTTAAATTAAAGGGGTTGTCTGGGATTTTTATATAAATGTCCTAACAGGTTTGTTTTTTTTTTTAATCGCATTTGCGAACACACCCTTTAAATCCCCCGCCACTGCAACGCTGCTGCTATGGTGGTCTCTGCCGTTCAAAGCTTCTTTGTTCTGTAGTGACATCACATGCATCTACATGACCAATTCTGCCAATCACTGGCCTCTGCAGTTTGTCATAATGTACATGTATTGCTGCTCAGGCCAGCGAATGACTGCAGCGATCATGTGGATGTGCAGCACATCATTACCGAAGCAAAGATTAATGGGTATGGTTAGTATTTTTTTTTTTATCACATTTCTTTTTCTGTTGGGGTACTATTTTAAAATTTTGAACACTTCCTTTAAATATGATCCCAGTGGTGGCCATATTGCTTTAAAACATGTATGCTTTGTGTCTTTCAGCAAATTCCTGATGTGTCTCCAACTGGTCGATATACGACTTTGGTTCCGCTGCTGTTCATACTTGCTGTGGCTGCTATAAAGGAAATCATAGAGGATGTTGTAAGTATTACGCACTTTTACGGATTTTTTTTTTTTGTCATGTGGCTGCTAGATGTACCTGGTATATTGAGATGTATCCTTTGGCTATGTTCACATCTGCATCAGAGGCTCTGTTAGTACTTTTTCATCCGGCAAAATGATGGACGCCAGAAAGGGAAGCCCAATAGACCCCATTCTAGACGGTCTAGTGGCAGCGCTTCTGCTGTTCTGCTTGTGTAACGGAGCAAAAAGCAGAAAACAGCGCAGATGTGAAATGAGCCTTATTGTCATATAATACCTCAATATCTCATGATGACTGCTTTGCCTATTTCTGGGCTTCAACGCTGCACTGCAATAGGTTGAGTTACATGGCAGATGAATTTTATGAACTATATTACTAAGTTTCATGAATACACAAGCATGTTCCAAATGATGCCGTATACAGCAGTGTTTCCTTACATTCACACTATCTGTGCCATAGGTAGGGTGAGCATCTTGCTGTGTAAATCTCCTTACATGGCAGTGGGGAACACTTTCCTCTTCTTGGTCCCCAGTTGAGTAGACCTTTAAAGGGTTTTTCTCATAAGCAATATTTATCACCTCACCATAGGATAGGTGGTAAATGTATGATCGCTGGAGCTCTGACCTCTGGGACCCCCAGTGAGTACAAAAATAAGAGTCCCCAAGATCCCTGTGAACATTGAGAAGTCCACATACATGGCCACAGTTCCATTTACTTCTATTGTACAGTGCTCAGTCTCATAGAAGCGAATATTATGTTGGTCACATTACCACTCTATTTACGTAGGGGACACAGGAGCCACCCTTTTATGTGACTATTGGGGATCCCAATGGTTATAACCTTAGCGATCATGCATTTATCACCAAAGAGATTCTCCCATATTGTAAAGTGATTGCATATCACTAGGGTAGTCACTTTATCATCACTTTATGATCAGTGGAGGTCCGTTGTATGGGAACCACAGAAATCCTGACCATAAAGGGGGCATAGTGTTGGCTGAAAAAGGTATCCCATTCTAAGCTTTTCCCGCACGGTATCTGGCTGTGCAGGGATCTGTAGCTGGTCCTCCTCACTTGAGTGGGGCCGCTCTTCACTTCCTTACAAAGCATGTGGCTGGGGTGAACTGTCCAGCTTAAAAAAGTGGAGAGAGTAAAAGGTATGCTTATGGAGGTCAGAATAAAAAAAGAATAAAAACTGTACTAGGTTTGAGTTGCCTTCACTCAATCTCCTAGTGAGCCTTCACTTCAGGCTGCAGTTCATAAAAGTGTATGGAGAGGGGAGAGGGGAGGAGGCAGCAGAGTGAGTGAGAAGCAGAGAGAAACAGGCGTCCTGGAGGGGATTACAGTAAATAGCTCTCACACCAGAGCTTTAGTCCTATCTATAATGCTCACTCCTGCTGAAAATCTTATATAAGTGCTAGAAATCTTTCTCTTTCCTGTAGCAGCTTGTATCTCACTCACTGGGTTCCTCCTTCATCTACCTTTTTGATAGATTGAGTTATGTAGAAGTCTATCTTTGCGCTTTTCACACTGAAGACGGATCTATCAGTGAATTGAGCGGTTTAGCAGGCAGGAGAGGAGCTGATATCAATAGATAGAAGCATTTTCCTCTGATGTAGTACAAAGTTTCTTATAGCCACCTGAACTATTCATTTACAAAAAAAAAAAAAATGGAACAACAGTTACTATTTAAACTTTTAGGGGGGAATTTGCAAACCCATTTATACCAGAAAATGTTACACCTCTTTCGTGCATGGCCAGATTGTTGGTTCTGTGCCCCGCACGCCACTTTTTATGGGCAGAGTGGTGCAGAGACCAGACCTGGGTAGGGATGCCTAAGAAATGCACTACAACTCACAGCAAAAAACTGCTTTAAGTTATACCAGAAATTTACACCAGTTCCTGACTCCCATAGATTTCAGCTCTGGTGCATGGGAATCTCTTAATAATTCAGGTACATCTCACGCCAGTGGGGAATGGATTAAGACTGGTGTAGGAAACCTTAGTCTTTATAAATTCCCCCCATAATTCATTTGGCACATGCCATAAATTTCACCAATTTATGACAATCCTTGTGCATTTTGCTCAATAAATATTCGTTCTGAACAAACCTTGTCTCTCCAGCTCCTCACTCTTCTATCTACCTTGATCTTATCCCCCTGATTCTACAAGTGACACCCCCACAATTTTACCTGACTTCATACCGTCACTTCATAAATAGCTTTGATTTTCCAGGCGCTAACCTGATTTTTACAGTCCCATTGTTGTCTTGTGCCGCTGCACTCAATGCCGCAATGTTCTCTAATTTTATTGTTGAAGATTGTACTTGATAACTTCACATAATGAATTCAGCTCCGGTAGAGGCAGCCGAAAACTGCTTTGGGAGCGCAGCCTTTCTGCCAGGTAGAATAACCTTGCGTGTGCCTCCTGGGAGACCTTTGTCTTCTTGTGTATATCCCCCTAAGGATGCTGCTCATGTAGTCCTGACTTATTAATGTGTGCTTGTCTTACATTTTAGAAATATGCTGATACATTTGTCAGGCTGGATGTATTACAATGCTCCCTAAAAAAAAAAAAAAACATATTCTATGTATATTGTCCTTGTTTTTTGAGAGGATCACTCCCTAGGAGATTTTTGCTGCTATTTTGAGTGTATGTGTGTGCATGTACATTACATATAGTATTTGTAATAATCTTGCTTGCGCCTTTTATATCACACTTTTTATGTAATATACATTTATTGCTTATAGGGGCTCCATTGCTGACTTTAATGTGAAGATAAAACAGAACGTCCTTTCTTTCACGTTTTCATTTAAGTGCAGCATGCATGAACCGTACGCTTTTATTTTAATATTACGTTCAGGATGAACACAAAAGGGGGGGATTTTATTTCCTGTACAGCAAAAAACTGGCACAAATGGGTTGCACATCTTTTGCGCATGGCCCTTTTAATGTGCCAGAGATGTTAGATACCATAACTTAATATGTTTGATATATCACATGCACTGCTGTCATCTTAGCTTTATTTACTATGCCATACAAGCCGCCTTTGGGTAAGTGCATATTCACATAGCAGGGTTCTCTGGCCGCTTGCTAGCCATTTTATTATAGGCCTGCTCATGGATCCATAGACTTAAATGGATCTTTTTACATGACCGTGGTTTTAATGGCCCCTTTCATAGAACCTGTCACATATTGGAACATTTTCACAGGTCTCACAATAGACCCAAGTCTATGAGGGATCTGTGATAATGGATTACCCTTGGATGAGTACAAAAAGTATTTTTTTCACAGCCCTGTCGGATGAATGAGCCGTAACGTGTATTTTTTTTTTCCTGGAAAAATATGCAAAAACATGCTAATTATATGATGACACTACAACGCACAGTTCCCAGAATGATCAAAGCCAAATTTTGCTTTTAAGATATGAGTCTTGTTTTTTATGTTAGCAGTATACTGTCTGCATTGATAATATTACATGCATACATATCGTGTAATTTGTTGGCGTACTTGTCAGTTCTTTAGATGTTGTGAACAGAGGGTGGCGGGGATGGGTCTATTTTAGTCCTGTTCCTGAATGCTTACTCAAACCTAAGTGCACACTTAACCAGTAACCTAATCTTGAGTGTAGTATAATGTTGTACCGTGTTAGCCATTGAAAGTAGTGGAAGAGTGAAGAAATCAGGCGATACCTTTTAGAGGCTAACTGAGTATATTTATAAGTAAGCTTTCAAGAGCACTGGCTCTCTTCTTCAGACATAGTGTTATACATTTTCAGTTCTTGTATAACACTGTCTGAAGAAGAGAGCCAGTACTCTTGAAAGCTTACTTATAAATATACTCAGCCTCTAAAAGGTATCGCCTGATTTCTTCACTCTTCCACTAATCTTGAGTGCACACTGTGACGTCAGCCGGGGCTGCAGCCCAGCATCTGGTCCAGTGCCAGCAGTTGGTATCTTAATGCTCAATTGCACTCAAACCAGGAAAATGCATGTGGCTTTAAAGGTGTTGTCCGACCAGTACATAGCCACAGTGTAGGGCTTTCTAGTTTAAGGTCAATAATGATGACACAAATTGTAGAACATTTTACAATTTGCATTTCAGTTCCTCAACATTTGGGAGATATTTCTTTGCTGTCGGTGAATACGGGCACTCTTGTGGTAACTGCCAGTTGGCAAACCTGCACATATCTAGCCCTGCTCTCTACTGAGAAGTATATACTGCTGTATCCAGGCTAGACGATGCTCAGTGAGATACTGTAAATACTTTGGCAGCAGCTACAAAAATATTTCTAAGGCTATGTTTTTATCTGCGTCGTATTGTCCATTGTGCTTTTCTGTCGGCGAACCATAAGAACAGAAAAGCAAACAGAAATGGATCAATTCTATAACTAACACAAACGGAGCCCAGGGTAATCCATTGACTATAATGGGCTCCTTTGGGTGTCTTATTTTTTTTATTATTTTTTTTTTTAAACTAAAATTGTTAGGTGAAGAATTGAGGCTTGTAGCACTTTTTTGTCCAGTGATTTATGCCGGATCTTTGGACACCAGGCACAGATGTGTCTACGGTTATTAGAATGTGTCATTCTGGAGTTCAGGCTGTTCAGCTCACAGAGCATTGCCTGTACTGGATACAGTTGTATCTACTTCTCAGTGTAGAGTAGGACCAGTTTTGTACCAATTAACAACCTCTATATGTAAACCAGCTGACAGCAAATACAGTGTATTAAAAATAGTGTTTTTTATCGGGTTTTCCATGACTGTATTATTAATGACCTTTGATCTATATGACCAATGGGACAGATCGCAAAAATATCGCAAGTAGCTGCGATTTTTTTTGCAAATTTTTTTTTTTCCCCCTGCACCCATTGACTTGAATCTAAATATACAAAAATGTAAATATACAAAAGAACAACTGTTGTTTGTTTCCATGCTTTTTATTTTTGTTATGAAAATAATAAAAAAATACAAGAAATAAAACAATTCCACACATATTTCCAATAGGCTGCTGTGGGGGGCTGCGTGTGTGTGTGTGAGTGGCATGTCCTTCTTGTGTGACTAGCATTTCAGCACTCACTCAGCAGTCTGTCTGCACTGTCGGAACATACCTGGCACTGCCTGGGTATGTCCCTGGTACATTTGCCACACGTGTATTTGTAGCAGTCAACACATCTCTCAGTTGCACAATTGTTCGTGTATCGATGGTTGACCTGACACTTCGCCATTTTGCCAGGGCTGGGTGTGGAAGGTTGTTGCCGAAGGAGTTTCTCCTTGCATGCCTTCTTTTCAGTCACATGAGAGCCACCTAACTCTTTTGCAAGCTCAACCAGGAAGTCCACCCGTCTCTCCTGCACCCCAGTGCATGCCTGATAAAGAACATGAGCATTCAGTGCTGCCATGTCAATCATGTTGTAGAACACGGCGAATGGCCATCTCCGTGTTCCTGCACGCACGCTGTACTCCCGCACCATTTGGTCCATTACATCCACACCGCACTTTGTGTGGTTGTATTGTGTGACCGTGTTTGGCTTCCTTTTGTTGGCATCCTCAGTCTCAACCACGCTGTGCATGCTGCTGAGAATGTAGACAACCTTCTTTCGTTTGGGTGCATACACTGTCAGTGTGGCATCAGTGGTTGAAAACACCTGAGTGGTGAATTCAGTGCGGTCCATCTGTCTAGCGGATTGAGGAATTTCCCGACGACTCTTGTTGACTGTGCCGAGGATAGTGGTTTTCCGGCTAAGCAGTCGTTGTGCAAGTGACAATGATGTAAAGAAATTGTCCGTGGTTACAGTTCTGCCCTTGTCCATGAATGATTCCATCAGCCTCATCACTACAGTTTCGGACAGTCTCTCCCCGCTGGGACGACTGGGGTCCTTGCCAAGATATGGGAGGACATTACAGATGTACTTTGATTTCAAGTCGCAAGCCACCCAAAACTTGATGCCAAACTTGTCTGGTTTTGTTGCAATATATTGCAGAAAACAGCAGCGAGTCTTTGACGGGAAAAGCTGTTCATCAATAGTGATGTGTCGACCAGGGTTGTAGGATGCGATGCAGTTGGTGACAAACGATCTCCACACATCAGAGATTGCAGCAAACTTATCGGTCTCCACTCGCTCACTGCGTGTGAACATGTCATCAAAGCGTAGGTGTTGCATGATGTCTTGGAAGCGGTTTCGGGTCATAGTTGCAATGATCCTTGGGTTTGCTAGGTTTGCTGACCAGCTGTCATGTAGTGATGGAACCTTGGTCACCCCCCGCAAGATAATGACTGAAATAAATGCCATTAGTTCCGGGAGACCCATGAACCAATCCACCTGCTCCGTGTGACGTGCATGTTGAGTAGTCCATTCTTGAATGCTACAAAACATGTCAAGAGTGATAAAACAGAGGAAGCTCTGAAGGCGACTCTGGACACTTCGTCTGGCCTTAGCACTTGGCTCTCCATCTGTAGGGTACGGTTCTATTGGGGTGAAATAGAGACGTTTCCCCACTTCTACTTCACGCCACACTGTGCTATCTTTTGCGGTCTCTGTCGGCTCACTCGCCAACCGAGCTCTCTTTTTTGGTAGAGGAGGAGTCTCCTCATCTGCAAGATAAATAATTTCAAATTAACATTTTGTTTTGGTTCTAAATAAAAAAGATAGTCAGGAAATAAAAATCGGTAATTTGAAAAATCTAACCTGAAGACAGCTCAGAGTCCGAATCCAATTGAAGGACTATGTCTTCTCCATCTGAGTCAGAAGGGTTGGTGTTGCTTAGGATCAGTTCCAATGCCTGTTGAATGGTGTGCCTTCTCTGCATTTTGTTTCTTGTGAACAAAATAGGTGAAGCAGTCCCTTCACATCCCCCACAGCACAAAAGGCTGCATGCAAATTTGCTAAGGTGTTAGCAACCTTATGCATATTTCCAGCACAACAATGCAGCTGGGGGGTGGGCAGACACACTCAGGAGCAGCTTACATTCTTTTGTTTACACTCTCTTACAAGACCTGAGGTGGATCAACGCAATTGCCCCCTGCAGATTCCTCAGACAATGGCCACATTTACAAATGAAAGGATGCTAATTGGAGCCATCAGAGTTGTCTGTTTGGACTAAGGGTCATTTGACCCTCTTTCAGGACTTCAAGGGGGAGCTCGAAATTTCTGGGACTTCTAGTGTTAACCCCTAAATGGGTCGGTATTAACATCTAACACATGCAGTTCAGAACAGATATGTAGATATATACAAGCATTAACAGTTACTAGTTACAAGATACAGTGCAATAAAATAAAAGGGAATAAAAGTGAAATAATTACTTTACCACACATATCCTGGATGTGGTTCTGTAGTCCAACACTCACACATAGCATGTGGAGATCACCAGTGGAGGCAGCGGCATCAACTCCAGCATCTCAGCAACTCATCACAGTATATCCCAGTAGTGGTCTGTCATAGTCTCCTCTCAGTGGAAGTCTGTCTGTAATCACTCCTCACTGACCTCTTACCTCATCTTTTATACCCTTTATGCCACCTCCCAGAATTAGGTCACCGGCGACGGCAAGTCTGATTAATTAATGCACTCAAGTCCAGATTCTTTGTATGGAGCTGAGACCAAATGGAATGATACAATGTTATCAGCCATATCTGATCAACAGCCCAGGCTGAACAATGCATGTGTAGAAATTCAAAGGAGCTATTCTGGGATGGATACAAAGCCCTATTGTTCCAGTCCGGCCACTATTGGCAATATACCTATGAGTAGGCTGTGCACATTATGAATAAATGGAACTAGAGAGAAATACGCTACCCAGAGATCAAAATACAGCTTTGAGTTATAGCCATATTTAAGCAGAATCATCACACCCTGTATACCTGATGAATGCACTAGTGTAATCTTAACTAGAACCTTTCACCACATCCACCAACTCTTGTTTGTAGTATCTATTAATAGTCGCCACTCCACTAATACTAGCATAGTTAGAATTTTTTTCTCTAGCCCCCTCCATTTCTGAGCAATAAGTAGTTGGTTTTGATACCTGATATGCTACTTACTAGGCTCTGACAGATGGGTGGTGTCAGGCAGGGGGTGTGATTCAGAGCTCCAATCAGAGGCAGCCAGTGTCAGAGCTCAGAATCACACCCCTTGTCTGCTTCTGCCTGACACCGCCTATATAGAATATCTGGCACCAAAACGAAATAGCACTTATTGCTCAGGAATGGTGGGGGCGAGAGAAAAAAATTCTAACTGTGCCCAGAATAAGTAGAGCAGAGCCTATTAAATGATGCAAAGAGCTGGACATGGGGGTGGTGGTGAGGTCTTCTTTGAGAAATATAATATGTATAATAAATACAATAAGTATGTTGAGTTATATATGGTAATTTGCATGAAAGTCTATGCATGACATATGACAGTGTATGGTACATTACATTGTGTAATACATTGGGGCTGTACTGTACACTCAGTGCCTATGTCAGAGATTTATAGGTTAAAAAGACACCAGTAACGCAGGTTGTGTTGCTATAGTTTCTGGGATATACAGTGATCAGTATCACCTACATCATTTTATTATCTCTTGCAGTGTGGTTTCCAGTGTGACGCGTGGTTATGTAACTATCATACATTTCATGGAATTTTCCTTACTGCAGATCAATGCGTATTATGTGTACAATGTAAGCAGTGCTTGTCACTGTAAGCCGTGCTTGATCACCAGCAGGCATTGAGAAGCCTTGATACATGTGTCCAGTCATTTTCCCTATAGTGTGATTACTGGCCTGCACTACTCGCAGTTTCCTACATACTCCTCATATAATCAATACGTGATGAGAGCGGCGGCTTTTTGCTGCCAGGCTTGTCAGTGTGTGCATGTGCATGCCTCAGTTTATTTAGTAGATGACCTTATAATTGTGCTATGGATTTTTGTGCCGCATCTCTTTGATCTTTTTCATGCACATATGTGCATCACATTTATATTGTGGAGAAGGCATCTCTTGCTTTATTGATTTTTTTTTTTTTTTTCTCTTTTCCTTTTGTGAGATTTATGTGTGAGTTTGTATATAATGGACTACAATGAAGACAGCGAGAGAATAAATGATAGCAGCGGGCTTCCTACAGTGCAGCCATATTTGCAGGCTTGTGCCATTTTATTGAACAAAAGCTGCTCCTTTCAGCTTATACACAACTGCAGCACTAGAAAAACATGGCTGCTGTCCTGCAGAAACAGTCACATCTGTCCAAAGGTTGCCTGCTATTGCTGCTTTAGCTCCTTTAAAGAGAATGGGGCTGAGCAGTAAGGCGGCCACCTGGGGACAGGTTTGATGCTATTTTGGGGAAAAAAAGCAGCCTTTCAGCATCCCTTAAGGTAGGAAGGTCTTATGGATGAAGTAGTTTTCTGATCCAACATCTGCGGTGTGTTCCTGGACGCCATCATAGGGTATAGTCAGTGTGTCCATGTTATCGGTTTATCTCACATGAGGAACAAAGAACCCAACCTGTTCTGTCTTGCGGCTGCAACTTGCACTATACTTGGCAGGTATTACATGGGTGTCACTACTATTCAGTTCTTTGTCAACAACGTACGAACCATTCCTGATTTTGTGATAGAGCCCTCTGGATTGTACCTTTGTACAGGTAACAATATTGATACATGGTTTACCCCCTACCTCTACCTAATGTATATACGGTAACAAGGCTTGATAAGGTAGCTTCTGCCACATACCAATACACTGCAAAAGTACTGTAGTCCTAATTCTTCCATATTTCCCATATACGGGTACACAGGTTAGCCATAACGCCAACAGGTAAAGTGATAATATAATATGATATGCTAATACATTTACATTTTATTTATATAGTGCCAACATATTCCGCAGCACTGTACAACTTGTAGGGTTCAAGTACTGACAAAAAAGATACATTACAAAGAAATAGTCAATTCACACACTGGGACTGAGGGCCCTGCTCGCAAGAGCTTACAATCTATGATAACAGGTAAAGTGAGTAGTATGTATTATCATGTTATATCGGCATCTTTCAAGGAGTAGGTAACAAGTGAACTGTCAATTCTTGAAGTTGATTTATTGAAAGTAGGAAAAATGTTGATGTCTAGATGACTGGGTCAGAGCATCTCCAGAAAACAGCAAGTCTTTCGTGCTGTCCCTGTATGTAGTGGTTAATACTTACTGAAGGTGGTCCAAGGAAGAATATAGGCCTGTGAAGTCGTAGTCAGAAAAAAAGATACCGACTTTGTTTTAATGTAACTTCTATTGTACAGTTATTAATATTGTATAATTAGATGTATACAGTAGTTTGTTACATATCATAGGAATTTAATCATTGGCTTTTTTTGTGAATTAGAGGAGTTCTACTACTTTTGACTGACCATGGCTGTCACCCATTTATGAAGGAGTTAGTGGTATGGCCTACGGACTCCACAGCACTGGAGATATACAGAAGCTATTCAACTGCTGTCAGGTTTATGGGCTACAAAGTCTACTGAATGCATCTGGGGAGCAAACGCTAGCCTGGCTGATCTGATCCTACAGACTGCTGATAGGGTTAATGCTATGATGGAAAGGTATAAGACGACACAGTACATTGCAGCTTGCTACATTTGGGACTGCATAGGAGCAGACAAGTCAGAGTGCTTTGCGACCCATGTTCACCACTGAAATCATTGAGCATGTGAGCATCCGAGCTGGGCCATAGAGCAATAAATAGACTAAGGTGCCCTGGTCTACTGCATTACACTTTATTTAATGATCGATTGTTTGTGTGTTGCTTACCTTGTGAGGAGATGTGACAACGATTTCAATGTGGGAAGAAGGCGCTGGTGGAGGCAGTGTGATACAGGGCAACCTAGACTCCCAGCATTCATGTTGACATGTATTACCTACCTAAACATGGCAGTAGTATTCCCTAATGGCAATAGCCTCTATTAGTAGAATAATACTACCTGGCATGCTGCAAAAATTCAAGATCCTCCAAAGTCCCCAGATCTCAATCCAGTCAAGCATCTGTGCATCTATGGAGACTCAGCCCCTCAATTTACAAGACCTAAAGAGGACCTTTCACCAACTCCACCAATTCTAGTTCTCCGCATCTGTTAATAACCGCCACTCCACTGATTCCATCACAGTTGTAATTTTTTTTCTCTAGCCTCCACCATTCCTGAGCAACAAGCTCAGATAGTTTTGGTGCCTGATGTGCTATTTAGGCTCTGTAATGTCAGAAGGGCAGTGTTGACAGGGGGTGTGATTCAGAGCTCCAATCAGAGGCAGCCAGTGTCAGAGCTCAGAATCACAACCCTTGTCTTCTCCTGCCTGTCACCGCCCTCCTGACAGTACAGAGCCTAAATAACATATCAGGCGCCAAAACTGACAACATTGATGGCTCAGGAACGGTGGGGGCTAGAGAAAAAATTCCAACTATCCCAGAATCAGTGGAGCAGCACCAAATAAATGATAAAGAGTTGAACTTGTTTGCAAGTGGTGACAGATCCCCTTGTTAAAGGATCTGCTGCTACTTTCTATGTGCCAGATACAGCAGGACATGTTCAGGGGTCTTTTGGGGTCATGCCTTAACCAGTCACAGCTGTGTTGCAGGCATTAACAAAAACTACAAAACATAAGACTCTTAAGGTTGATCAGGTTATAGCTTTATATATCTGTAGAGATGACATACAAAGCATTATTGTATAGTGCTACGATATGTCACACTTTATAATTGGCTACAGTTTCCTGTACAGACTTGTGTCGGGGGCGCCACTGTGTAGGAGAATCTTAGAAGAGGACATAGTGTTAAACTAGTGCCTTGTCTCATGATCTGTGGGGGGCGCTAGAGCAAGATATCCTTTAAAAGCAACACGTTTCATTATCAGATCTTTGCATGCTATACTGGTACTAAAGTCAATAATGACATCTTTTTTTTTTTTTTTTTTTTTTTTCCTCTCTTTTTGTTACAGAAGCGGCACAAAGCTGACAATTACGTGAACAAGAAGATCACACAGGGTACGGTAGCCCTTCTGTAGTGCTTGCTTTCCTTTAGTTGGATCCTTCATGTATCATTGTACCCTAGTTGTGATGCCAGTCTTGTGACAAGGTCATGACGTACAGGCTGTAGCTGGTTTCATTTTCAAGAGAAGAATTTACTGGCATAGAGCAGGAGTATGCTTCACGAAGACGCAATGTTCCCTGAAGGGTCCTTAAGGGTATCTTAAACCACAGTCCCAGTACACAAGCACAGTCACTTTCTCCACAGAAACACAATGATATTCCTTAATGAAATTCAGTGACTAAACTAGCAATATGTAGTGCTTAGTAATATGTGGATCATCATAAAGTAAATTAGGTTTAGTGCAAGTCACTTTAGTAATTTCACTTTATTGATACCTCCGTTCAATCCCTACAGTTCAGGTTTGCCAGCTGTTCTGCCTATACACAAAAGCTCATATTGCTAACATACTTTGAGTCACTGTATTATGAAGGCTCTGTTGTGGCAGGATATTGGCTTAAAGTCAATATCCACTGTTCAATCCCATTTCATTTTTCTGTATTTAAATAGGCTCAGAATAATGTGCTGGTTAATGTATTGATATTTCAGGAAAGAGTTTTTCCAATACTGAGCTTCAAATACCCTGTGGAGACCTAAATGTAAGGCATTATATTTCGACTGCCTGCAGCCACCACTAGGGGGAGTGTAGAGTTTTCTGCATACTGTCTATACACAGGGCCGGTTTTAGACAAAGTGGGGCCCTGGGCAAAAATTAAAAGCGGGGCCCCAAATGCTGATATGCAAACAACACCATCGTCTTCCAGTGGCAACCCCTATAATAACGTCTCCTTTCTGCCAACAAAAAAGTAATAACAAGCCCCATTTTACAACACACAATTCAAATGAGCACCTTTGTACCACCTATTAGATTTTTGCACCCAGTCATCAGTTATTATAGCACCTCCTTATAAATAATAGTCCCTGCTTATAAATAATATTACACCTTTATTAATAATAGCTCCCTTATAAATGATAAATAGTGCCCTGTATCAGTAACAGTCACCCAGTAAAAATAATATTGCTACCTTAAAAATAATAGCCCCCTCATAAATAATAGTTACCCTTATAAATAATAGTCCCCATTATCACTAATAGCCCCCTTTATAAATAAGCCCACTTAACAATTATACCCCCCTTATAAATAGTTCCCCTCTTATAAATAATAGCCCCCTCATACTTAAGTTTCCCAATTATATATAGTAACCCACCCTTATATATAATAGTTCTCCGTTATACAGTGTCGTACTGAAGGGCCTTAGGCCCACCAGAGGAACTTGTTCTGGGGCCCCACCCAACAGCTTCCTGCTAATAGCCTACACCACGGCTCCTTCACTGAGGTCTTACATATGTGCTGACTATCTGGTGTTACTGAGTATGTTCCCCGTATAGTCAGCCCCTATAGTACTGTGCAGGCCCCAATAACTCCATGGCCAGCTCATGCACAGTACTGTATGGGGAATGACATGGCCATGGAGCACTACACATATGTGCAAGATTATAGTGAGGGAGCTGTGATGCAGACATAGCACACAGGGCTGCCAGCAGGAATTGTGAGCCCCCCTCACAGTATAATGCTCTACATGGTATATAATGCTCCAGAGTATAAAATGCTCTCCTGAGCCCTCCAGTTTCTCCACATGGTATATAATGCTCCACAGTGACCCCACACAGTATAAAATGCTCCCCTGAGCCCCCCATTGTGGTCCCACATGGTTTGTAAGGCTCCACACAGTATAATACTCCACAGTGGCCCACACAGTATACTACCCCTTAGTGGCCCCAGACAATACAATATGCTCCCCAGCAGCCCCACACAATATAATATGCTCCATACAGTATAATATGCACCCCACAATGCCCCCCCCAGTATAATGCTCCACAGTGGCCTAACACAGTATAACATGCTCCATAATAACCTCCACACAGTATAATATACTCCCCAGAGGGGTTCCCCCAGTATAATGCTCCACAGTGGTCCCCCACAGTATAATATGTTCCCCACAGTCCCCCCAAGTATAATGCTCTACAATGGCCCCACAGAGTATAATATGCTCCTGAAAAGCCCCACACAATATAATACACTCCACAGTGGCCCCACACAGTATAACAGGCTCCCCACACTGTCCATTCCCCCAGTATAAAGCTCCACAGTGGCCCATAGTATAATATGCTCCCCAGAAGGCCCCCGCTAGTATAATGCTCCACAGTGCCCCCTCCAGTATTTTGCTCCACAGTGGCCCCACGCAATGTATTATGCTCCCCAGAGCGTCCCCCCAGTATAATGTTCCACAGTAGGCCCCACGCAGAATAATATGCTCCCAGAGGGCCCCCTAGTATAATGCTCATTAGTCCCCCCAAATAATGCCCCACAGTGGCGCCACGCAATATAATATGCTCTGCTGATGCCTCCCCCCAGAATAATGCTCCACAGTGACCCCACTCAGTATAACATGCTCCAGAATGGCCTCCACACAGTATAATATACTGCCCAGAGAGGTTTCCCCAGTATAATACTCACAGTAGCCCAAAACAGTATAACATGCTCTAATATACTGGGGGGCCCCTCTGGAGAGCATATTATACTGTGTGGGTCCACAGTGGAGCATTATAATGGGGGGGGGGCTCTGGAGAGCATATTATACTGTGTGGGGCCACTGTGGAGCATTATACTGGGGAGGGGGCCCTCTGGAGAACATGTTATATTCTGCGGGGCCTCTATGGAGTATTATAAAGTGGGGGGGCTCTGGAGAGCATGTTATATTCTGTGGGGCCACTTTGGAGCATTATACTGGGGGGCCCCTCTGGAGAGCATAATGCTCCAAAGTGGCCCCACAGAATATAACATTATCTCCAGAGCCCCAACACCCCCCCACCCACACACGTTATAATTTTCCACAGAGGCCCCACAGAATATAACATGCTATCCAGAGGGGCCCCTTCCCCAGTATAATGCTCCACAGTGGCCCCACACAGTATAATATGGCCCGGGGTAAGTAAGGTAAAATAACAAACAGTTATACTCACCTTGTCTTACCTCTCCTGGGCCTCCTCTCGCTGCTCCGCTATCCCCGCCGGCGACCGCTTCTCCTTCTCTGCAGCTGACGTCACGCGTTGTGGACGTCACCTCTGAGAACTGTGATTGGGCCTCAGCGATTACGTGAGGCACGCCCCACGTGACCGCTGAGGCCTGGAGGTCCGGAACGCTAGAAGATGACGTCGGACGCCAAGGACAGGTCACCTCGGAAAGGGGCCCTGCGGTCCCTTTCTGTTATTGCTTTGGCCGGGCCTGACTCCGGGATCCGGAGTCATCAGGTTCCGGATCCCAGGGGCCCCTTTGGGGACGGGGCCCTGGGCAATTGCCCAGTTTGCCCCCCCCCCCCCCCCTAACGCCGGCCCTGTCTATACAATAAAGTAAATAATAACACAGAAGTACAGAAAACTTCCAGGCTCCATCTAGGGGTAGCTGTAGGTGGCAAGTCTACAGCTGTGCAGAGGAGTGTGGCCAGGCTTTGATTCCAAGAGTTATTTTATTTCATTGATATATTTAAATTTGAGATTAGCTTACATTGTACAATTCGTGTTTCACCCCTGTGCTGCCATTTACAATGTGCATTTTCTGATGCCTATATTTTCTGAAAATGTTATTTTTTTCTTTTTAGTTTTACGTAATGGTGCCTGGGAGATTGTGCACTGGGAAAAGGTTTGTGTCTTCTGCATGTTTTGCTAGTTAGAGTACATTTTGCCAGTTTCAATAAGGTTTCATTGTCTCTATGGAAAGACTGGAAATATCTAACAGTGAACAGAAGGGCACATATTTATAGCGCTAGAAATGTATTGTTGTACGGAGAATAGGAAATTTATCCTTGTAGCAGATGCATGATGCAAAGCTTCAGAAACTACAGCATTAAGAAGGTGGTATATAAAGGCACTGAGATATCAACTTGTGTTGATAACATATATTTCACTTTATTAGTTAAAAAAAAGAGGCAGTATACATGTTTTTTCTCATTTTGTCCCACTGCATAGGAAAATATAGTACACTATGCTTACCTATGCAATAAAAAAGGTATTCCAACGCATGCTGACCTAATATACGAACATCTCTTTGGCATATTTGGTTGTAAAAGGGACCTTTTAAAGACATTATTTGTCTCTGATATGAACAGCACCATTATGGCAACTTGAAAAAAATGATGTACTTATAGTGACTGCATCGGTCATAGTTTGGTGGAGTATGGTGCTGTTCACACGGTCCTAAGTGCTGCTGCAGTTTATGATGGTATGCACATTGCGATACATAGCTCTCTTTGTTTAGGTAGAGAAGCTGGAGGGTTGATGTCTTGTGGTCTTCTCTAGATATCACTTGAATGCCATGTTAGTTTCAGTGCCTAGGCTTGCATAACTGGGAGCACACTTAGCAGATTTTCTTTCAGTGTTATAAGATCTCTTATAAGATGACTGATACTGTGAATAGTTTCAGAATTCTCTGTGGTATGTTCTGAGGAGGTTGTAAGAGCACTTTATAAGGACTGAGATCAGAGAGCATAGACTGTTCTATATATGTATGATATCTCACATCGGGGTTCTTCACACTAAAATGACATCTTTTCATCTGTCATGGATGAGAGCGTTCTGTGACAGCTAGATACAATAGTCTTTTAACAATATTATTTCAGGTTGCTCACCTGTGCTATAACATGGACATCTTGGTGCGTAACAAACAACCATGTGGCCCCATAGTAAAATTTGGTATGAGGCCCCACGTTTTATCGGCAAGTTCAGAACATGAGAAGCTTTTGATTATTTTTATTTATTTATTTTGATGTCACTTTACAGGGATAATGCACACAGTGATATCATAGTACAGGGATAATGCATGCAGTGATCTCACAGGTAATGTACACAGTGATAGCATAGTACAAGGATAATGCACACAGTGATGTCACAGTACAGGGATAATGCACACAGTGATGTCTCAATACAGGGATAATACACATGGTGATATCACCATACTGGAATGACGTACACAGTGATGTCACAGTGCATGGATAATACACACAGTGATGTCACAGTATGTGGATAATGCATATGGTGATGTCACAGTAATAGAGCAATGCACACAGTGATTGCACAGTGCAGGCTAATGTTCACTGTTTAAACCACAGTACAGGAATAATATACTCGCAGTGATGTTACACTACAAGAATAGTAAACATTGATCTCACACCACATAACTAATACATTACACAGTATAGAGATAATGCACAAAGTGATCTATAATGCACAAAGTAATGTTTCTGTACAGGAATAATGCACACAGTGATGTCACAGAACAGTGTTCAAATGACCACAGCAGCTGCTGTGTCTAATACCCTTATAGTTAGGCCCATGTTGACAGCAATAGTGTATCTTTGTGGTCATCTTGGCACTATGTACGATATGTAGTAGAAGGAGACGACTACACATTAGACATTTTACTTTATCACTGTGTTTAATTGAAATAAATACAGAAAACCATATAATGTGAGGGAAAGTATAGATTATTGGCATATATAAGCCTGGAAAACCATGATGGTGACCAGTTCTTCCTGCCCTACCCTCTGGACTTGAATGCCAGGTGCTTGCATCTCAATGCCATGTGGGTTACATCTAAGGCTGTGTCCGCAGTTGGATGACATAGGATTTTAAGGTCTTTGCTGTTGGTAATGGAGACTCATTTCTGGATCCTGTCCCATATTCCAGGAAATGTTGAGAATCTGGTAAATGAAAGGAATTCATTCTGCGGGTGTGAGTAGTGATGGTACAGTAACAGAGAGATTACTGTGTGAATGGCTTGTTGTTCATTTGCTATAATGGCAGTGCCCAGAGACACATTGAGCCAGAGGACGGATGGTAATGCAGTTATGTTAATGGCAGCGGAGATAAATCTTTAATGTGTTCTTCTGAGTTCACTAACTGGAAATAATTGATATTCATTAGGACAGAGGATTGTGGCTTCTTATTTGCCTTCCCTGCTTCCTTTCACTTCTCTTTTTTTTTGCCATGCTTATGAATAAGTCACGCTGAAGACGTCACTTTTTCTGGAACAGATTAGTATGTCTTGTGTACTAACACTAGTATGTACGTAGCACACACGTACTGCTGTATTTTAACTGGCATCTTAATGGGTGTTTAGGTCTCAAAGTGGTATAAAAGGATATTGCATTATGCATATGCTTAAACATTTAGGGAGGACGAAGGGCAGAGACCAGGACACTATGTCCCATTTAACAGAATGCAACCAAATACTGCAAGATACGGTATTGTTAAACATTAAAGAGGATCTCCTGACCTGTCTGTTTTAGTAAATATCTGTATTCACCATGACATAAGGATACTGGAGCATCATATCTTATAATGATACTTTGTACTGTTCTTTTCTTATTTCTCCTTTCTTATTTCCAAATTAAACTTGTCAACTGGGTGTTACCATCAGGGCTGTGAAGTCGATTTTTCCATAACCTGATTCCGACACCTGCCCGACTCATAGTTTTGTTGTAAATGTAAACTATGCATCTAATTATTCAATATTAATAGTTGTTTAATATAATTAATCATTTTACTTTGCAGTCAATTGGTAACTTTTTTCTGACTCAAGCTAAAATTGGTCCCGACCCCAACTTCCACAGCCATGGTTACCATTCTCCTTGTTAGAGTATGTCCTTTTACAGTCTAGTGGCACTGATTGGATAGTGTCAGACTGTGCCGGGCCATGTCCCCCCCCCCCAAATAGAAACACCCAGTTGTCAGTTTAGTCATAGTTTTCTAGGTTGAATAACCTAGGGACAGTAAAATGCAGTAATATGAGAAAAATGATTTCATGGTTAATAGGATTTACTAAATCAGACACGTCAACAGAGATGACAGATTCTCTTTAAAGGGTTTATCTAGTTTGTAAGATTGATGGCCTATCCTTCGGCTAGGCCATCAATATTAGATCTTTGGTGGTCCAACACCTAGGACCCCTGCAGATCATTTACCGAGTCATAGACTTCAATGGGGCAGTGCTGCAGTACATACCCTCGCCGCTACAGTTTGTATGTCGAGTGCCTCAGTACCAGTGATCTGTAGGGGTCCCGGGTGTCACTCCTCCGCAGATCTAATATTGATGGCCTCTCTTAAGTGTGTGCATTGAGCCTAACTATTCTTTCTATGGCTTCCATTGAATACAGTTCCATCCTGGATGATTCCTTATTAAAATAGTCTTTTATCCATAAATGATGGATGAATATTTTTTTTAAGTCCTATAACCATTGAACTTTCCTGTATGTAAGCATTTGTCTTGCATTAGAACCACAATCCTCCAGAGATGTCAGTGATAAAAGCTGAGCTCTGGATGACATCACTGGACCATGCTGCAGTGTCCGACCTGAACTCTCTGTGCAATGTAATATGTCTTAAAAAAGAAAGACGGTCAAGAGGTTGATGAGCCATAAAGCTTAGTGTTCCCCTAAGAATGCTACAGTAGCTCCATCCATGTGTTTGACTGAGGCTTAATAGGTTCTCTCCAGGTGACTGACCTGACTAGATGCTTATTGCACGGTCACATGACCAGGATGTGCCGCGTATTTATAGCCTCTGTCTCTTGTGCGAAGGCTGGGTAGCGGCTGAACTTTTTCTTTTTTTTTGTACTAGCAGCTTCTAAGGAAATAGAGTATTACCCTCTGCAATGTAGACTGATTGTTACTTCTATTATACAGTATTCATTCAATGTTCACTTTTAGCCACTTAGGGAGTGTTCACACTTAGGAATTTGATGCTGATTTTGAGGTGGAATCTGCCTCCCATCCATGTCAATGAGAGGCATTATCGGTTAGCAGAAAAAAAATGTGTCCTGCTCATTCTTCAGGTGGATTCCACCTGAGAGCTCCCATTGGAATGAATGAGAGGCAGAAAATACACCATTTTCGTCAGTCCAGAATTTGACATCAAAATCCGCTTGTAGAATTTGGAATTTGGCCCTGCCCAATAAAGGCAAAATACAGTAGCACTCTTCTCCAAATTCCACTTCAAATTCTGCGTCAAAGTCCGTGAAAGTAAAGATGCAACAAACGCCTCCAAAAGTCTCCAAACACCGGATTGTGGCCCAGTCCTGGGCCATAGATCACCTGGTACCCGGCTGCAGGATGCTCTTTCAGATCTGGGCAGCTCGCAGTGAGAAGTGGCCAGTGAGGAGTGCCCTGGCCGGGAACTAACTAGCTGCCCCTCCCCACACATACTCCTTGGACGTAAGACTTGGTCTGTGTGAAAACTGGATCTCCTAGCCGGTACATTATGCCATGGGAAAGGGACTCCTAGTTAACTGGTAACTGATCAAGACAACAGACTGTCACCACTAGGGTGGTTAGAGAAAATCTTTAAAACTTTGCAAAATTTTTGTTTATATTTTTTTTTGTTCTGAAAGTTTTGATTACAAATTTAAATATGTTTATGGGAAAACCCCTTTAAGGTTGTCATACACTTTCAAGAGTGCACATTCGGTCAACTTCTGCTCCTCCCTACCCCCATACACATGCATGCTTGGGGACTAAGCTGCTACGTACACGTCTATCCGTAGCTTATGTCCCTGAAGAACAAAAGGATCAGTCATGTTGAAATTCAACATGTCCAACCCTTCTTTCCTTCATCATCATTGCCTGGCTAGAGTTGGCACACCACCATATACACTAGAGGATCAGCTAGTTTCACCGATGGGTTAGACCTGCCTAAGTCCACTTTAGTTACAGTAAAGAGAGTACCTTTTAAGTTATTGGCGTCCAGATTTTCTTTAGCATATAGAACCTGTAATCTCAGGTTATTATTGGGTTTATAAAATTTAGAGAATCTGCCGTTTCCAATGCTATCTCCAGGACACCTTCCTTTTTAGTATGCTGAAATTGACTTGTGGTGAACACTGCCTTTACACGTATATATATCCCCATCAAGCGTTCTGCAAAACTGCTCAGTCTTTGTAAAATGATCAGTGCTTTTCTGGCAGAATCCCATCCCAGAAAGCAATGCTGCTCTTTGATGGGAACAAGGCGATGGCGCTTAGTCACATTGACACAATCCCTTCCTCCTCAGCATATCATAGCCTGAGGACACGGGGACGTAATTGAGTTTTGTTACTTGAATAGATGCACAGTTTTCGCTCCTTTTAACTAAAAAGCTTGCTGTTTTATTATTCTCTTCGGAAAGATGTGGTCGTGAGGCTCATGCTAGATAACAGTGAACTGCCGAGCGCTTTGTACTCATGAAATGGTTTTTTAGGACTTTAGAAATGTTTTTTAGTATAAAATCACAAAAAAGCATAAACTGTTCACAGGTAGGTGTATAGCAGAATTTATATAGCCAGTCCCATCATCTCGGGTATTCGTCTTCTGTTTGGAGTAGTCATTGTGGTTTGTGTTCCATAATATACAGCTTTTTATCTGTCCAGTCCTACGGTTCTACTGAAGTGTTATTGAGCCTGATGCTCATCATGTATGGCGTATAGTGTCTATTGGAGAAATGGGCCTCCAACTATTATATCGGGAGCACTGTCGCCTCTTTGTTCTGTTAATCGTAGGAGGTCCTTGGGTCATACTCTCTAACAAGGGGTTGTCCCACAACAAACACTTATCACCTATAGACTGCGTAGATGGTAAATGGGTGAAGTACTTGCCCATTTGTCGGGCCAATGGACTTTTAGTGAAGTGTTGGGGAGATGCATGACCACCACTCCATTCAGATGGCAATGTAATAGGGGGCTTGAGATCCCATTCTCATGATCAGTTGGGGTCCCAGTGAAAAAAAAATTGTACTCCTACATTTTTTACCTATTCTCTGTGGGTCATGGGATAACCCCTATTAATGGACAACTGTATCTTAAATGGGTTTTCCAGGATTGTAATACTGAAGACATATATTGGAACAGACATCAATATCAGATTGTTGGGGGGGTCTGACACCTGGGACCACAGTGTTCAGGTGAGCATTGCGGTCTCTTCACTGAATACCAACTACAGTACCATACATAGCATAAGGAATGTGCTTGGTATTGCAGCACAGTCCCATTCATTTGAATAGGACTGAGCTGCCAACAGGCCATGTGATAAATTAACATAACGTCACTGGCCTGTGAAGTGGAAGAGATACTCACCCATGCACCCCTTGCCGTTTTGAGCAGCTGATCTGTGGAGATCCTGGGTAATAGACCCCCAATGGTCTGATGTTGGTGGCTTATCCTTAGAATAGATAATCTATATTTAAAGGGGTAATCCAGTTTCTAGTATTCATGGCTTCACCTTAGGATAGTCCATCAATATTAGATCTGTGGGGGTCAGACTTAAAATGTAGCCGTACTGTGTAGGTACTGCTGCATTGGTCCATTGAAGTCTATGAATCGGATGACCCCTTTAACCCCTGGAAAACACCTTTAATTTTTCAGAAAACTGCTTAACTACATGCAGTAAATTGTGATAGCTATTGTATGTTTTTGCTTAGATTCCATTCAATATACTTTGTGTGTGTGTGTGTGTGTGTATATTTATTTATTTCTATATAATTATATATAATTTGTGCAATTTTTATGGTTATTGATCAGTACTCACCCAACTTTTCTTGAAACAGATATATGCAAGCTACATGAGGCTAAATAAACAAAAAATGCTGATGCCTGCAGATACTATGATCTATATTCCTCTTAGTAGATGTTACGCATATATAAATATACAACTGCATGTCTAGTAATATAGCTATACAATTAACAGCATATATAATGCATATAGTTTAATGGTGGAAAGCAATAAACTCTGCTCAACCTGCTTATGCCAGTGCTCCACTCTTCAATAGGATGCATGTGTTCAATGTATACATATATACCGTATATAATGCTCTTGCTATTAACATGAATTTACAGATTATTAACCGGTTGCCAGTTTCTTTCAGGTAAATGTTGGCGATATAGTTAAAATAAATGGCACAGAGTATATACCCGCAGACACTATACTTCTCGCATCAAGGTAGAGATGCCCACTGTTGCTAACACTATGAAGTCTGGTTTCTCTACTCTATTTTGGCCTCCATTACTACAAGGAAATAAGGATGAACTTGGTTAGGCATGGAAATGTACTTACTGAAAAAAGCAATTGTAGAAAAATAAGAGGACAAAGTAAAAATAAATTGGTCTATTTCATGCCGTGACGCTGTAAAGTCAGCCATTCATCAAATGTTTGTCATTATTTCCTTGAAAGGTACAAGTAAATCCACTCATGAACTGATGTGTGTTTTCCAGCATCTGCTTCCTAACTGGGTCTATATAGTATGTGTGGGAATTTTGACCTGTTGTCTGCACACCTGTAGAAGCAATTTTTTTAGCCAAATGAAATTTCATCTTGCCATATAAGCAAATGTAGACGCATCAAAAATACTTAAAAATTGGATATTGGGGAAACCTTAAAGGGATTGTCCAGCGGGGAAAAATAAGTGGGCTCATAGTGGGTTAAAAAAATGTATGACGTAAAAGTTACCTCACCAATCTCCTGCCATTTCCCTTCTGACACTGCCAGGCTCTGCTTTTGACACGTAGGAAATGACTGCTCAGCCAATGACCATTGTGGTCAATAGTTTACAGAGTGGTCATTCCCAGTGTTTCGAGAGGAAAGAGAGTCCAGTGATGGACATGGCCGAAGGGAAGTGGTAGAATTATTAAGGTGAATATTGCTGCTTTTTAGCCCATTCATTTTTCCTTGCCAGACTTGCCCTTTAAAGTCTGATGACAATGTATAGTGTACAAGAGTTTATAAGTAAGGAAAGACTTAAAGGGTTTTCTTTTCTCCAAAAACTGTACCAAGTCTCTCCTTGGTCTTTTCTCTGAGGGCACAGACCATGTGTTTGGGGAAAAAGCCCCTTTTTAATCGTCTGACAACCCTTTTATTTGTCTTGTGGTTAAGGACTGGCAATGCCATCTTTCCATCTATCACTAGACAGTTCTTACTACGCCCCTCTGTGGTTTCATAGTCTGTGCTTGTCAGACTATCGGCGATTCCCTAAAATTTCCTAGAAATACGTATTTTTCTATCTTTACCAGTGGCAGTCATTGTACATTTTAAGACCCAGTTAGAAACAGAAGATGGAAACGTCAATCATTTTATTAATCTGCAAATTTTCTCCTTAATATTTCGATTCTGTCTTTGTTGGTGTCTGTCTCCTTCATGTTTTCCATCGTCCCTCCATTCTGATTATGTTCGTATTGGGACACATAGGTGGCTATAGGGGAGATAGTGAAAGTGACCAATGGGGAGCATCTCCCAGCTGATCTCATCAGTCTGTCTTCAAGGTCAGAGAAACGCCAGTGCCGACCTTGTGCAAGGGGGTCCTCTTATAGTCGTGATTCTGGCATGCCAAAAAATAGATGCATTATGTAGGGCAATGCATAATATAAAATATAGTCGTTTTATGCCAGTTATTAAAGAGGACCTGTTCACTGTCCTGACATGTCTGTTTTTAGTAAAAAATAGTATTGATATTGTATCCCTGGAACGCTGCAGTTTGTTGTTCCCTGGTTAGGCTATGTTCACATTTGGGCCGGCCGGAATCCATCCAGCGCAAAGTCCATCCAAAGTCCTGCAAAACCAACTTTTTCATATGGTGATATCAGGGGAAAGCTCAAGGATATCAACCACACCACGTTATAGTCAATGGGGTTCCTTGGGATCCGTTATCCATCACTTGAAGTGTCCTTTTTCTTGTATAATCTGTTCTTCTGGTCCTAAGAGAGATCGGACGAACGGATCAAACGACAGATAAAATGATCTGTTTTATTGTTTGTTCCATTCTCATGAAATGGATGTGAGCGAACCTGGTGCGTTCACATCTGCAGCCTTTCACCCATTGTTTAGGTCTACTGTACCAAAGTATCGGACTAAACAATAAAACTGAACCATCAAATGATGTACAAAAACAGATCCCGAGGCCCCTGTTGACTATAATTGGGTTCGTCTGGTATCCATTTTCTTTGAAATCACTATGTGAAAAAAGACTTTTTTTTTTTATCTGCATCACACAAATAATAAATTGATTCTTGGGTGTTTTCAGTTGGAAACAGAAACAGTTGACAATTTATAAAAAATAATCAATAGGTGTAACAGAGGAACGGCACAACACAAAGTTCTAAGAAAAGATGTTCCAGATTTCTTATTACATGGGGAACACAGGCTAGGTTCACACTAACTTTGGTCTCTCCGTCGTTCGGGTCTCTATGGGGACCCAAATGACACAGAGCCGTCTGCTAAAAAAGCAGTTACCCCTGGACCCCATAGACAATATTAGGTTTTATACTGAACCCAGCGAAGAGAAAAGTCCTGCACAGAGGACTTCTAGGCGGAATCTGCGGCTGAGTTGGAGACCCCAACGCAGATGTAAATGTAGCCTTATTCCTAAAAACAGACATGTCAGGAGAGACGACAGGTCCTCCTGAAATTCAGATACCATTTCTCAAAACAAGGATATCTAGTTTTAATCCCATATTTGTATATCCATATGTTAGCATAATAGCAGAAAGCCAATTGAAATATTTGTGATTTTGATCAGAAAAAAAAAAAGCCATTCCATTAATATGAAAACCATTCTGACAGTTTCCAAAATTCTAGTACAGAACGTAGAGGATCCCTTGCACAGAGCAGATATCTGCTTTATAATGTGTAGCATGTTAGCAGCTCAGTCTGACTGGCACTTACCACTGCATGTATGTATACGGCACTGTTACTTGGCTTCCACTAATCCACATCTGTGGCTACTCACTATGATTTGTCTTTTTTTTCCTTTTATATCTTCCATTTGATGTGCTTGCATGTTTTTACATTACTTTGCTCATTTGGTATGGTAAAATAAAGAAATGTATTATATTTGTATATGACATTGGAGATTTTTTTTTTTTTTTTTTTGCATGAGCCACTTTTTGGAGGCATGCAGTTAGCACATGTCATGCTGTATTGAATGCATGGTGGTTCTAATCTGCTTACAATGATACGCTACCTGCTTTATTCTATGATTCCTGTAAACTCCTTAGGAACAGTTCACACTTAAGAGCATCTCAGTACAGAATCCTTATTAAATCCGCTAACATTCCTCTTCCAGGGCATGTGAATAGGGTTTCTGCAACCTCAGCACATGCTTCAGAAAAATCTGGGCAGATATATGTCCTCGCCACAGAACATGTTCTCTGTAAGAATGAGCATGTTTAGAATTTTCACAGATTTTGCCCTAAAAAGTGTGGATTAGCCCGACACAGGTTAGGATTAACCACAGTAGAACTGCACATGTGCAGCAGAAATACAGATAGCCACAGATCCTGTTGTAAGTCTGCAAAAAATATAGCCTTAGGGTTGGTCAAAAGTCAGGAACTAGATAGAATGTGTAATATGCTGCAATGATTTTACATTTTTTAGGGGTCCATCCACATCACTTTTTTTTAACATTAGTTTAGCGTATCAGCTGCAAAAACAGCCATCTGTTTACATATGGATCCGTTTCTGTTTGTTTTTTTGTTTTTGTTTTTTGTTTTTTTTTTTTTGCTTCCACGAGGACATAAAAACGTAGTATAACGTACTTTTGTGCCCATCAGAAAAAGCAAACTGATCTGTGTTTTTTTTATTTAAACCCCCCCCCCCCCCCTTAACATTGATTCCTATGTAAATACAGTGGGGGAAAAAAGTATTTAGTCAGCCACCAATTGTGCAAGTTCTCCCACTTAAAAAGATGAGGCCGGCCTGTAATTGTCATCATAGGTAGACCTCAACTATGAGAGACAAAATGAGAAAACAAATCTAGAAAATCACATAGTCTGATTTTTTTTTAAGAATTTATTTGCAAATTATGGTGGAAAATAAGTATTTGGTCACCTACAAACAAGCAAGATTTCTGGCTCTCACAGACGTGTAACTTCTTCTTTAAGAGGCTCCTCTGTCCTCCACTCATTACCTGTAGTAATGGCTCCTGTTTGACATTGTTATCAGTATAAAAGACACCTGTCCACAACCTCAAACAGTCACACTCCAAACTCCACTATGGTGAAGACCAAAGAGCTGTGGAAGGACACCAGAAACAAATTTGTAGACCTGCACCAGGCTGGGAAGACTGAATCTGCAATAGGCAAGCAGCTTGGTGTGAAGAAATTAACTGTGGGAGCAATAATTAGATAATGGAAGACATACAAGACCACTGATAATCTCTCTCGATCAGGGGCTCCACGCAAGATCTCACCCCGTGGGGTCAAAATGATCACAAGAACGGTGAGCAATAATCCCAGAACCACACGGGGGGACCTAGTGAATGACCTGCAGAAAGCTGGGACTAACATAACAAAGGCTACCGTCAGTAACACACTACGCCGCCAGGGACTCAGATCCTGCAGTGCCAGACGTGTCCCCCTGCTTAAGCCAGTACATATCCGGGCCTGTCTGAAGTTTACTAGAGAGCATTTGGATGTTCCAGAAGAGTATTGGGAGAATGTCATATGGTCAGATGTAACCAAAGTAGAACTGTTTGGTAGAAACGCAACTCGTCGTGTTTGGAGGAGAGTGAATGCTGAGTTGCATCCAAAGAACACCATACGTATTGTGAAGCATGGGGGTGGCAACATCATGCTTTGGGGCTGTTTCTCTGCAAAGGGACCAGGACGACTGATCCGTGTACATGAAAGAATGAATGGGGCCATGTATCGTGAGATTTTGAGTGCAAACCTCTTTCCATCAGCAAGGGCATTGAAGATGAAATGTGGCTGGGTCTTTCAGCATGACAATGATTCCAAGCACACCGCCAGGGCAACGAAGGAGTGGCTTCGTAAGAAGCATTTCAAGGTCCTGGAGTGGCCTAGCCAGTCTCCAGATCTCAACCCCATAGAAAACCTTTGGAGGGAGTTGAAAGTCCATGTTGCCCAGCAACAGCCCCAAAACATCCCTGCTCTAGAGGAGATCTGCATGGAGGAATGGGCCAACATACCAGCAACAGTGTGTGCCAACCTTGTAAAGACTTACAGAAAACGTTTGATCTCTGTTATTGACCAAATACTTATTATCCACCATAATTTGCAAATAAATTCTTTAAAAATCAGACAGTGTGATTTTCTGGATTTGTTTTCTCATTTTGTCTCTCATAGTTGAGGTCTACCTATGATGACAATTACAGGCCTCTCTCATCTTTTTAAGTGGGAGAACTTGTACAATTGGTGGCTGACTAAATACTTTTTTCCCCATTATAGATGGCCATCCATCTTTAGCATTAGTTGTTTTCATACATTAAATGGATATAAAAAAAAAAAATTAATAAAAAGTGACGTGAATAGACACTACGTCACATTATGCCAATTTTGATTTATTTACATTATAGGTTCATCCAACATGAACATTTGCTATACACGTCACATAGATACTTAGCCAAATATTAATTGGTCTGTCAGCTATCCCTCCCAAGCACACCGTATACAAGCTCACTAGTATGTTCTAAATGTAAAGAGAAGGAGAAAGCCACTATCTGACACCTCTGCTGGTGGGTTATCTCCCTGAGAACAATAGGGTCAAGCATGGTATAATTCAAAAGACCAGTCCTTCTTTTCCCTATCGTCTACTGGTCCTGATGCTGGTCCCACTGGTTGGCTGGTTCAATAATTATATATGGCCATTTTAGGGTAGGAGACAGATTAGGAGACACTTAAAATTTGATGTGATGGTCCTGCATTGATGGCCATTCTTTAAGGGTCCATTCACATCTCATTTTCTTTTTGAAGGACTCAAAACATAGTTTAGTGTCCTTTTTTTTTTTTTTTTTTTTTTGTGGGGGTCCATTGATTTCTATGTAAAATTTGGCTATTCACTTACATCCGTTTTTTGCATCCATTAAATCGATCTCCTAAACAGGTGTAAAAAAATAAATAAATAACATGATGTGACTGGAGCCTAATTTTTATGATGATTTTCTTTTGGCTGATCTATCATACAGTCAGCACCAAGCAAGTAGTCCGGTAATTCAGGTTACAACCAGATGAAGTCAAGTGTATTATGGCTACATGCAAGACATATATATAAGGGTGGGATGCAACCCTTGGTTCTAAATACATGACTGTTGAATGGCGCCAAGATACACTGGCCTAAGAGGTACAAGGGGACTATTCCTAGGATTTAAGGTGGTGCTAAAGTAGTGTAGTTATAGATCTGACTTGCTCCATATGGCGATTACCAATATTCATATGGAAATTGGGCACAAAACTATAATATAGGAACTCCTTTTATTGTCGTCATTTATCTTTTTTTCCATCCCTTTTATCTAATTTTAGTCTAAAACGCTAAAAAAAACCATTACAGGAATCCATTAAGGCAAATCAAGTGAAATTTTCACTTTCTATTACTGTCTAAAGTTGAGCTTGTGGCTGTCTGAGCTTTTCATTTGCCTTCCAATGCATTTTGTAAATTGGTGCTTTTTTCTGTAATTTGTGGGAACAGCGTTTGTTTTTTTTTTTTTTTTTTACATTTTAAGTGAATAAATAAAGGAAAATCTTTTTTTTTTATTGTTTGTTTCTCATACTATGTGTTGTTCTACCCCAGTGAGCCACAAGCCATGTGCTACATTGAGACCTCAAACCTTGACGGGGAGACCAATCTTAAGATCCGCCAGGTATGTGACAACCATGTCATTCTTTTGTGGAAAAACATGAAAGGGGTCACCTAGGACTTAAATATGAATGACCTACAATAGGACATCAGTATCGGATTGGGTGTTGTCAGTTATCCCCACAATGTTTCAAGGAGCTCCAGAACCAGGACAGCTCTGTACACTGGGTGTGTGAACGCTACTCAAGTTTTCTCCCATTAACTTGGGTGGGTGAGAGATGCAGTGATAGAAGTAAAGCCAAATTGTTTTAAATTGAAGTTTTTAAAGGGGTATTCCTGTCCCATGGCATTCTAGCATCATTCTATCGCTAGGTTACATCATAACAAGATTGTAGGGGTCTAGCTTCGGATTACCTTGCTCATACTGAGAATAAAGGTGCAGAAATCCTTCAGCTTTATCCCTGTGTCACTGAGAAGTACATATCTCTTTACAGGCCTTATGTTGGATTAAAAATGGGATGCTTGTACTAGTGGGGTGTACGTATAAAGAGGCTGGGCAGCCCAACTGACCTAAGTGTCACTAATAAGCTGTTACCAGCATTGTGCCCCCTACATTATCATGTGACTGGCACCTTATATAAGTCTTATCAGTGTATATTTGGAATACTAGGCATCCACCCCCTCATGGATTGTAGATGTGGGAGTGGATGTTTCAGTAGTTTACACTTGGGCCTGTCGTCATCCTGCAGTGAACTATTGCTTCACCTGACGTCAGGTAAATTTATTCCTGCCTAGTAGCACTCCTGGCTGCCCATGGTGCAACGATTTGCAACTCCATGGTGTTTTCTAGCGGTAAAATAAAGCATCCATCTTAAAATTTCCTCAATGAATCATTTATCATTTCCTTGCACTGCTTACTTTCTTTACATTTGTTTATACCTCTGCTGGAGTTCTGGCTGGCCAGTCTTGGAGCGCTGCACTGATGTGTTGACCATAGTGACATCAGTACAGATGGCAGTGACTGAACAATACTCTCTTGTGTCATGCTAAAGCAGATGTGTGGTTGGAGAAGCGAACGTCAGCAGTGAGGGACTGGTAACACATTTATTAGGGCCCCATGCACACAGTTCAATCCTGATAAAAGTATCCTGTGTGTAACCCACCAGATTACCTGGGCAAAGCCTAGTCAGGAGACGGGACTCCTTGTATCATAGTGATCCCTGCCTCCTTGTAGCTTCACTGTCCATAATATATACCATACAAATCAATAGAGCCATGGGCAATCAAGGAGTTCTGTCTCCTAACTAGGTTCAGACCAGAAACTCCAGCTGTTGTACAGACCAGAGTTTCCAGTCCAGATTGTCTCGTGTGCATAGGGGCAGATTTACCAACACTGTTTAGTAATAAGACTTACTTTGCCTAAACAGTGTTAAACTGCGGCAGGTTTATCATTCAGCTTTAGACAATTTCATAAATCTGACGCAGTTTAAGACTGTCTAGTCTAATGTTACACCACCTAGTTGTTAGTTTTCGACAAAAAGCTATAAGACCTATGAAGCTATGGAATTACAGGGTAGTCGTATGTAAGCATACAGCCCCATCTGGGATCCTCGGGGACATTTATTACAAGTTTTGGTACGTCATAAGATTTATTAACCCTAACTTGGAAGTTTCTTTTGAAGGACATGTTTGTAGCTTTATATACTACTTTATGTTCCCCCTTTTATTTGTTCTAGGGCCTTTCCCTGACGGCAGACATGAAGGACATGGACACCTTGATGAGCTTATCTGGTAGAATCGAGTGTGAAAGCCCCAATAGGCATCTGTATGATTTTAATGGGAACATCAGGCTTGATGGCCAAGGGTAAGTATCGAGCAAAGGAACATTAGTATGTGCTGTTGTGTTTTTAGTTACATCTTTTACATTATGAAAGGGTAATAAAAATTGTAGAATTGTCCATTTTGTTAGTTTCTATTGAATGGCAAGCAGAGATCCTTAAAACCGTGAGGAATTGATACTGAAAGAAGAAATTCTCCTTTCTTCTGCTATAATGTCTCTCTATTAATAACATATTTTATTATAAGCTGTACACCCTTATAGGTAGATTTTATAGAATGTTGTATGTTCATCCCATAATCCAGAATATCTGGTACTGATCAGATGCCTTGTATGTTACTTACAAGTTTTCCGCATATAGGAGAATCTGAGGAAGTTGGTTCAGACTATTTTTCTTACTACTTATCCTAACATATTATTATCTTTCTTTTCTTCTTATCCTAACATTACAGTCCCCTTTAGCTGTTAAACTGTATTTGGTTTGGTATTAAGTTACATGCTTGTGATAACATAGATGGATAAAGGTCAGATTGTCCAGGATATGAAGAGTCTTATTAAATTTCACTAAAGTCACATGCAGCAAAATGTAATAAGCCTGAGGTCTAGAGAAGAGATCCCCGGGGATTTTTTTTATCAATAGACTATAGACCTTCTCTATTTTGTGATCTGGCTTCCAGATTTTGCCTACTACTACGTAATGAGAGTCTCCCATCACTAAAATCCTCTTTGTACCACTTATATGCTGTTGTAGGGCCCCTTAGTGAATATACCATTCTTGTGTTAAAGTGCAGTCATGCTGCCAAGAAAATCAGCTTTTAATTCCTATGCACATGTGCTGTTTGGTGCACCCGGGCATGGCCACATCTGCCAGAGCACCCATTTTCGGCTGGCAGCATCACCACCACAGGTGACAGCAGGCAGACTCGGCAATTTTTCGAGTGCACCTAGGAGCTCATTTATATACACATTAAGGCTGGGCCCCATGTGGTGTAAACGGTGAATGGCGAATCCCATCCACACATTGCCGAAAAATACATGCAGTGGAAAAACTGCGATTTCCAAAACCATCGCGTTTTGGAAATGGCAGCATGTCCTTTATACCTTCGGAAACGCCGTCGGTTTCCCTATAGATATAATTGAAGCAGAAAGTCCGCAGAGGTAACTCTGGGTTTTTCCTGCAGTACTTTTTCGCTGCAGCTCACTATGTGCGGCCTATACCTTAGAGTTGATTTTCTCAGCAGCCAAATTGTACTTTGACACACAAAAAAGGCATGTTCACTATGTCATTAACCGGCCCTACAACAACATATAAGTGGTTCAGGAGCAATTTTGGTTGTGGTTAAAGGGATTATCATATTCTTTAAAACCAATAGTTAATGCTGAGGATATTAAGTTTCTGCTGATGAAAACGACTATGGCCCTACAAAAATACATAAAATTCTTCCTATGTCATAAAACTAGATAGCGTCTAATTTAAGGGGTAATTCCTTTCAGCATAACTGTCCCTATTACATTTTAATGGTGTGGATTGAGAAGACTCCTCTGGCTGATACGTGTGTTAGAGACAGTCAGTTTTAGACAGGTGGAATAGTTGGTCGATCACCTGAAGAAAATAATTATTTTTGTTTCCAAAAGTGAGGCTTAATGAAGGGATTACTCACGTTTCGTTTCCAAAGGTCAGGAGACTTCATTGCTTTCCTAGGTAGATGGCCTGGATATGGATGATCACTCATCCAGCTATCTATTAATAATGTATTGGCATTGTCTAATGAGGCTGTGTGTAGATCATGAGGCATTTGGGAAATGGAAAGAAAGCTCTGGAGACATATTGATTTGCAAGTCTTTGTTGGCTACTCAATCTCCAGCAGGTTCTCTCGATGTGACCCCTAGTGGTGTCCTGGAGGAGAGCATTCCTACACCTCTTCTACTACTTCTGTAGGATTTTCAGGAGCTACATCCTGGGAAGCTTTTTATAGTTTTGTACAAAGTCATTTCAGTTACACATTTGGAGCTTTATACAGAATTGATTACAGAATTGCATGAACTGCAGCTACTAATATATTATTGGATTTATTACTATTAGCCATGGGATTTATCCAAATACCCAATAGGGCATCCAGGGTATTTTTCATTTCCTTCATGGTTTTTCTATTAGTTAAGGCTTACTAGTTATGTTATTCAGCAGATATATTGCCTTTTGCTGCCCCACGTGGTCTGCTGTTTTATTCACTGAACTCATGCTTTCCTATTCCTCTCATAGGAATATATTGAGAGCCTGAGTTCCGCTGCAGTGAATGATGGACAGTGACATCCAGTAGCTTAGGATCTTCTCACATGGGACAGCAGAAGGGGCAGTATAGATACCAAATGACAGCTAGTCCTTACAACACCCTCTCAACTACAAATGTAAGAGTGACATGAAAAAATGTAGACTGCTACTTTAATAATTCTGCCACATGTAGGAGGTCCTGTGCACCAGATTTTTACCGACATAGATTTAAGGTATAAATCTCGCCAGTTTCCTGGCATGAGTTTTATATTATATGTGTCAGAAAATGAACAGTAGTCTGGCCCAAGTCTAATTCGCCAGACAAACAATCTATCTTTTATAATATATTCTTTTTTATAAGCTCTTGTGAGCAGAGCCCTCACTACTAGTGTTTTAATATGCTAATTTTTTGTCACATTGTATTGTCAAATATTGTCCATGTACCTTCTGATATGTAAAGTGCTTCAGAACATGTTGGCACTTTTCAAATAAAGTTCTTCTTATTAAAAAGAAGGTATTTTGTTGAGACGGCCGCTTTAAAGGCAGGGGGTCTGGTTCCCATTAGAGAATTCTGAGGTAATAGAGGAGTTTATCTCTTCAGGATTGTCCTCTCTAAATCCAGATTGGAGAGAAGTGACAAAGAGTGTCTTTCACTCTGGAGGACCTGGCCCGTCCTGCACACACACAGACATCCCACTGATTTTTATAGGCAGAGTGTAATGCTTAGTTTTCCCTGTGGTGGCACTGCAGAGAAATCAAGCACTACTGATAGCTTTCCCTACACATTAGAGCTGGTCTCTTAGGGTCTCAGCAGCGGCCAAGTTATGGTTAGGTTATTGTCAAGGGGCCTCTCTAACAAAGAGGGGTTGTCTAAATCAGAGAAATCCTTTAACATTTTTGGTACTCGGTATACTGATGAGGTTCAGATTTTTTGTTTCCAAGGTTTCCGCATCTGTGAGTGATGTTTTCATCTTTCCACTACTATACATTAGATTATTAATGGCTGTTCCTAGCTCAGCTGTAAATGTATATTACTGAATAAGTTCTGCAGTATACATTGTCTGTCTCTATGATCCTGGGGCACAGACCGGCTCTGTGTTCCCTATATTACATTTACAATATTGCAAATATTGTCATCTGTGTAAAAGTAACTTTTCTCTACAAAGTTGTCAGGATGTCTGCAGGTATAACCATGTCCGTCCTATATCTTCTTCTAGCACTGTCCCATTAGGTCCTGACCAGATTCTTCTGAGAGGAGCACAGCTGAGGAACACTCAGTGGGTTCATGGCATAGTTGTCTACACAGGCCATGACACAAAGCTTGTGCAGGTAATCTATTTTAAGTCATTTCCAGGTAGCAAATAAGTTGTTTCTCAGTCTACAATTGTAATGTGTGTGGTCACCTTTGTAATGCAGTTAACATATTGTCAAGTTACCACTATTTAGACATGTAACGTTACAGACTGAGCGGAAGACTTAAAGAGGACCTGTCACCTGGTCTGAAAAGCCCAATGAGATGCTATCTTATAGGTGCCACCATCCTAAGCATTTTGATGTTTTGTTTATCCTTTGTCATCCTAGACCATCAATATGTATTTTGGTAAACTCCTAAATAATAAGGCGGCTACATGCACGTGACCCAGTCCGATTTTATAGTGGAATTTACTCAGATAACATCCAAGTGTCATCCGAGTGCCTTTCGCTCAAGTGTCAGAGAGCGGGATAGGACCTGCTCTGTAATCATTGCAATGGAGCATCAGACCCTCCACCGAAAGAGCCTCGGCCTGCACACTTGGTTGTGTACATGAGACATAAGATTTATAAAGTCTAGTGCAAAGGAAGAGTGGAGCACCCAATATGGTGGTTGCATTCATTCCTCAAAGGGCTTCTAATTGTAGGAACTGAAATGAAATTCTTTGCTATCAGCTTCACTTTTACTTCACTCTAATTTTAATATCTTAAATCTCCCCCGTGTAAATCACATATATAACCCAATCATTAAATAAAGCATTGTATCCTACATATGTCTGAATATAAACTTCTTGCAGCATAGTTTAATAACATATGTTTTACATTTATAAAGAATTCGACCAGGCCTCCGTTGAAGTTGTCCAATGTGGAGCGTATAACCAACATGCAAATCCTGCTCCTGTTCGGCACGCTCATCACCATCTCCTTAGTGTGCTCTATCGGGTCTTCGATCTGGAATGCCAGACATGAACAGAAAGACTGGTATCTCAATCTGAATTGTAAGAGACAAAAAATTTATTTCAAGAAATCGATGTAAAGTAAAAACTACTTTCAGGAGCAAACAAGTGTTCAAGTTCATACTAATCCTGCGGTCGTCTACTGGGCTATGGCCCATTTGACATTTGTATCCACTATTTTACCTTGTGTAGGAGGCCACATGGTGTCTGGAAAGACTACTAGTGGATTACTGCATCCTCCCCTTACTCCATTGTCATAGTCAGGGGGCGTAACATGTATCCATAGGGCCTCCTAGCAAAACTTGGAATGGAGCCCCACTCTACCATAACCACTTTAAGCACCAAGTTGAATCCTTGAGAAGTACATGATTATTCTGGTCTCCTTTACGCACGGGTAAAACACACACAGTGATTTTACAGGATAGACAATGCACCCAGTGATGTCACAGTACAAGAATTATGCATGTAGTGATAATGCACACAATGATATGCAGTACAGTGATAGTGCACACAGTGATGTCACAGTACAAGTACAATGAACACAGTGATGTCCTGGTACAGAGACAATACCCTCTGACTTCATAGCAATGGAATAATACACACTGATAAATCACTGTGAACACAATCGCGTCACAGCATATGAAGAAAGTAATTATAATGATGTTATTTGCAGGCTTTATGATGTCCCAGGAAAGTAATGGAGACACTTTCAATTTTCCACTTCCCTATCAATTGTTCATAGTTATCACTAACTGCATCTGAAGTCTCAGTGGCAATGGGGCCCCTTAGTTGTTGGGCCCAATAGCAGCTGCCATGTCTGCGACCCTGGTAGTCACACCTGTGGCCGTAACGTTTTCCCTGCCATATGTGCTAGCTGTTATGGCTGTCTGGGTACACTAAAATAGTACAAAGGGTGACCAAATACCCATGTCTGTTAATTTCGCAACCTCTCATATCAAGCAGGGTAGAACTAACTGTAATGTCTGTGCATGTGTACACATAGTCATTCCTTATTCAGATTTCCAGGTTGGTAAAGACAACCACTGCCTGGGACTTGAGTACAAGAATACCCTACCGGTAAATCTCATAGATCACAGTACATTGAGAACCTTGTACATAAGACTTCGAGTCTGTGGTTAACCTCTTCACTACGTACAAAAACTGAAAATACAGCTATTGCTGGAGTATCACTATAGACACCATAGATAATCACTGTGTGTTGTACCTGCAATTTGTGAGGCCGGTGACTCGGACGAACTTATCCTCCGCAGCAGAGGTGACTCTTGGTCTTTCTTTCCTGGGGCGGTCCTCATGTGAGCCAGTTTCTTTGTAGCACTTGATGGTTTTGGCCACTGCACTTGGGGACACTTTCAAAGTTTTCCCAATTTTTCGGACTGACTGACCTTCATTTCTTAAAGTAATGATGGCCACTCGTTTTTCTTTACTTAGCTGCTTTTTTTTCTTGCCATAATACAAATTCTAACACTCCATTCAGTAGGACTATCAGCCGTGTATCCACCTGACTTCTGAACAACACAACTGATGGTCCCAACACCATTTATAAGGCAAGAAATCCCACTTATTAAACCTGAAAGGCACACCTGTGAAGTGAAAACCATTTCAGGTGACTACCTCTTGAAGCTTATCAAGAGAATGCCAAGAGTGTGCAAAGCAGTAATCAAAGCAAAAGGTGGCTACTTTGAAGAACCTAGAATATAAGACATATTTTCAGTTGTTTCACACTTTTTTGTTAAGTATATAACTCCACATGTGTTAATTCATAGTTTTGATGCCTTCAGTGTGAATCTACAATTTTTATAGTCATGAAAATACAGAAAACTCTTGGAATGAGAAGGTGTGTCCAAACTTTTGGTCTGTACTGTATTTCTTCACTATTAAAGGTTTTATTTTCTTAAAGGAATATTTTTTATTTTGTAAAGCGGTAACATGTCGCTAAGATGTGCCATCGCATCATGATAAGTTAGGGTCTGACCTCTGGCCCCCACACAAATCCTTTGAATTAATGGACCATAGCCTCTTCACTGTTTTCCCAGAAAATTGTCACCATGGCCACCTGGTTGTGCAAAAAACTGTAGCTGGACCCCTTTCCTTGAATGGAGTCATGATGGAGTTCCTTTATACTGTGGGTGCCTGGAATTGATGTGCAGGAAAGAACTGCGGTCTTAGGATCTGTGGGGTCTTTAAGGTCTGACCCCTGCTGATCAAAAATATTGGATTATTCCTTTATGGCTGTATTACATTTTCTCCATTCTGCTTAGGTGCCTGGTTGTATTTTTATTTATATATATATATATATATATATATATATATATATATATATATATAAATAAGAGGATCTTTCTCCATCTCTACCAACTCCAATTCTTCTGCATTTTTTAGGCACCACGCCACTGATTCCTATACAGATGGAAATTTTTCTCTAGCTCCTCACATTCCCAATCAATCATTTCTTTTGCTTTCAGCAGAATTATGCTCTATACTGTCAGGTGGGCGGTCCCTGCCTGTCTGCTCCTCCATGACACAGCCTACCTGACTGTAGACAGCGTAATTGTGCTGAAAGTAACAGCATTGCTCTGGAAAGGTAGAGAAAGGTATTCCAACAGCACAGAGCAGCGGCTATTGATGGATGTAAAAGAACTGGAGTTGGTGAAAAATCCTCTTTAAATGTATATATATTTATTTTTTTTCTATACCTTAAAAATTCGTAAACCACAAAAAGATAAGATAAAATCTGATGTGAACTTGGCCCAACATTTTTTTTATTTAGTAGTGGGAACATTAATAAAGTAAGCTGAGAATCTGCAATGGAGGTTTGTAGAGGATGCCAAGTGCTCTGTGAAGGGTTAACCGCGTTGGTTTCAGGAACACGTCTGTGTACTGTTTGGCAGATTGTTTTGTTTGAATAGCGAGGCACTTGTCTGGAAGCGATGCTAACATATCCCTCTATCTGTGATCACTGAACAGATGGCGGAGCGAACAACTTTGGACTGAATTTTTTAACATTTATCATTCTCTTCAACAATCTCATACCCATCAGTCTGCTGGTGACGTTGGAAGTGGTGAAATTTATACAAGCGTACTTCATTAACTGGGTAAGTCAAGACTGTGATGGTTGATCTAGAGCCATGTTATAGTACATACTGGTTATTTATGTTGCCTTCATCATAAATTTAAAGGGCTATCAATCTATCTATCTATCAATCTATCATTGAATCGAAGTGCCTCTACTTAAGCCATATTACGTCATCCAAACTAAAATTCACATAGTTAGACAGGCGTTGATAAGTTAGTTAATTTTTGTCAGTGTCAAAATGACCCTCTCATTGGCCACAAACCAATGAGGAAATGCAGGAAAATGTGTGAACCACCACCCAGCTCTGCCCCTTCAGCCGGGATTGACATCCTTAGTCTATGCTTGTATCACGGCTACCTATATAGAGATCTTGCTCAAGCACCTGTTGATCCACCGCTGGCACTTGTGTGGTACAGTCTTTGATATTTGGCATATTACCAATGGCTGTAATGAACATGCTTCAGCTGTGGAACCAAAGCTCATGGCATATGTTTTTTGCATAGTTATCCATGATGAGAATTTGCAATAGGCAGCCGGTGAAAGCTGATTTCTAAATCCAATATGTAACCCTCATTCACATTACAAAGCTGAGGACAGATCAATGCCTTATAGACTGCTCAGGTACCTACCCAACCTGTCTGATTTAGCTCAGATATTAGATGACGGTGCCACAGACTTCCTACCATGACTGATATGTTGATATCTAATGTCTGTGTCCACCTTCACACAAGTTTAGGATATATTTGACATTTCTGGCTTCCTGCTGACGCTCTTCTTATGTTTTCTGCCGTTTTTTTATTGTACGTTCATCATTTTTCCTTTTAACAAATGAAAGCGCTGTATCCTCCAAATATTGCCATCATCATCAGTATATCCTATTCTTCCTTTAAGGATATGGACATGCACTATGAACCAACAGATACCTCAGCAATGGCCAGAACATCAAACCTCAATGAGGAATTGGGGCAGGTGCGTGTACACAAAATCCAGACAATCTGGGCTCTCTCTTTACTTCTTGGCTTTTTCCACAGACTTCATGAAACTTTATTTTTTTTTTTTTTTTTTAGGTAAAATATATATTTTCTGACAAGACTGGCACCCTGACCTGTAATGTCATGCAGTTCAAAAAGTGTAGCATAGCAGGAAATGCCTATGGGTAAGTTGAGACTGTTATCATATTATTAATGCAAATTGTTAAAGTGGTTATCCAGTTTCTAATATTGATGGCCTATCCTTTATTACCTGGAGCCGTGTTCTTCCCAAACGGCACATCGATGGGGGGTCTCAGCTGTGGCACCTTTGCAGATCTAATATTGATGGCCTAGTCTAAGGATAGGTCATCAATGTTAATAACTGGATAACCCATTTTATGCAAACCTAAACAGTAAACTTATTTTTTTATAAATTGACAGTTCTTGTAGGAATAAGAAACTTTGTAATATATTTTATTGAAGAAAAATGTCCCCCTCCCAACTTATTTGCCTCCTGTACCCCTTTGCTGCTGTGATGTGGCCCTGCACTGCTCTCATCTATACACACTAGAGCAGATCCATATACACAATTCTAGTCTGTAGAGGGGGAAGGACGGCCGTGCTGGAGAGATAAGTAGCCCAGGCTGTAGGGTCTAGAGACAAGCAGTAAATCAAGTGATATTCCATCTCTGTGTGGAGATAAAACTCTCTAGACAGCGCATGTGGACGTGTGTCCCCCCCAGTAATACACGCTGGATGTGACTAGGAAGCTGCCGCCATCACTAGCTCTCACCGATGCTGCCTGTCTTCTGCTCCCTCCCCTAGCAGACTCTGCTGTAGATGTTCTCCTCTGTTGCTTATCTAATCTTTCCCTCTAACCCTTATAGACTCTGTTCGGGGTTCTCTCATTATTCTGCACTGATGCACCCTGTGTTATTTCTCCCTCTCCCTCAGATTCTGGGTGTTTTTCTCCCTCAGTAATAGAACTTGCTTTTACTGTATAGGACCTCCTTGCTGGTGTCTCTTAGAGTACATTCACATCTGCTCTGGTGTGTCCTTTGTTCTGGTCCATCAGAGGATAAGAACAAGGGACTCATGGATTGCTAAAATAGAAGAGACGTAGAGAGACCACTGACTATAATGGAGTTCGTCGGGTGTTCCTTGTTTTTTTAACTGAAAGTGTAGGATGAAAAAGTTGTGCATGCAGGACTTTTTCTTCCGCTGATTTAGACAGACACACTGCAACGGAGTCTCTGAGCTAAGACTCTGACATAGATGTCAGCATAGCCTAAGCTGATGTGCACAGTTGTGTCAAAGCCTTCATTCTTGATTCTGTCATGTTTCAGTGGGAGAACTGTTCATACGACAGTATTTTCAGATTGACACCTTGGTGAACCCAATGAAACTCATTCTAAGGAGAAGTGAATTTATCAGGGTGCTGTGGTGTCTGCAACAGGTTCAGCACTGCAGAGAGAGTAGATGATGGCAGATTCAGCATCACAACTAGCTATGTTAAGGAGATATGCATACTCTACAGCATCATAATGATAGGAAGCTTTATTTGGAAATTTATTTAGAAAGTTGCTTGCTTACTCCTTCGGAAAGACTTTAAGGCATGGGCCCTATGTGGCGTAAACGCCGTGGTTTACAAGATAACGCAGCATTTTACAGTCACTGTGTAGTGGATGGGATTCTATGGGAAAATATGTGCTTCGGACACAAAACACGGTTTTGGAAATCGCAGCATGTCAATTATACCTATGGAAACGCCGGCAATTTTCCTTTAGGTATAATGGAAACCGAAAGTCTGCAGAAGAAACATCTGCAAACTTTCTGTGAAAAGTGCTGCGGGAAAAACCGTGATGTGTTGCCGCCGCGGTAAGATAAAAATACATAAGATAAAAAGCAAAACAAAACATGTAATACATAAAAATCTTTTTCCTGGTAATAAGCTACTCTATGTTGAATTATTTAGTTATTCCTATGTTTTAGTATTTTTGATCATTGACATGTGACGCTTAATCCTCTCCTATGATTTATATACTGTATGGATTGTGTTTTATACTGTAGCGTAAATGTGGCAAGCATGAAATTGAATAGTGTATGTATATGTGTGGGCGCAGCAGCGAGATAATATGGACTACGGCTTTCTCTTTGTAATGCTGCTCAGTTTAATTCCTCCGCACTCTGCTTTTCCTTTTCCTTCTTGTGCAGTCACTGTCCAGACCTAGAGGACAATAGGTATTGTGAAGATGACTGGTAAGCGGAGCAGGTTTCCCCCTCTTGCATGCAGCGCTTTGTTTGCTCTCTTCTTAGGCATGTTCAGTTACTTTTATAAGTATTTTAAGTAGGACGGGAATACTATTCTTTGCTGCCAGATGTGATGCAGAAGCGATATAATAAAATACCTCACTGTTAACTACATTTATTATATGTATGTAAATACAGTCCACCTCCAGTAGATAGTAACCCTTCTATAACGACTTCTTGAAAAATTCATGTATGAATATTTAAAATGCTCCTTAAAAACAAGAGCTCCTGAGCTTGCTGTGCAAATAAATGTGATTCTGTACAATTGGTCCCTTGGGTGCTCTACTGGGTGTAATTATCCCTGCGACGACTGTAGGGACTCTCCGGTGTATGAATCCAATCTGTTTTGTTACCGCCTCTTTGCTTTTCACAGCATGGATACATATGTAGAAATTATTACATGGCAATAGTGATTGCAACATCTACATTATGTAACATTGACCAATACACTTGAAGAGAACTAATATCAGTGTACTGTCAAATGACCTCTCCCTTGACTGTAGAAAATACTACAAGTATACTGTCAAGGGCACGTTCTGTACTGCCCCCTTGAGAGTACACTGACATCAGTAGCCGAACTAACAAAGCAGGATCCAGCAAAGTAGAAGCACTATAAAGGTGATGTGAAAGTTCCTCTTTAAAGGGGATTTCTGGACTAAAAATATTGATAACCTATCCTAAGGTACCTACCCAGTACCCCTGCCAATCAGCTGTTCTCAGAGAAACAGTAGATACTCAGAGAATGGAGCTGGAAGCAGAGAGCTCTGTTCTCTGTGTAGTGGCCAGATCAGGTACTGCAGATCAGCTCTCTCTTACTGGAATAGGGCCTAAGCTGCAATCACTCAGTTCCACCATTACACAGGGAATAGAGTTGTCTTCTTTCAGCTCCATTTTCTGAGTATCAGCTGCTGAGATTAGCTTTAGGACATATCTCTAAATTTTAAGCCCGGAAAGTACCTTTGAGATTTAAGATGTTTGATACACCAAAATACCTTTCTTAAAGTTGACGTTTTCGCCCTCTTTGTAAGTTAATATGCACATTAAGATAAGGGCGTCCCCTTAATGGAATTTTCCAGTATTTTAAAGTGTCCATTATGTTTTTTACATTCTAGTCAATGGGAACGGACGCAATCCGAGGATGCTCAGCCTGTGTCCGTTAAAGGGGTTGTCCAAGATATACAAAACATACTCACCTGTCCTGTCTGATGGAAGTCCTCGCCTCACGTGACTGCCGAGGCCAATCGGTGGCCTAAAGAAAGGAAGTGCATATGTCACCTGTGACGTCCTGTGTCCTTTCCTTAGGCCGCTGATTGGCCTCAGCAGTTATGTTCGGTGAGGACTTCTGCCGGAACAAGACTCCGGTTACAGCAGCACTGGACGATGGTAGGAGACACTGGAGAACCTGAGTGTTGTTTTTTTTTTTCACATTCTCCGGCCTCCTTATGACAAACGATATATCCTTTACAACCCCTTTAATGTACATCAGTTAATCTGTTGTGGGCTTCCTATGACACATGACAGCAATGGACTGTAATAATGGTAGTGTGAACATATGTATAAGGCATGTTTAGTGAGTGCATGCATGTGTGTTGGATTGTGTAACAGCAAGTAGTTACAACTGGACTATATTTACTGTTCTGGTTGCTTGTGCAGATATATATATAAAACTAGTGCAAGAGAAACCAGTCAGATTCTATCTATGAAGTTACCTGATCTGTGGAAAGATGCTTTCTTTTCTTTTTCCAAGAGATCCATGTTTCTTTATATTTCTTCTCAGGCATGAACCACCAAGTAGTGATGGCGAAGGCTTTCAGGACCAAACCTTATTAGAAAATCTTGAAAACAATCATGTAAGTGCTGTTGGAGGTGAATTAGAGTAATAAGGTCTGTATTGGTGAATAATGGTAATATGGTTTGTATTAGTGAATTACTGAAATTAGAATATTTTTATTATTTTAAAGCATTAAGAAAAATTAATCATGTTTGAAAACCATCTTCACTACTTCTCCTACTGTGTATACAGCTGCTTTGCAGAACTATGTGTTTCCATGGCTACAGACTACACACACATCACCTACTCTGTTATTAAGCAATCTTAATAACATGGGTCCGAAATTCCCCCCAAAGGCCTCTCTGGAAATGAAGTACCACTGCGCTTGCATAGCTAGCTCTCCATTCACTATTATGTGAACACTGGAGATGAATATCTCTGTTTTTGGATTTTGGATCACCAACCAGAAAAAAAAATTGCAGGATAACAAAAGTATGAAAAAAAACATTTAATGACAATAAGGGTCCCCCACCAAGAGGTCCAAATATATAGCTGTACAGGTAGTAGTAAACAGTACTCACTATTAGCTATATACTATATATGGGAAGTCTATGCAGATCAAGAGGGTAAATCAACCCCACAACAGTAAAATCATGGTGCCCAATACAAATACAGTTATATGAAAGCTATACAGACCAAACCAGCAGGGGGACACCTAGCCCCTGTGACTTGGATTTTGACAGCCGTTCACAAGTAGTATGTGAATTTTTCACTGTAGACTTTCATTGAAGTTTATGGTGAAAAAAGTGTCTGCAACTTGACTGTTTTTTTTTTTTGTTTGTTTTTTGTAGCTCCAGAAACGTTATGTGACAATAAAGTTGCACAACCGTTTTATCAAGTTGCACAACTTTTTGTTACATGACACATGTGCATGGTTCAAGGCACATGTGGCAATGCTTATAAATATATTTATAGTTTTACATATTTTTACCTCTTTCCTGTATCCTCTACTTTTTCCCTAATTCATAATGCATTCAAAAAATTTGTGGCCGCTGGTGTTGTACCATAGCAAGATGACCTGTTGTCCTTGTAGCATTATGAAGCATATCATCTTTATGCAGGTCTGATCTATGACTATATTTCAGCTTTGTATAGATGGTGCAAATTAAATTGGGCACAGAGGGACCTGGCGTGTACCGCTGTCAGGGAACAGTATAATTAATGGTTATAAAATAGGCCTGTGCGCCCGTCCCAGTACATCTGGGAACGTACAGAGCTGGCTGAGGGATACATTGTTATTAGAAGAATCTCTTTATCAATGTGCTAACTGGTCGTGATATTGCTGTAACTGGTGAAATATTGGACTCGAAGTATATTGTAGAATCAATAGTAATAAAAATGGCTTTATATAATAGCAGATGTCTCATTAACGTGGGAGAGCTCGAGCGTTGTGTAAGAAATCTCATTTATATGCCACAGTAGTGCTGTATTCACACTATGAAGGTGCAGCAATTAAAAAAAAAAAAAAAAGCTGCAGGGAGGGAATGTGTTTAGTGAATGGGACAATTTTCAATACTCTTTCAGTAAAACTTTGTGTCTGATGACAAGGTACCCCAATAACTGTAATAGCTACAAGACCCCAGTAACCATGACAGTCTAAAGCAGGGGTGCACAACCTGTGGCCCATGATGCTATTCTGTGCCACCCCCAACCATCTCTGGTACCCCTATATTTAGCACTCCTCTCTGTTCAGTACCCAAAGAGGAAAATATGGTGGTGTATTAATGTGGCTCTCTCCATTGTATATAGGGGATGTGAGACTCTTGGCTGTTTCCATAACCTTAATAAACTTCAATAGAGAAAGTCATGCTTATACCTGTTCACCTCAATTGCTTTTATTCATTTAAATTTCGAGGTTTAGGAGTCCTGTGGGTGGTCCTAATTAGTGATTGACAATTATCCCTGTTTGTAAGTAGAATGAGTAGGGATTTCTGTGAATACATGTTAAAGAGCACCTTTCCTGTCCTCGGAGATGGACAGTATTTTATACCACTAAAAAGCTGACAGCGCACTGAATTCTGACAGTCCTCCTTGACAGTCGTGTCATCGCTGGGCCGGGAGGAATGCCCCCCTGACAGTACTCTCTCATATCCTTATACTGTCAAGTAAGGCCTGCCCTTCTAACAGTGGAGGCATATCTGTGCCGAAACTATCTCCGGCCCTTGGGTGCATACCGGCAAAGAAGACAGTGTGCTGAATTCAGCACAGTCAGCTTTCTAGCGGTATATAATACCGCCGATCTCCGAGGACATGAAAAGTCCTCTTTTTTTAATACTGACCCTCTTTCCATAAACCTCTCTATTTGCACTACTATTTTCCCAGTGATAGGTTTGCTTTAAATACATAAGAAATAAAAGTAATTTGAGGGATTTGTTTGTAGAATGAAGTCTTGGATGGATGCAGTGAGATGGCATTATCCTTCTATTAACCAGTCTTAGTAACCAGTGTTCTCTCTAGTATGCAGAGTACGGTTTATAGTGTATGAGTAACCGTCGGCTGATTTAATTTTCTTGTCACATCTGTTTTTCAGCCCACTGCCCCTGTCATATGCGAGTTTCTCACAATGATGGCAATCTGTCATACCGCCGTTCCAGAGCGTGACGGAGACCAGATCATTTATCAAGCATCATCTCCGGGTAAGGAGAAGGAACAGAATATAGTAGTTGTTGTCTTAAACAAGCAAATCTCTCCTTTTGCCCTTTAGTCTGCCTCTAAAAATGATGTAAATGAAGCTCCAACCTGGCCATGTTCTCCATTTAGTGGTATGCACACTATATACAGTACATTTTCAAGTGAGGATTTGAAATGAGTAGAAGAGATGGGAGGTGTTTTTTTTTTTTTTTTTTTTAGGCAGATTGTTCCTGCAATAACTCAATATGAACTTACCCTTAGACTTCACTAAAGCAGGAAAGAGCTTCTTTTACTTTTTCTCAGTGGCGGTTTAGTATCTGTACTTTATAGTTATTCTGCCTTTACTCTAATGGAAATTGTCTCTCCATGCACTGACTTACTAGTGAGCATCTGATGGGCTCCATGTAGCCAGTCAGAGGTTTCATAGCTGCAGGGAGAAGTATGCACCAATGAGGAGACAGGAGGTGTGTCTCAGACTACCTCGGATTCCTTGTAGACAGTGTAGCAAGTACATAGTACTTGATGTTAAATCTGCGTGCAAATCCCGCGCATGCGCTTTAGTGAGAAGTGCTGCTGTTAACGCAGCAAAGAATAAGAAGAGGAGGATATCTTCACATGAAGGGTCGTGCAGCAGCAAGAGGAGGCGGAATACTGGATATGACGGTGCTGTGCTCGGAGCACAGGGGGAATGCCTCAGTTTAATGTCCCCCCTTCCATCTGTCACCAATTTAATGTGCCCCCTCAATTTGCCCCCAAAGTTTAACACAAAAAAACACTGATGCTCACCTCTCCTCGCTTCCCTGCTGCTCTCTCTGCGGTTTCTTATCCCGGAGTGTTCTGGGAGCTCAAAACACGATGTGAGTGACGTCATCACATTGCGCCTACAGCTCCCGGGGCCGGAGTATGCAGGGGGCACATTGGTGAAACAGGAGCTGTCCGCGGATGGCTCCTGTTTCATTCCCCATTGTATTCAGCTCCTCCAGATACAGATGAGTTGAAAATGGGACATACCTCCTGCCAACCGGGACAGCTGGACAGGACCCAGAATCTGGGACTGTCCCGCTGAATCTGGGACGGTTAGGAGGTATGCATTATGTAGGTATATAGTTAAAGGAATCTTCCTGATGACAGATTTGTTTAGCTAACATCTATTTTTCATCCACCATCCCATTGTTTTATTTTTTTGTCAAGCCTTTCCTTTGCTTTCTTACCTGGCATCCACCTTGTCTCCTGATAGCCACAACAAAGTACAATTCCTAGGTACCCACCTCAACAACTACAGTACTTGTAGGTGCTCCTGCTACAACTAATTCCTATTTAAGATGATAAGAGCTGCAGCACCAGGCACATCATCAAAATGCATGCAAAAGAATCTAGGGTTAAATTTCATTATAATTCTGAAATTTATTGAAGTCTTCTTGAAATTTCATTAGTCTTTTGGAACATAGGATATTTTGTGTTCTCTTCTTTAATGAAATTTCACAGTAAACGCTTTAGACTGAATTTCAATACGTGAAGGTTTGTCTCGGAGGCTGCTGTAGAGAAGAACAAAATGATAAGATCGATTATTCATGAAACGCCTGGCATCTAAGCTCCAGAAAGCAACACATCATGCTTTATACATAGTGTTTCCTTGAAGTACTGGAATAGCACTTGGAGGACTCATTACTCACAGGGGTGGTAGACAGACTACAGAACCGTCAGCCGGTCTTACATGTGCGCTGTTTGTTGTTATGACAAAAACTTGTTTTGAGCAGGGTAGACTAAAGAACATATTATCTAGGGTAGCGCTATCCAAGCATTACTCAGGCAGTGCTGTGAGTATAGCTTTATATGATGATGTGTTATATCCCCCTAAGCAGCTCTGGCTGATCATGTTTGTCAGTCTGTAAAGTTCTAAATTACTTTTCTCTATAATCTATTGTATTGTTTTGTAGATGAAGGAGCCCTTGTAAGAGCAGCAAAGCAACTGCGGTTTGTGTTCACGGGAAGGACTCCTGATTCCGTCATAATTGAATCAGTAGGTTATCTACAGTGCCTGTCTCATATCTATTTGTCATATCTATCTATCGATCTATCTGTCCATGTGTCTCTCATTCTTCCTTCCTTCCTAATATCCGCTATCTACAATATCTATTTCTCTGTGTTTTTCATATCTATCATCTGTCTGCCGATCTATCTACTATATCTCCTATCTGTTTATTCATATCTGTTTCTTCTTTCATTCATTATTTCTTTCCCTAAATATATCTATCTATCAATATCCATTTCATATTGATCAATCTATATACATTATCTATTTTTATCTATTTACCTGTCTGTGTATTTCATGTATTACCATCGATCTTTCTATCTAATCTTCCTCTGTAATCCCATGGTCATGGTGACAGCATCAGATAAGGATCTCTAATTATTTTTCACTGTTTTTGACCCTCATACTGGTAGAGACTGAAGGTCATTTTCTATTCTGGTGTCATCTAACTAAAAATAAAATAAAATTGTGATATGTATGCATTAAAAACAGTCTTCATAAAAATTTTAAGGGATTCTTTTTAACCATGTTCCTGCTATAGTGCCATGAAAGTATTAAGTATTATTTTTAATTTCCTGTCCAGGTTCTATATTTGGTGAATGTCTGGTTTCCGGGCTGGTTCTGACACTGGGTCACGTGACCAGCACCCTCCTTTCCATGTTAAATTGTATTACGTGTATATGGGGGCTAGCATTTCTGTTACAATAACGACAGCCCCCATATATACAGAATACCATTAAATATCGGGGAGAGTTACATGCAAGGTGCTGGTTCTGGTGTGACACTTTGTCAGAACCAGCCTGGAAACACAACCATCTTCTGTCCATTTCCATTAACTTAAATAAATACAGATAATAAAATCCTATTAGACTAATATCCCGAAACTCTAAAACTGTGGCACATATTTCTCATACAGAGGTGCATGAAAACAAAATCTAGACTCACAAGATATGAGGCAGAAGGCTGAGTACACATAACATTGCATATCTTAGAAATTGCTGCATTAGGTATTTTATAGTACTTTTAAAATGTATAAAAATAAATCTTTTTTACTTTAGCAAGAAGAATAGCACACTGTGTGTCTAGTTTTTTCACTTTAAAGGGGTTTTCTTATTTTAGCTAGTTATCCCCTATCTATAGGATGGGAGATAACTTTCAGATCATTGGGGGCCTAGCCGCTCACACCTCACAGATCAGGAGAACGGGGATTTTTGACCCCATTCTGAAGAGCAGTGGTCAGGAGTGCTGGAGATGGCTAAAATTCAGCGCTCTATCTTCAGAACTCCCATTGAAATGCAAGTCATCCCCTATGCTGTGGGTGGGGCATAACATGATAATATGGGAAAACTCCTTTAAATCCAATGGACTGCAGGTTAGATGGCCAATGCAGAAAGAAATGCAAGTTACACAAGCCCTTTCACTCTGAAAATCTTGTGCTATTCTCTGTGTGCACTGCATTCGAGCTTTCCATTGCAGGATTACATGGGGAAGATTTGCAGGTGTATACCCCTGTACTGTACTTTCATATACAGTAAAAGTAAAAAGTTATATCCACAGGTACTAGTCTGATGGCGTTGATAAGGGAAATCTTATGTCCCTCATCCGGTGAACAGAGCCCTATGGATATGGTTGACATACAATATACTGTATTCTGGGAGCTTTTCACATCATGTAGGGCAAAAGTAGGCCTCAGATACAATGCACACAGAGCCTTACACTTCACTCTGTGAAAGTCAGGTCTGTTAGGTGGGTGTCAATTGAAACAGATTTCCATATATATCTCTAATATTCTAGCAATAACTATGTATTTATCTCTTGCAGCTTGGCCAGGAGGAAAGGTTTGAGTTACTGAATGTGCTGGAATTTACAAGGTAAGCTTTTTATGTTTTGTCCCTTTTAAAGGTTTTATTGAAAAAGCCTGGAGACTGTATGTTACCTGTTGAATTGAATATTGCTATAGAACTGTAGACAAACTTGACCTCTGTCCAGTCAGTGTTGATGGTATGAAGACAAATGGGAATAGTTCTTGATTCATACTTGCATTTCCTAGAGGAATAACGGAGGAACAGTGTGGACTTCTAAGGACAGATACTACAGAATTGTTATTGCCTATCAGTAAAACCAATAGGTCCTCTTCCAATAAGTAACTGTGGGGAAAGGGCTGTTTTGTACTCCATAGACTTGCTGAGATAATGTTCAGCTCCATAGGTTCTGCAGATTTCATACATTCTGATTCCACCGCTGAATATTGGGAGACTAACTTGTCCTTGCTGACATAGAACTGTCCTTCATTCATCTCCATTTGGATTCGTTTGCCAAAACTCTATTCTATAGTGGCTTCTTTATGGCTTACCCTGTCCATATGCGATAAATGTTTATAGTGAGAGTGCCCCTTTAAGTTCTGACTTAGTTTTTCATACCTGTCACGTTAATAAGAGTATTAAATATAAATGGTTTAACCATCTATGATCGGAGCCGCCTAATAACGCTTTGGAAACCTTTGTGTCCCACATTTCTTGTGTTTCAGTAACCGAAAGCGTATGTCTGTGATTGTCCGTAATTCAGCCGGGAAGCTGCGATTGTACTGCAAGGGAGCTGTAAGTACCATACACTGTATGTATACTGTATGTATACAATGCACCTCAACTCTTCACATACTGTACATTGGAGTGTATTTTCTTACATAACTGCCCATGCATGCTTATCTGCTTGCCAATGACAATCCGCTATCAATGTCTTACTACCAGCTAGCGTCTGCTGATAGGGAATTTAGCCCTATATGGGACAGTGACACTGATAATGGCTGTAAAGCGCTGCGGTATATGTTGGCACTATATAAGTTGGCAAGATAAATAAATAATCCTCACTCAATTATTTGCAGAAAGGCTTCACCTTATGTAGCCCTTCATTTGGTAACATCAGTGCTGATGCCCCCTGGCTGTAGTTGCTTATTATTTACCAACATTAAGTAGATATTCTAATCTTATGAAGGGATGGCATTACTTTATGATCAGTTATAGTCTGACCTCTGGAACCCCCGCTGATAATATGAATGGGGAGGAGGTCACAGCTCTGAGTAAGCCCTGCAGCCCCTGCACTGTTTATAGACCTGGCTCTGCAAGAAACCAACTGGCTCATTCATTTCAAGCAGACGGCAAAGAGATTTTCTGTTCAGATGAGTTTTAGTGACCCCTTCATTCTCATGAGCAGTGCGAGGTCCTAGAAGTTGGACCACAAATGATCATAAAGCAATCTTAGCAATATGGTATAAGATTGGAGTGGGGAGTTAGTGCGAATGCAAAGACTGGGGTCCTTTATAGCCCAGATTAATGCACAGTCAGAGGATGCCAGAGCACTGTCGCTCCATTTGTATCTATGGAACAGCAGCACTCCGTCATCTCTGGAAGTCGCATTAAGATTAAATGGGGCAGCAGCAAGCTTGTGCCAATCCTTTGATTTTGGGCACACAAGACTTCACTTCTTATGATTGATGGTGATCCAACTGGTTGGACCACCACCAGTCAGACTGATATAACTTATCTTATGGATAAGGGGATTACTTTTAATTACTGGAATATCCCTTTAAGGTGTAAGATGTCAGAATCCCCCTCATATATGCAAAAAGCAATACAGCTTTGTCTTTGATCTATAGTAAATCCTCTGTTTGATTCCCCTGCCCTGGTGATGTTTCTACATTAGGGATAAACATTTGCATGTGTTGTACAGTTCCCTTCCCATGCACTTGAATATAAGACTAATTGACAATTGCTCTTCCATCTCCATAGAAACTATTCTCTTTTATCAGTGGTAGCAATGTGATAATCAGATTATTACCCTGCCATTGCTTTGCAGGATCAGCATGTTGCGTGTGCTGTCTGTCTGCAGTGGAGCCATAGGGAATTAGACTGCCCTCCACCACAGTCATTTCCTTTTATAAACACAGTCATCCTAATAATAGAGTACTTGTAGATGTATGACGGAATAGCTTTAAGACTCCTGTCTAAGTAGTCAGTGGATAAATGACAGCAGATACAAAAAGAGTGTTTGCTCATAGTCTGCTTATAGTAGAAGTTTATTTATTATGCTTACTTATATAGCGCCATCATATTCCGCAGCGCTTTACAGACATTGACAGTCACTGTCCCATACAGGGCTCACAAGCTACATTCCCTATCAGTATGTCTTTGGAGTGTGGGAGCAAACCGGAGGAAACCCACGCAAACACAGGGAGAACATACAAACTCCTTGCTGATGTTGTCCTTGGCAGGATTTTAACCCAGGACTCCAGCGCTGCAAGGCTAACCACTGAGCCACCGTGCTGCCCAAGTTAATACCATCATATTTAGTAAATTTTGTTGGCGAAGCACAGTTAGTGGCCGCTTACATGGCAGAAAGTAAAGAGGAGTTTGAGGTGTTCCACCTTAGATTACTCTTCACTTTCCGGCTCTTTGGATCACGGGTCAGAAAGCCAAAATGGAGTTTAGACTCTCCTCTACAGGTTTACTTACTGATTAGCCACAAACGTAATGAGGCTATTCATCTGTAGTCTTACGCTGTGGGTTCTGCCACTGAATCAACCACAGAATCCACTGCAAGACTCTTAGTGCTGTGAAAAAAAAGATGCATCTGCCACAATGGGAGGCAGATTGAGACCTCAATTTTGAACTGGTTTTGAGAATTGAATCCACCTAAAATTTAACTCCAGATTCCTCCATGTAAACATACACTTAGGCTGGTTTCACACTAACCGAGTCTCAGTCTCAGCCGGATTTATTGGCCTGTAGACTATGTGGGGGGTACGGACTCCTAGGATTATAGTTATTTATGTTGCTCGGAGTCCCTGCCTCTTTGCTACATACTGTCCCATAGTTTGTACAGCACTGGATATTATGTAGCAGGGAGACATGGACTCCTAGCATCATAGATAATGCTAGCAGATCACCTCCCGACCTAGAGTACAGGCCGATCAATCGCTCACACACGGACCTCACAACCAAGACTCAGTGTGAAAGAGACTTAAATTGAACCCATCTCATTGGAAATCAGTCCAGACCGCAGAGAGCATGTTATAGAGCAGGAGGAGCTGAGCAGATTGATAGTTTTGTGGGAAAAGATTCAGTATAACTTTTCTAATTCTTTTCTAATTCTCAGCTTAATTCTCATTGGGTGACATATTAGTTAGTGACGGCTTTCCTTGTATAAGTGTACATACATAGGTAGCTGTTAAATAGTGCTTAAGACCGCCCTCTGGACTCCTAAGCCCAGAACCAGCAAATTTAAATGAAAAAGTTATACCTATGCTTTTCCCATGTAGCTATGTATCATTATGCTCAGCATCTTCTGCTGCATAACATGTTGCTTGCAGACAAAACTGCATTTTCCATGTGACAGGTTCCCTTTCAGTGCAGAACAGTGTACAATAGTTGTCTGTAGCTGACAAACTACCTCATGGCACATTGTTTCGTTGACTGGTTTATATGTAGCATGTAAGGGTGGGTTCGCATCTACATTGTTTTGGTTCATTCTGTTGTTCCGTTGTAGGAATAAACAGATCCATCTAATGACAGACAATAATGGATCCTGAGGGACACCATTGAGTATAATGTGGTCCATCTGGTTTCAGTTGTTTTTTGTGTCTTGCAGGAATTTTTTTTTATGTTCTTAAAGGGGTTATGCCATGAGGTGAGAACATAAGGTCATTTCCCCCGCTGACCACAGCCAGGCTGAATGTGGGCATGACAGGTGGTAGATGGTGCGCAGTTCAGTGGGGGTGCTTTACTTCAGCCATCTCCAGCTCTCTCATTGAAGTGAATGAGAATGCCATTCACACCTACATCCAGTCAGTCTAAATTCACAGTGTGAAGAAATCAGGCGATACCTTTTATAGGCTAACTGAGTATATTTATAAGTGAGCTTTCAGAAGTGCAAGCTTCCTTCATCAGACATGGTGTTATACAAGAACTGAAAATTCACAGATTTTTATACACATGGTCTTCAAAGGATTTTAGAGTCCTTAAAAAAAGCCAAAACAAAATGCAATCAAGTAGAGAAGTTATTTACAACCGGTCAAAAAACAATCTGGAAAGTTGTGGTGCGTGACAGAGGGATCTGTTATCTGTTTGCTATCAGGAGGTGATTTGTGACCCTCACAGTTCATACATAGTGTGACATGAAGCTGGCATGAATATTAAGTCCAAATAGCAGAGTTTTAAATTTTTGTATAAACTTGTACTCCCATTGTTTCCTTTCCTCCTGCGTCTTAAACTGTCCCATTAAAACCACAACCCGCAAATCTTCAATAGAGTGGTTTTCTCCGGAGAAATGTGCGGCCACTGGGAGATCGGTTCTGCTGTTATTAATATTGGATCTGTGTGAGTTCATTCGCTGACTAAGTCTCTGCTTCATGACAAAGACCTTCCATATAGCAGCGACTCTGAGATGGAACAGCCCATAAGGAATCCTACCAAAAAATCTACCTGGACCCCACACCCTGGAACTAATACAGCACTGGATAAATATATTGACTGTTTCAGAAGCAAAGTAAAATCAGAAATCCTGGAGAAACAAAAGAAACAGGTCCATAATCTAACCCTGCAGGAACAGAAGGCTATTACTTCACTAAAAGAAAATCAGGATATAATAATAAAACCAGCTGACAAAGGGGGCGCAATAGTCATAATGAACACCTCAGACTATATCCAAGAAGCAAACAGGCAACTGTCAAATCCCATCCATTACTCCAAACTTGGAAGTGATCCCACAAAGGCCTATATGAAAGAACTAAAGAGTATGATCAAGAAGTTTCCGATCCAGAATCAGATAAAAGGACTTATCCCACAAGATCCCAGGCCGGGCTGCTTCTATATGCTCCCAAAGATAAACAAAGATGGCAACCCTGGGAGGCCTATCATTTCTGGCATTGGGACACTGACAGAAAACATCTCAGGTTGGGTGGAAAATCTCCTAAAACCCCTTGTCAGGGATACTCCAAGCTATATCCAGGACACCACTGACCTTCTTAACAAACTGAATGCCCTGGGCCCACTACCTGAGGGTACCGTTTTGGCCACCATGCATGTGGAATCCCTGTATACCAACATTCCCCACAAGGATGGAGTTGCAGCATGTCGGGTACGCCTGGCAAAACAAAACCTCCCAACAGAACCAGTAACACAACTCATACAATTCATCCTTAGCCACAACCATTTTACCTTTGGAGAGGATCTATATCTACAGCGAATGGAAACTTCAATGGGAACCAGATGTGCACCCCAATATGCAAATCTCTTTATGGCAGAACTGGAAGGAGCATATTTATCAACATGCGCAACCAAACCTATGATTTACCTTCGTTATATCGATGATATCCTTGTCATCTGGACTGCAGGTGAGGAAGCCCTACTTCAATTCCATAATGACTTCAATGACTTTCACCCTACCATCAACCTTAAACTTAGCTATTCAGGGAGTGAAATTCACTTTCTGGATACCAAAATATACATCAAAGACCACCGGCTACTCACATCAATATACCACAAACCCACAGACAGAACGGCCTACCTGAGAAACGACAGCTTCCACCCCAAGCACACAAGACAATCTATAATCTACAGCCAGGCTATACGATACAATCGTATTTGCTCCGACAAAGCAGACCTGGACAAGCACCTCCTGGATCTGAGGATGAAATTTCTCCGATTGGGATACAAACCAAAAGTGACAGACAACCAATTAAACAAAGCGACAGCCATTAACAGAGACAGTCTGGTCACATATAGAGAGACCCAGAAAGAAGCCCAAGTGCCCCTAGTTGTCACCTACAACCCACAGCTGGAGATCCTACGAAGGATTGCCAAGGAGCTCCAACCTGTGCTACATAGGGACAACAGACTCAAGGACATATTTCCAGTCCCCCCTCTCCTCTCCTTTCGACAACCACCAAACCTGAGGCGTATTATTGTCCGGAGTGCCCTGAAGGCCCCAACTGAAAATGGCACCTCACCTTGCCTACATAAAAGGTGCATGACCTGCAAGCACATCCACACCGCTGACAGTGTACCTATCCCACAGTCACAACAGGTGCACAGAATTAGGGGGACATTTTCCTGCAGGTCTTCCAATGTGGTATACCTCATAATGTGTGTGCAATGTCCCACCACAGGCCTCTATGTGGGGGAAACAGGGCAGAGACTTAGTCAGCGAATGAACTCACATAGATCCAATATTAATAACAGCAGAACAGATCTCCCCGTGGCCGCACATTTCTCCGGAGAAAACCACTCTATTGAAGATTTGCGAGTTGTGGTTTTAATGGGACAGTTTAAGACGCAGGAGGAAAGGAAACAATGGGAGTACAAGTTTATGCAAAAATTTCAAACTCTGCAATTTGGACTTAATATTCATGCCAGCTTCATGTCACACTATGTATGACCTGTGAGGGTCACAAATCACCTCCTGATAGCAAACAGATAACAGATCCCTCTGTCACGCACCACAACTTTCCAGATTGTTTTTTGACCGGTTGTAAATAACTTCTCTACTTAGATTGCATTTTGTTTTGGCTTTTTTTAAGGACTCTAAAATCCTTTGAAGACCATGTGTATAAAAATCTGTGAATTTTCAGTTCTTGTATAACACCATGTCTGATGAAGGAAGCTTGCACTTCTGAAAGCTCACTTATAAATATACTCAGCCTCTAAAAGGTATCGCCTGATTTCTTCACTCTTCCACTACTTTCAATGGCTAACACGGTACAACATTATACTACTAAATGCACAGTGGGCAGAAAGGACCCCTGTTCTCAGGAATGATGGGTGTCTGACCGCTGACATGGCTAGAGGATACTTTTTGTGGCATAACCCCTTTAAGTGAGATATCTGGATGAGCTTCTCTTTTATTTTCTAAGTAATGTTACCATCTATGTTTGTGCCATTATCTTTTCTTCCATTCTAGGACACAGTTGTTTATGACCGCCTGGCTGAAACATCCAAGTACAAAGAAATTACATTGAAACATCTGGAACAGTTTGCTACAGAAGGTAAGATGAATAATTACACTTCCTCAATGGACATCTCAACACTCAGCAAATCCACCTACTTAGTGAATCCTCAGCGGGCACTTTAGTATCGGCTGGTCTCTTGGTTGTCACCAAAAGAACTTGATATGTAAAACAGTAGCATATTGTGTGTTAGTAGTTACAGAGGATCTGTCAGCTCTCCTGTCATATTGGTTTTAGTGAACACTCATTTCATTCCCCATGAAATTACAATACTGAATGGTCTTTTCCTATAAATCTGCATTGTGCTGTCCCTCTGTTATTCTTCCTAGAAATGTATGAATAAAATGAATGCTGTTATTTTGGAAAGAGGGGTGTCCCTGCACAGTCTGACATTGGCAGCAATGACTGGACAGGGACGTACCCTGAGCTGGTAACAGCCTGTTCTTAATTAATGCATACATTTCCAGTAGGGATAACCGAGGAACAGCACAAGGCTGAGTTCTAAGAAAAGATACTCAAAAATTATTTCATATGGAATTAGATAAATTAGTAAAACAGATCTTCTTTCATTAATGTGGGCTTTACAATAGCTTCTATAGACAGCCAGATAGACTGTAATGTATGTACTGTAAGTGTATCAAGGGGCATTAAAAATGAAATGGGTCAATTTTCTGGGGCTTCTTGTAAGTGTCCTAATACACATAGAGCTAGTCCTCTGTGCCTTTTAGTGCATATTCAGCCTATATGACTTGATGTATATGCCAAACATGTCCATGAATTGTTACATGTACAGAAACAGTATTCCTTTTGTTTGGGTGCCATTTGACTGTATACTGGTTCATTTTGCCTTGTCTACAGGATTGAGAACACTCTGTTTCGCCGTGGCCTCTATCCCGGACAGTGTATATGAAGAATGGCTCCAAGTGTATCACCGAGCCTCCACCTCCGTACAAAACAGGGCTCTGAAGCTGGAAGAGTGCTATGAATTGATAGAAAAGGTAGATAAGCTTTTTATGTGTTTATATTCAGCTCTTGCTTTCTAATGTGTAATCCAGTAGTGTAAATCCGAGCAGTGGTTTTATGGAGCTCGATATGGGAATAAAATGACCAAGCATATCTTCCGTTAAAGTGGCGTTACGGGGTATAACATTTATGGTCTCATTAAAAAGGCAGAAAGACGCCAAAGTACGGTGAGTCTGAGGTCACAGAGATGAATTTTAGCCATGTATGCTTTAAAGCGACCTGCAATGTGTTACCCCTTTTACGTCCACACAGGACGTACACTCTGCTGACTTTCCACCGTGGAATTGTAGGCAGAAAATCTGCAGTAGTTACAGTGGATGAGATTTTAATAAATCTTATTCACAGTCTACAGAAAAAAAACTTTATCTACACACAGAGACCAGCAACTACACTAAACTACTATATGGTGTAGTTGATTTTCCACTTTCATTCCCCATCTTTTCTATTACAGAGAGCGCAGTGGTGCTAATGTGAACAGAGCTTTTAAGTTGAAGTCTTTTGATGCTTATATGTCTGTTCCTTGACGACATAGACAGCATTATATGCTGAACATGTGTTGGCTTGTTTTCTGTCATCTACCATTTTTATTAAGGAAAACTAATTTATAAAATATTGCTATCAAAGGGATGTCTAGTCACAGCAAGTTACCCCCTGTCCACAGCATAAGGAGTCATTTGCGGATCCTGACTGGTTTGACAGCGCTCAGCGCTCCTTTTAATTTCAGTAGGATTTCTGAAGATAGCCAAAACATTGCACTTGGCTGTCTTATTGAAATGAATGGAGTGGCCTCATTGTAACACCAACCACTCCATTCAAAACTGGGGTGCAAAATCTACCCCAGTTCTCGTGATTGGTGTGTTTCCCGCCGATCAGCAAGTTAACCATATTCTGTGAAAAGGGGGGGAATTTGCTGTGACTGAAAAAAAACTTTTTAAGGCTGAGGCCCTATGTTGCAGAAACGCAGCTGTTTTTGTTGCAGATTTTGTTGCGTTTTTTTTTTTTTTTTTTGAGCCATAGCCAAGAATGGCTACAAAAGGAATGGGAAATATATAGGAAGTTCTTATACTTCTGCTCAGTCCACTCCTTTCTTTGACTCAAAAAATCGCAACAAAATCTGCAACAAAAAATGCTGCGTTTCCGCAATGTGGGGCTTTAGCATAAAGGAGTTATCCGGGAAGGTAAAATTAGATGAATTGATCCAGTGGAGCCAGAAAGCCCCCATAACAAGCGGTAATTAATTACTTGTGAGATCAGGTGAGGAGGGTGGGGGGCAAAGCGACACAGGGTCAGGGACTGGTTCCGATCATATGACTCAGTGATCAGTACCAGACCAGAACCCCGGGTCCACATCTTCAAGAGTCCACCATATCAATAAGCTAATCTTAACTGCCCCCGCAACTCCTTTTTAAGTATAACAAGTTTTTCACAATAGTTTGCCACTGGGTGGCACTATTACATTGTTATAGCCAGGATCCCTTGCTTCATTTCAAGCCATGTTTACACTATCCTTAGCAGCTTCTGGCAAAATCTGACAGGAAGAACCGTGCTGGATGCTGCACTATTTTCCATCTAAAGTAGGGGCCCCATTATAGGTCCATCAGTGCTTCATGGTTTCCGTGATAAAAGGAAACTCTGATGTGAATGTTGGCATAGCCCTAAAAAAATGGCATTCATATTTATAAAATTTGAAGGAGTTTTGCAGGCTTATCATTTGATGATTTATCTTCAGCATGGGCCATCATTTGAAGATCCGTAGGAGACCAACACCCCGGATCCCTGCCAATCAGCTGCTTCACGAGACTGCAGTGTTTGGGTGACATCTGCAGCCTCATCACAGAAAATCAAGCACCGCACCATACATTGTACAGTGGATGTGCTTGGTATCGCAGCTAAATTGCTCGCAGGCCATGTGACCAATGAACATGATGTCATATGGCCTGTGAAGTGCTGCTAACACTTCAAACCACTGATCTGCAGGGGTCCTAGGTGTCAACCCACCTGTGATCTTCATTTGATGACTTATCCTATGACTCAGTTTTTATAGTTAGGAGAACACTATGTGCCCTTGTGGGGACCATCTTTTCAGGTGTAGTGAGACTTGCTTAAAGGGATTGTCTGGGCTTATTTTTTATAGCTTATCCTCAGGATAGGCCATAAATATATGATCCATAGCGGGTCGACACCCGGCCCTTGGACCAGTCGGCTGTACTGAGCCGCCCATACATTACACGATAAGGGGCCAGGAGCAGAAAGCTCCATCCGTTGTCTAGCAGGCCCAGTGCCTTCACTGCAGCTCAGATCCCATTGAAGGCAATGGGAGCTGAGCTGCAGTGAAGGTGCCAAGCCACTATTCAATGGACTCAGCTTTCTGCTTTTAGGCTCGTGTTGTTTTCAGGACAAGCAATGGAAGTGGCTCGGGCTGGATGTTGGCCCCCTATCGATCAAATATTTATGACCTATCCCGAGAATACGCCGTCACAAAAAAAATAAGCCCAGATTACCCCTTTTAAAGGTTGTCTATTGGAATACTGGGGGAAAAAATGCAAATTTGTTCTCCTCCAGTGCTACTGTTTGGAAGGTAGTGCCCTATAAGTATATAACTGACTTACAAAGTCATCTTAGAACAAGGCTTGGGATATGGGCCAAAACCAGTAAATCTCTTCCAAAAGGAAACGGCACCCGATTTCACCAAACAAAGCAGTACCTTGCCCTCCAGTGATGCATGGCAAGAACCCCTGAAACAGTCTGAAGTTTGGTTTATTTCCCATTTTGGAAGAGATTTACTAGGTTGACCCATATCCTAAGTCATGTTCCAATATTTCCTTCCAAGTCAGACCTGTACTCCCTGAAGGTAGGGATCTACCTTCCAAAAGATGGCGCTGGAAGAAAACTAACTTGACTTTCTTTTCCCTGATTTATATAGGAAATGCTGTAAGATGCATATAAGATTGCCGTATTAAAGCTGCGGGGACATCATTAATAAGACATCAGTACGCCCTGATCTAGAGACAGCATGCGGCACATCAGCACTCTGACCCACAAAATTGATGGTCTCCTAAATAATTTAATCTGCAGAATAAATAAAACATTCTTCAGTCAGATGGCTTTCTCTGCTCTTCCCAGCATGAGTCCAGCATATATCCCTAATGTGAAATATTCATGCCCTGAATTAGCACCAACATGTTTATCCTCTGCTTAGTTTTGGCTCCAGATTATATTTCGTTCATGGTCACTTGTCCGACAGGTAGTTTCCTACTGTTATTTCTATGTGATGTATTTTAGCTAGCTCTGCAGGTTATTTGTTCATGGAAATGCACCTGTTATGTTGTGTTTTTAGCCCCCTGCGGCGGTGTCGACTTTATGTTCACACCTGTTTGAGTTTTGCTTTTTACCCGTCAGCAGGGTAATGGAGTCCAGACCTACCTGATGATTGGGAGCTCTGTTTCGGTTTTAACTTCTTGTTTTCCATGTTATAGGACAACAGTAGTGGAATAGTAAATTACTAAAGCAAGAAAGGATGGCGATGATGTCATTCACAGATTTACACCGCTGATGCTCAGAAACAGTACCTAATTCATTGCATGGACTCTGTTATGTGTCAGGACTCTCTGAGCCGACAAATATGAAATTAGATGATTTCTGGCTAATTCTTTGGGGTTTTAAAGGAGGTTTTAGGGACCTGCTCATTAGGGAGGTTTTCTTTACATGAGTGATTTTTAACCTACTAAATGCATATATGTATATAAATATTTATCACACACATAAATATAATATATATGACCATGAGCTGTATATCACATGACCATGGACTAATTTTTATCCACTGGAAGTAAGCAACGTATGACAGCAAGCTAAGGTCTTGAAAACCATGAGGGATATAGATAGATAGATAGATAGATAGATAGATAGGGGGTATCTAGGGGATAGATAGGATAGATAGGGGGTATCTAGGGGATAGATAGTTGGTGTACATGTTCGGTCCTTGGTCATCCTCCATTATAATGAACTGGAGATGTCTATAAGGGTAAGGCCCTCCTCAGAGTACAGAGCCTGAATAGCGGGTCAGTCAAAAACGCAACGGTAAAAAACTCTGTTTTAAAGACCCAGCAAAGTGAATGAGATTTTGTTTGTTCTCATCTCCACATTGTGGAAAAAAACACAGCAGAAAATAAAAATGCAGGAAATGAAGCCTGTTAATTTTACCTGTCAAAATGCTGCAATTTCCCCGTGGATTTATATGGGGGGAGCAAAAATGCAGAACATGCAGAAAAGCCGTATAAATTTTTGGGATTACATTTTCCACATCTAACTGGATGTCGCCTTGTTTCCAAAACTTTGGTTCATAGAGATATACTGGTAGGGTATATTTTACTGAAATTTGGCCTACCAGCGTCCCACTTTATGTCTGAGGCTATTCTTATTTACTTATGGTACTTATTAAGAAATGTCATATAATAAATATGTTGTCATATTCCACTTTTACATACCCCTTTGAGACCGTAAAGCAGCTGCATAAATTAGATTAGTACAACAATTATTACTCCATAAGCCGTATCATTACCCGAGAATCTGGGCACAGTGTCCTCTTTATTCCATGGGTTTATTTCTGCCGGGTGTGAACTCTGTCATGTCCTGAGCTTATGCCTTTGCTCATTTCCAGGGTGCAAGGCCGAGCTGGTGTTATTGTAAAGTGTAATTCAATCAGGAGTCTGCACTATGTCGCACATTTCACCAGCACACAAAGTGCTAAGACCTGCCCTTCTGAAATGGAAAAAAAGATATTTTGCTCACTTTCATGTATTTGGCTGAGTTGACTAGTCTTCCCTTGTGATGATCTGCGGTTCTAACATTGAAATATCACACTATACTTTCCTGTACATGTTTTGATGTACTGGTACAAGAACCAGCGTGCAAAAAATCCAGGGGCCCAGATCTCTACATATCGGTAAACACTGTTTAAAGGGGACCTGTGATCTAGTTGCCCACTACATTCAGGATAATCCATTGTCACGTAAATACATATACAGATGCAATAGAGTTAATCCGATGTTCTGCAGCTGCATAAATTGCTGTAGCATGATCTTATAACAGGACACCACAAAAACCAGTGAAAAGTCATTGCAATTTTTTTTTTCAATAATTGTTCATTGGCTTTTGTTGTCTTCTATAACAGCAATTTATCCATCTGCAGAAATAGTAATTGTATTTTAGCTTTATTATAATGGAAACCACATCACAGTTCCAGATCTAGACATAATTCACTCCAACAGCACCTGATGGACCCCCTTTACATATAATGGGGTCTTTCAAGTCTCACTAAGGTGTTCATCTTCTTGCCAGAAAAATAGAGACTCCACTGCAGAAACTGCCAAAAATAGGCAGAGACTTCAGTATAAAAATGGCAGACCCCGTTATTGTCTATCATGTCTGGGGTAACTGCTGTTTTAGCTGTCCGGCTCTGTTGTTCGGGTCCACCAGCAGACCTGAACGATGGAGACCCATTCACAGATGTAAGCCTAACCTGACTAAGGCTTCTAACTGAGCCTCCAATGTCGAGCTTACCGACAGGTCATGAACTATGGATTTACCACGAATACCGGTAACCATTATGCAAGTTAGGAGAAGGGTATACTAATGTTATAAGGTATTAGTTCCAAGTGCAATGGGGCTATGTTAAAAAAAAAAAAAAAAAAAAGTCACTTTGGTAAGAGTGGCCGTATACGTAGTGGTTGAGTCCCATGTAGACAAGAATCAAATTGCTTCATTCTAGGGCCGAAAGTGCAGGCCGAGGGGGTTTCCGATTTTTTAAATGGAAGACATTGGAGTGCCTTCTGTCTTCCATTCATTTCAGTGGGGGAGGAGGTGTACCGTACAGAGGATCGCAACCCCCTCAGACAGCACACTGTCATGTGCATGAGGCCTTAGAGTTAATGACATCAATTACTTATCTTGATGTTTTATGCTTTGACTATACTTTTATATTTATATTTTTATCTTACTTTAGAACCTCCATTTACTTGGGGCAACAGCCATTGAAGACAAACTACAGGACAACGTTCCAGAAACTATTGAAACCTTGGTGAAAGCAGATATCAGAATTTGGATTCTCACTGGAGATAAGCAGGAAACGGCTATTAACATTGGTACGGTTATATTTTACTATTGCAGGTTGTTTTGTGCAACACTTTCTTCAAGATTTCATTTACTTGGAGGTTAATTGCTCAATTTCCTGATATGGTGGCTGCCTGTAGTAATGTGATTTAAGGGTGACATTTGGAGAAAGACAGCAGATTCTGAAGGATTATTGCCAAGTTCACAATGTGTGACTTTATCAGGCAATAACAGAACAGCTTAATCCAAGAAATGACGTCTAAAAATTCAATCCGTAACACTCATAAGATGATTGAGGTTCTATAACAATGGAGTGAACTGTATGTAGTGTAATAAGGCAAAGACATTGTCACAGTAACCATTTCAGTTGTACCTTTCCTTGTTAACTGTGGAGAAGACCCGACAGAAGAAAAATGTAAAGGCTATTGACACCTTTGAGCCATTTTTGTTTGGTGATTTACTATATAGTTTTTATTACAATATTGTTAATATGTTTCTAATGTAAAAAAAAAAAAAAAGTTTTGCCGTAAATTTATCAAACGTTGCGTGATGTTTGATAAATTTGGTGGATCTTTTAAAGGGATATCCTGTTTCTAATACTAATGATCTATTCTTGGTAAACAAGCCATTGCCAGGATCTACGAAAGGCCTCATCACTGTTTTCCAGTTGGACAGTCAGATCCTTCATAACACATTTCCTCAACCTTCTGAAACCATAATCTCAAGGAGATGGGGGGGTTCTCGATGCCTCCACAGTGCTGGAATACACACCCTTGCCTCATTGATGAGGTGATTGAAAATAGAAAGGCCATAAGTCTTGATGCTCCAAAACCAGGCAGCCTAAAAAACATGCAATAAGTTCCCTTCTGAAGTGCCACATCTCCAGCAGGTGGAAAGGATAGAGGGCATCAGCCTACACAGCTTGGAGGGAACCCGGTACCACCTGGACAAGAACTTAAGAGGTCCTCAGGAGGTTGGTCGCAACCATTAAAGTTGGGTCGTAGGGTGTCTCTGTACCGACTGTGGCAGCCTGTCAAGCCATGCAGCCACGGCAAAGGGGGTAGGGCTAAAGGCCTTCATTGCTAGCCATAACTTGGTGCATTCATGGCAATGCCAGTCCACCATCCTGAAGAGGACTGCTTGGTAAGAAGCATAGATATTTGGCAATCCCACACCCCCCAAGTGTTTGGGGTTGATCCCACAAAGATTTGGCAATTAGCCCTAATTTATTGGCCTAAATGAATTTGGTAAGCAGGGAAGAAATTCTGTTAAAGAAGACCCTGGAGACCCAAGAATAGTGGTATATTTTATGGGACCTTTGGAACCCTCTCAGGGTCCAGGGCCCGGTAGCTATTGCTAGTGCTGCAGTCCCTATAGCTATGCTCCTGTTTAGTGCTTACTTCTGCACCATGTGTACTGTGTAGCTGCAGCTTTACCTAGTAGCCAGTAGGTGGCACTGCTGCTGTATACTTAGAATATGGACTTGCTATAAAACTGCGTAATAAACTGCTAAAATACTAATGTAAATCAACACCAATCACTAATAAACTAAACTAAATTTGTAAAAAATGTTATAAGCATGACTATTACATAAGTGAGGTCTCTGGATTTGGATAAATAACATAGCTGTACTGAGTTTGTAACATGCTCGTGCCTATAGTCTGTATAGTAGTCTGGTCCCCATTACTGTGCTGCGTGTACTGTTTGTGTAGCTGTGGTCTTTTATAAAGTTCCTTCTCTCAGGGGCTAAATTGATGCACAGGGTGGTTACAAATCTATTTTTCCAAGAGGTCTTCAGTTCTATAGTAGTTTAGTATTATTACGGGTCTAAAAACGATTAACAAACTGATGCCTATCTATATACCGTATAGTGCTGATGTAATCCACCCTGCTGTATACAGACAGAATTGCACTTTTATAGGTCAGTTTTCTTCTACTGTTGTGATGTCTCCAAAGCCCGTAATAATGACTATTCTTATTAAGAACAGAAACCTACCTTTGTGTCCACAAACTGTTGAAGCAAGGCAGATATAATAATCTTTTTATGAATATGTAAACCAGCCTGCAAGTGCACTGTGGGCGGGGCATAATTTACTAGATTTGCTTGTAGATACTTGTAATGCAGACAGAGGCTGAAGATGTCAATCACTGCTTAAGAGGAGACTTTGGACACTGATTCGTAAGGTGAGCTGGAGCATTTCCAACTGTCTAGCTAAATAAACCCCGCCCCCAGTGCACTTGCAGACTGATCCATAAAAAGGTGCTCTCCATCACTTCAGGGGTTTTGTGGCCACAAAGGCTGGTTTCTGCTCCTATTAAAGGGATTGTCCTGTTCTATTCAGTATTCAGTCCTATACCTGGGAACTCTGCTCATCAGCTGTTTGAAGGGGACACGGCGAATGTGCAAGTGCCATGATCCCTTCAGTGTTTAGATCACATACTGTCTGTTTTATAGCAGCCTTGCCATGTAATACAGCTTCGTCTCATAGAAGTGAATGGTATGGGGCCTAATATCGTTAGGCTGTTATGGTGCAGACATCATGCATTGTAAAGGAGCGCCATGACTCCTTTAAACAGCTGATCAGCAAGGCTTCTGGTTTGGTAGACTTCATCAAGATAGGTTATTAATTAAAAAAAAAAAAAAACTGGAAAAACCCTATAAAGGCCCCTTTAAAGGCACTCTTATTGGTTTTGGAGGCATTTTGAACCTGACAGACCCCCTTTAATGTACAAAGCACTGGGGAATCTTCCGTCTGGGGGACCAGGGAGGAAAAATAGGGTCCAAGTATGGTTTATGACACTAGTAATTCCATTTTGCAAACTATAAAAATAGAGTTACAAAAGAGGATTTCGACCTGTACATGTTGTAGTGGTTGTGCCTGGTTATTGCAGCTGAGTCTTGTTCACTTGCACAGCCACTAAGCTGATCGGCAGGGATTCCAGGAGTCGTACCCATACTGATCTCATATTAATAGTCTATCCTTAGTATAGCCTATCAATAGCTACGTCCCAGAAAACCTCCTTTACATATACATCACATTAAACTATAGTATTGTAGATCGGTATTTCAGCTCATACTGAGAAGCATTGAGAACTTCAGCTGGGAGACGTCTACATTCTCATCCTGATGACATTTATGTTCCTCTGAATTTGTTAGGACTTCATCTGTCTTTAGTAATTACAGATATGACTGATCCCCAGCCTGTACGACTCTCAGAGCGCTATTTACACTGCGGTATACGTCTTGTTGTATCACTGTGTCTAGAATATATGTGTACCATGTGTAAAGGAACATAGTGGAGCGGCACAGACTGTGCTAATGTATCACTGAGTATACAGATGGATGGGAATTCTTTCTTTCAGCCTGTGATACATGAAGGATATATCCGTTTTCTGCTATGCCTTTAATGTAGTGCCTGAAAAGCATGGCTGGGGAAGAGTAAGAAATCATCTCATTCTCCTGTCAGACATTGCATTTCATTTCTCCTGTGAAAGTGCTGCTAGCTTTCATAGAAAAGAACCTCGGTGGTTACTGGAACACTATAAAAGTGATATATCCAGCTGAACGATCTCTCTCGTGAACACAAATAAAAGTTGGCTTTGTGCACAGTATGTAGTGTCATAACTCTTAACCTGAATGGCGGCAACGCCAAAGCTACTGCTCACAGACAACCTGACATCAGTGACTACTGTATCTGTACTGACAGCTTCCCTCTATATAGCAATGCTGATCTAACAGCTTTCCATATGTTGCAGCTTATATGACCTAAAACTGAACCCCACAATGGGGAGGAGAATATATGGTTAAAGCGTACCTCCAGTTATAAACAACATTGCATAAATGAATAGTACACGTTAAAAACAAGAAAGTTTGTAATATATCTTATTTAAGAAATATGTTTTATTCCCCACTTTTTATGCCGTTACTTTCTACATACAAGTCTATAAAGAGAGAAGATGAGGCCACGAGAAAAGACACTCAAATAATTGCTGCTGATGTACTCTGCTAGTCTGATCTCTTATAACATGGCTAGGCTTGTAGATAAGAGGCTACCAGTGTACAGAATCAAGCAATAAAAGAATTAACTAGTGGCAGCAGTCTCCTGCTCCACCCCTCCCTTCTCATTTGAGGCTGGATATGGAGACTAATCTTATGTAAACAGGTGGTCAGATTGAAGATTAGAAGGAGAACAACAGCTTAATAAGTAGTGAAAGAAACAGATCTCCTTAATAAGATATATTACAAAGTTTCTTATATTCACCGCACTATTCACTATGTGGCAGTATAATTGATCTGAAATCAACTGTAATCAGATTTGAGGCGTTTTTCAGACTCTGCTGAATTTTGCACAGATTTTGAGGCTGAGGCCCCACGTTGTGGAAATGCATTTTTTTGCTGCACTTTTTTTTTTGTGTCAACTACAAAAGTAATAGGAAATATATAGGAAGCACTTTATACTTCTACCTTCTGCTCAATCCACTCCTGGCTTTGGTTCAGCAACATCTGCAACAAAAAAAGCTGCATTTCCGCAATGTGTGGCCTCAGCCTCCAAAATCTGTGCAAAATTTAGCCTGAAGCAGATTTGCTTCAAAATCGGTGCCAAATTCTACCCTCAATCTGCCTCACATTGGAGTTTTGTTTTTGTTTTTTGTTTTGCTTTTTTGTATACTGTTTTTTTCTTTTTTTTTTAATTTTGAAAATTCTACAAAAGTAGACTTGGGGTATGTTCACACATGGCTTAGTCACTGCAAGTGTTTTTTTGCTGTGGAACTGCAACCGTAACGTCCACAGTCTATTATAATAGCAGCAAAGTGGATAATCTCATTCACACTGTGTGTATATATGTACAGTGTGAACATACCCTTTAAACTAAGTTCACATCTGTGTCAGAGGCTCCGTACGGGACACCATTTTTCCGGTAATAGAGACACTATGACAGGATCGTATGATGGATCCAGCACTATGCTAACTGTGTCATAGTTTCCATTTTTAATGGAAACCATGAGGCAGATGTGAACAGAGGCTTAGAAATCCTCCATCTCAAATAACAGCTCTTTTATGCCTTTATTAATAAGGAATCATAAAAACTTTACAGCCTATAATTTATTGCACTTAGATTTTATTACTTTGCATTTTTACGTTGAGACCTAAAGAAATTTCTCATGATGACGGTTGCTGATATTTTATGTGATTATTATACACCAGTAAAATACAAGATTCTTACATATTACCCCGAAGACATTACCTAAGCCACTTTTAATGGATTCCAAGGATTTCAGAAAACCTATGTAAAGGGTTTCTAGTATAATTTGCCCACTAAAGTTGTTTTCCCTCTAACAGGACATTCGTGCCGACTGCTGACCAAGAATATGGGCCTGATTGTTATAAATGAAGGGTCGCTTGACGTAAGTATAATTTGCCGCGTTCCGACAAAGTATTTTTGTTGTATCAAGTACAGACATTGTTTTTGTTCTGTTATTTATCTGGAGCTTGTTTGGCTCTTTGAGGTGAAATAAGTGGGTGAAGCCTCATTATGTGAAAGTTGGTCTCTCGTTGCGCGATCCATAGCTACGTTGTGTGGTTACATTAAAGGCACGCATCCAGCATATTCAGCATTTGCCAGATCCCTCTGGAGGTGCTTGTGTTGTGCTTTTATTTTATTTTTTTGCTGAAATGTTACAATGAATTATACTGAGACCTGAAGACATCTGGTACTAAGCTAGGGCGCAGTAACTGCATCTTAAACTGCTCACCGACTTTATAAACTTGTCTTCACATACTTTAATAGGGAATTCTTAAAGGGTTTTCCATATTTGCATTTGTAGATAGTTAAAAGTTAATCACTTTTGCAATTATATTATTATGGCTGAGTTTCTGACAAGATACAGACCATGGCGAGTTCCTGCATTCATGGCCACAGCCATTGGCAACCGATCAAGACAAGATTGTCACCACTAAGATGGTTAGAGAAAATCTTTAAAAGTCTACAGAATTTGTAATTGTTTAAAATACTATTTTTACCATCAAATGTGATGGATACAATCTTCTATAATCTAAACTAATGTAGACTCCTCTGCTTAACCTTATAATTGGGTGATCATTGATGGCCACATGTAGCCAAGGTTTCGTCCACACGCGGCTGCCTGTATGTTGGAGTATTACAAAACATGTATAGCCGCTTATGTCATAGGTGGACAGACTCCAACAGTGCATGATCCTGACTGCATGAAATTGTGTTTAGGAATGTGTATGTATATAGCTTATGTATATAGTAAACCTGACTCGCCTTGATTTGTTTTTGCATACCAGTAACCAGTTGGATGGGTTTCCATTGGGTTGGTAGCCCCCTGAATGTAATAATATGGTGTGCATACATAATGAGATGTTTCCAGTGCTTAGACCTCTATGGTGCTTCCTTTTCTATTACCACTTGTCGAGCACAAGGTTTATGTATTGTGGTTTCGTACTGCAAATATTCCAGAGAACGGCTGGTGAGTTTTCAAGGACAACAAAGTCAGAAATGATTAAGTTAAAGGCGCGTTACCCAACACACATACTGCTCATAATGTTATTTAAGACTAACACTACAAAGAGGACGTATTTTGTAGAGAAATAAGAAAGCAGTGTGTGTGGTATTTCCCCTTGGTAGAAACAGCAAAAAGTCCTAACATAAGGGCATTTGAGGTTTTTTGGACATTCCTCCTTGTTAGAAGGTTCCCTTGACAATAAGCTGATCACCAAGTGTCTCGCTCTTGCTGGGGTTCCCAGTGAACACTTGCTATTGAGTATTTCATTTCCTCCAGCACCACCACAGGAGAAATTGGGCATTACACAGTTCAATTTTAAATCTGATCTTTCTATGTAATGCTGGACAGGAGAGGACAGGACAGATCTTCCAGACAGAGCTTGCTTGTAACAGCTAACCACTCTAGCCTAGAGATGAGGATCCTGAACAGAAGCTTCCCCACAACCACCTGTTTTAAAGGGGTTGTCCATCATTTTATTTTAGGATCAAACTGTCCCATGAACAGCTGATCCATGACATGGGCTGGCTTTTGTCCCCCCTCCAAAATCATGGACAACCCATTTAACTCAGAATTTCTTATTTTATATGTGTGGATAAGAGTTGAATGAGTTGCACTGTACAGCCAGGAATGTGGTATTTCTTCATACACATATAAACAGTCCCCAGGATTTGGAGATGAGCTGAAACATTGCACACATGTATTGGGCAAATATATATAATGGGTACGGAAAGTATTCAGACCCCTTTATATTTTTCACTTTGTTTCATTGCAGCCATTTGCTAAAAGCAAAAAAGTTCATTTTATTTCTCATTAATGTACACTCAGCACCCCATCTTGACAGAAAAAAAACAGAAATGTAGATAGTTTTGCAAATTTATTAAAAAAGAAAAACTGAAATCTCACATGGCCATTATTCAGACCCTTTGCTCAGTATTGAGTAGAAGCCCCTTCCTTTTGAGCTAGTACAGCCATGAGTCTTCTTGGGAATGTTGCAACAAGTTTTTCACATCTGGATTTGGGGATCCTCTGCCATTCTTCCTTGCAGATCCTCTCCAGTTCCGTCAGGTTGGATGGTGAACGTTGGTGGACAGCCATTTTCAGGTCTCTCCAGAGATGCTCAATTGAGTTGAGGTCAGGGCTCTGGCTGGGCCAGTCAAGAATGGTCACAGAGTTGTTCTGAACCCACTCCTTTGTTATTTTAGCTGTGTGCTTAGGGTCATTGTCTTGTTGGAAGCTGAACCTTTGGCCCAGTCTGAGGTCCAGAGCACTCTGGAAGAGGTTTTCTTCCAGGATATCTCTGTACTTGGCCGCATTTATCTTTCCTTCAATTGCAACCAGTCGTCCCATCCCTGCAACTGAAAAACACCCCCATAGCATGATGCTGCCACCACCATGTTTCACTGTTGGGATTGTATTGGGCAGGTGATGAGCAGTGCCTGGTTTTCTCCACACATACAGTGATGCTGCAGTGATAGTTGACTTTGTGGAACTTTCTCCCATCTCCCTACTGCATCTCTGGAGCTCAGCCGCAGTGATCTTTGGGTTCTTCTTTACCTCTCTCACCAAGGCTCTTCTCCCACGATTGCTCAGTTTGTCTGGACGGCCAGGTCTAAGAAGAGTTCTGGTCGTCCCAAACTTCTTCCATTTAAGGATTATGGAGGCCACTGGGCTCTTAGGAACCTTGAGTGCTGCAGAAATTCTTTTGTAACCTTGGCCAGAGCTGTGCCTTGCCACAATTCTGTCTCTGAGCTCCTTGGGCAGTTCCTTTGACCTCATGATTCTCATTTGCTCTGACATGCACTGTGAGCTGTGAGGTCTTATATAGACAGGTGTGCGCCTTTCCTAATCAAGTCCAATCAGGTTAATTAAACACAGCTGGACTCCAATGAAGGAGAAGAACCATCTCAAGGAGGATCAGAAGGAAATGGACAGCGTGTGAGTTAAATATGAGTGTCACAGCAAAGGGTCTGAGTACTTATGACCATGGGATATTTCAGTTTTTCTTTTTTAATAAATTTGCAAAAATATCTACATTTCTTTTTTTTTTCTGTCAAGATGGGGTTCTGAGTGTACATTAATGAGAAATAAAATGAACTTTTTTGCTTTTAGCAAATGGCTGCAATGAAACAAAGAGTGAAAAATTTAAAGGGGTCTGAATACTTTCCGTACCCACTGTGTGTGTGTGTGTGTGTATGTGTGTGTGTGTATATATATATATATATATATATATATATATATATATATATATAAATATAATATAATATAATATAATATAATTTTTTTGTTTTGTTTTGTTTACTGTGGGCCATAGGTCTAATTCTCAGTTTATTGGCGTAGCTCTACAGTATGGCCTAAATGTGATGTGTATTTGTATTATTACAACATATTTTGCTTTTGTAGACAACTCGTGAAATTCTAAGTCATCACTGTAGTAATCTCGGAGACTCACTCAGGAAAGAGAATGACTTTGCTTTAATTATCGATGGCAAATCTCTGAAGTACGCCTTGACATTTGGAGTAAGACAGTATTTCCTCGACCTTGCTCTGTCCTGTAAAGCTGTCATTTGCTGCAGGTAACAACTACATTTTGTCTTTCCTACCATTTTATCAAAGTATTCTTACATTTTTAGTATAAAATTAAATATCCAATATATAAATCAAAATTACTAACATGTTTTTCTTTACTGAGTTTCTCTAACTGATTTTTATATGCTATGTTTTTTTTTGTATAAAGGGTGTCTCCTCTTCAGAAATCTGAGGTGGTAGATATGGTTAAAAAACAAGTGAAAGTCATCACCCTGGCTATAGGCGATGGCGCTAATGATGTCAGTATGATCCAGACGGCGCATGTTGGTGTTGGGATAAGTGGTAATGAAGGACTTCAAGCTGCAAACTCCTCCGACTACTCCATAGCACAGGTAGTATCATAGGCAAGCCGCTGACTTTGTGCAGTCTTATTTTTGCTTTTTTTTTTTTATTATTGACCTCCATAAGCTATTTTGTATTCTATGTAAGTGTAATATTTCAGGCATTTTGAAAGGCACTGAATGTTTTTCGCAGAGGACAGTCCTTGCTCATGAGAACCATACAATGGGTCCAATCTATTCATTTACCCTATTCGAGCCCGGTGCCAAATATGCCAGTAATGTAGTGTGTGTCCGGCTACTTTTGCTGGAGCGTTAACGTTTTACTAGTGTTTAGATGCATACATTAGCAGCTCAGCGGACTTAGCACTTCTATAAAAACATCATTGTGATCAGATAGCTTGTCCTCCATGAAGCCATTCATTCATTATTCATGTTTTCTCTACCACATTGAGGATATAGTAGTAGTTGGTTGTTACATAGTTGAGTTTATTTATTTATTTCATTATTTTATGTTTTTTTTTTCCTTACAGTTTAAATACCTGAAGAACCTATTACTGGTCCATGGTGCTTGGAATTACAACAGAGTGGCCAAGTGTATTTTGTACTGTTTCTACAAGAATATTGTGCTTTATATTATTGAGGTGAGTGGAAAGGCGTCCAGTGCCGTTCAATATTAATGGCGGTTTTCAATGTAGTGGGTAAATGGTCATCTATCACATCCATTTTTTTCACAACTCATTCCTTTGGATCTCCAGTGCCATATAAAAAAATGTTTGTCTCGCCACTTGAAGGTGCCTGTATATTGACGCCAGTTTTGTGCTCCCAGTATTTATGGACACTTCCAGGTACAACCTTGTGCTTGCATTGTCCAGTTTTGCAGCTTGTTTAAAGCGACTTTCCTCTCCAATGACTGGACAGCCTTTCCCGTGGGGGTGTAAGTACTTATGTGGTCATTTCATCATTCCCCTTATGGCTTCTCTTCTGATGTCAAAATGGAGCAAGCAGGGAAGCACCAGGAGTGATATCATCTGCCATGCCCACCTTTTCTGGTCACTTAAACTGTCATGATATGTAAATTAAGACCTCTCAATCTTTAGTTTCGCCATCTCTTCAGACACTAAGAGTATAATAGGTGGAGGTCCAGGGGAAATGTAAAAAAATAACAAACATTTATAATCTCCTTCCCTCACCTCTTCTAGGCCTCCTAACTGCATCCAACACAGTTTCTCTGGGTCTTCTTCTGGTTTCTTCCGGCCTCCTGGGAGATGTTGTGCACTTGGGTCACCACTGAGGCCTGTGATTGGGTCTTAGCGGTCACATGGGGCGCCAAGTGTCATGACTCCGATGTCTTTCTAAGATATGCCATCACTTCATGTCCATTGGAAGTACAGTCTCTGGTACCCCTACTGATCCTGAGAATAGGGGGCCAAACATCAGTTTTAGCACTGCATACCCTTTACTGGTTTGTTCCTTCGCAGCAACACCCAAACCACCAGGGAATTTCAGCACAGCTTGGTGACCAGGACCACCAGTGCATACTTCCCCCTTTTTCCCCTACAATGATAAAGTAATGGTATATCCTTGTGGATACTGTAAGTCATGACATCATATGATGGGAATACACCTTTAAATTAATTTTACTATTCAGTTTAATTTTTGCAACCAGTGGTCTAAAAGTTAATCCGTACTACATCGGTGGAGACTTACTAAAACTGTCCGAGATGATATGAAAGTATATAGACAGAAACTGCTGGAAATGTATTACAATGGGACATGCAGAATGATAAATTTGGACAAACCCATGACACTTATTTTCACGACTCCACCTCATGGCTGAGGTGGTTTATACCAATTTTTTGCAACCATAAAAAGAACACTAAAAAAAAAATCCACGGTGTGTATGTATGCAACATTTTTGCCACAATTGGTGTCAGTTTTCTGTTGCATATTGTTTAGTAGCTCTCCATTAGTGTTTTTTTTATGGTAGGAGCATAGAGGAGTATTGTGCATGTTAGTACTGGAGTTTGGCTGTCCCCCTCGATGTAACACATTGCAGTTCTTATCCTTTGACCATTTAACAAATTCTCCTTTTTGCTGTCTGATGTTAATGATTTCTCACTGTCTTTTTAGGGCCATAAAGAAAACAGATTTAATGTAATTCCGAGGCATTTTGATGATTTCCCGGTTAGCTGTTTTCTGCCAAGTAAAACAAGCTTTACAGATGTTGACAGGGCCGATGCTAGGACAGAGGAGGCAGAGGGCCCATCCAGGAATTCGTGGAGCAGAGACAACTGGCTGCTCTGCGTCTTGCCTTTGACTTGTTTTTTGTGCTGAGCAGGCGTGGGAGCAGCAACTTACTGACTGTTTGTAAGCTGCTGCTTAATATGCAGAAATGCTGCATCAGGAAAGTGGCTCTGGGGGGTTGAACTGCTACGCCCCTCTTGTGCCTCGCAAATACCATCTGAAGAGACTCTGTCCTCGTTTTGACTGGCAGTTTGCAGGCAAAAAAAACTGATGACAAGTAAAGAAATGGGGTGTGCCCATAAAAGTAACAGGGCTGATGTAGAGCTGTTTATTGTGTGTTATTCCCTGGCCTTTATCTGCATAATCTATGTATACAGTATATCTGTTTGCTGGATTAATACTGCATGGAACAATCTAGAAATTTCTAATAGATTAGTGTTGTTTATACTACTGTATATTGTGTTTTATATCTTATAAAGCTTTACAAAATATTTCAAAAAAATTCATAAAGCAAAGCCTCCCTATTTACTGTACATCAAGTAATTAAAAAAAAAAAAAAAAATTAAAACTTTAAAAAAACTTAATTAAAACTTAATTAAAAAAGAAATTAAACCTCATCACTTTTTTTACAGGATTTGGGTTAAGTGTCCGGTCATTGAAGGTGTGACTGCTGAGACCCCCAACAAATCATGAGAACAGGGGTCCTGAGTCCTTTAACCCTTTAAGGACCCAGGGTAGTTTGTATGTTAACCCTATAAGGACACTGGGTAGTTTGTACGTTAATGCTCAACAACTTTTTTCATATTTTCCTTCCCCGCCTTCCAAAATTTGTAACTTTTTAAATTTTTATTTCAACATAGCTAAGTGAGGGCTTATTCTTTGTGTGACGAGTTGTATTTTTATTTGGCACCGTTTTGGGGTATATATATAATGTTTTGATCAGCTTTTATTATCCTTTTTGGGGGTCCAGGTTAAAAAAAACAAAAACAAAAAAAAAGCACAATTCTATCAGAATTTTTTGTATTTTGTTTTTACAGCGTTCACTCTGCTTTAAACGTGGCAGTTTTATCCGGTGGGTCATTACAGTTATGGTGATACCATATTTATATTGGTTTTATTACGTTTTACCTCTTTTAGAAATAAAACATCACTTTTTGTAAATGAACTATTTCCTGGGGTCACCATCTTCTGACGCCTATAACTTTTTACTTTTTTGTTGACTGAGATATGCCAGGGCTCTTTATTTACAGGGCAAGTTGTAGTTTTTATTGGTACTAATGTTTGGTATGTATGACTTTTTGATCACTTTTTGTTATTTTGTGCATTGTGCTATATATTTTTTAACGGTGTTCACCATATGGGATAAATAATAAGATTTTTGGATAGTGGGGGGCTTATACGCACATGAGAATACCTAACCTGTTTGCTTTTTCTTTTTGTTTACGTTATATGTTTTTTAAATGTAAAGGTGTGGGGGGGGGGTTATCTTTTTATTTGTTTTTTTTTTTTGTTTTTTTTCTATATTTTAAATTTTTTTTTTTTAAACTTTTTGTTTTTTTTCCCCTGTCCCACAAGGGGACTTGAACCTGGGATCTCTGATCCCCAGTGCAGTGTACTATATTACTTCGTATTGTAGCACATCGCACATAGGCTCAATAGGTGGGGAGGGATGATCATGTCTCCAGACCAATATATCTGCCAGAGTCAGAGTATCTTCCAACTCCAGTGGCTAGTCTCAAGCCTCGACTGTGTAACAAGGTAACTACATACTCAGCGCAGCATAATATTACGGCACAGAACAGGAAGGGGTTAATTTCAATGGAGTGACAGTGAAGCATGCACACTCATTTCTATGGGACTCTCGGAGGTAGCGTGGTACTTTATGCTACAGTATATTTCCACCTTTGCAACCAATTTCTTTTATTGCATCTAAAAGAAGAATAGAAAAGGATTTTGCTCCTGGTTCCCATTCATTTTAGTGGAAGGCGGAAAAAAAGAAATGTCCTACTTGTTCTTCAGGCGTATTCTGGAATGGGATAGATGGGGCAAATTATGGAGCAGATTTTCCAAATCAAAATCAGCTTCCAAAATCTGCTTCAAAATCCTGAAGTAGATTTTTTTTCTGCCTGACTGAATTTCTCTGTGTGAACATACTCTAAGGGCCTATTCAGACATCAAAAACTGAAGAGGAATTGAGGCGGACATCTGCCTCAGACTACTCTTTATTCTCCGACCCTCCAGCTCCCCGCTGCAAAAGCCAAAGCAGAGTTTGGCTTGCCACTACGACTTTCAGTTACGGAATGGGGCCACAGAATTTGCATTAGGATCGAGCAAGATGCCTATATTTTCAGAATCCTGTTCCAATCTGTGCCTTCCATTGAAAACAATGGGATGCAGAATCAGGATGGAATCTGCTTCAAAATCAGCGCGTTTTTCCACTGTGTGAACTTACCCTTAGACATATGCTTCTCCATGGTGACTGAATACAAACACTGCATATGCAGTCTCTTTCCTGCCTCCAACATACATTCAATAGGTAAGCGAGAAGTACAGGGTAGATGTCAGTATAGTGCAGGATAGGACTATATGGTATGTTTATATTATGTAACAATAGAGACCCATAGGCCTGTACTGTATAAGGGCTGTAGACAAAAAGAATAGATGAAGAATATGTGCAAGGTAGCTTTACTTTTAATATTTTTCTGGTTTCAGAGATGATAATGCTTAATATCAGTGTGTCTAGTGTCCAATGCAAGAAATGGTTTTGTTCTCTTATTTTTTAACTTTGGGTTGTAATTGTTTTTTGTTTTGTTTTTTTCTGTGGGGGGATGTTTTGGCTTTCTATTTTTTTTTTTGTTCTATGAAATCCTCAGTGACAATGTTATTTCCAGTGCATTCTGACTACATTTGAAATTTATTTCTCTATCACCTGCCTGGATGTAGCGATTTGTTTTTTGCGTGTTTTTTTTTTTTTTTTTCTCTATGAAACCCTCAGTGACGATGTTATTTCCTGGATGTAGCAATTTGTTTTTGTGTGTTTTTTTTCTTTTTTTTTTTGGTTTTCCTCTTTGTTACAAAAAGAGCTGGTGTTGGTAATGCTGAAAGAACTGTTTTGTCCTAAGCAGCTATTCTTCAGGAAGCCAGCTTGGGTATATATTGATAAATGGTGAATTTGTAGCAATTCATGCTTCCATAATGTGGCTAAATGAAGCGTTCACTGTGACAAAGCCCTGGACATTGTTTCTAAAATTCATTTGTACGGCGTGTCATGCACTTTTTGTATCACCAGTGGGGAAGCGCTCCCCCTCCACTCGTTCCTTTAATCCTTTCCTTGCTGGCCAAGATCTGTCTTGCTTGGGTCAGTTTGGCCTTGTGAATTATAACCAATAATTTACCAGACGCTACAATATGTCTGTATTAAGGATGGGAAATCTAAATCCATGTAGACGTTTTATTCGGTTTGATCTACAGAACAGAAGCTGGTTATTGGTTTCATGTTATTTATTACCTGGCATTACCTATTAGTGTAGCGATTGCAGAATTCATCTCCATTTGTATAAGTGTTATTTGTCTCCGCTGATGTTATATGATATGATAACATTTTATCCAAGGTGACGTCTAGATCAGTCAGCGAATTCATTATCATAAACAGTTCACGATCACATCCACAAATGTATCTTATGGTTAGTCATGGGAATCAATAGCAGATTTTTTCAAGTAGAGGGGAAAAAAAAGCATCATAACCTTTCTTTGGGCAGATTCTGACTTGCAAAGTCCATTGAAATAAATGAGAAGTGGAAAAAAGTGACAGGTTTTTGTTTTGTTTTTTACACTGTTTTTGCAAAAAAAGCATGTTTGTTTTTTGCCGCCTTCCATTCATTTCAGTGGATTTTGCAGGGCAGATTCTGTCTGAAGTTAGGTCATCATGCTTTAGGTGAAAAAATAAGCTAAAGGAAAAAAATTTGGATCTTTTTTATTGAAATGAATGGGAGAGTTCGGAGGCGTTTTTTGAGGCAGATTCCGCCTCAAAAAAACAATTGCAAAACAGCATCATGCCCTGTCTTCACGCATATTCAACCTGAAACTCCCATAGAAATGAATGACAGAAATAAAAAAAAATAAAAAACTCTGAAGAGGTTCTTGAGGCAATTTTTTATTTTATTTTTTTTTAAGAAAGCTAGAGATTTTGTACTGGTGTATACATGTCAGATTGGCCATACACTTACAATAGCTCTCAGCCAAACCTACGTTTAGCTGACAGCTATTCCTCCTAACCTCCTCATACACAAGCATGCTCGATTCAACCAAGCTTGCATGTGTTTTCAGTGGAGACTGAGAATAAGCCACTGCTAGGCACATCTGGCAGCAGCTTATCTCATGTGAGAAAATTTTAAGATCTCTTTTTCCCTCCAACATCACTGAGTCGGCAAACCAACAGAAACATAAGATAGTCAACCGGCCCTGCAGAAATTACACTTACTTACAGTGTCTATGGGCACCATTCATGCCAATGGAAAGCCAAGCATGGAATTATTATTATTTTATCTATAGAAGGTCTGGCGACAGATAGATAGATAGTTCAGTGTCATTGTGAGCTTACACTTTAGGAGACCGAATCCCAAAAGCAGCTGAATTGTGGATTTTATTTTTTATTTTGTGTAACTGAGATGCATGAACAAAAGAGCACCTTCGAAAGAAATATGGGTAATCTAATAGAGCTTAAGATGTGTATTAAAATGTGGTGTATGGGTGCCAATGTAGCACAATAGGATCAGTGTCTTCATGTTTCTTACCCACAGATGATATTTCATGTTTTTGTTTCTTTTTTCCAGATCTGGTTTGCCTTTATGAATGGGTTTTCTGGACAGATCCTCTTTGAACGATGGTGCATTGGTCTATACAATGTGGTAGGTTTCACGCCATGTGTATTGGTATTGGTGAGATGGTAATAGTAACAGCACAACACTCTTATTTTCTCACTTTCCTTTAGATGTTCACCGCACTTCCTCCCCTGACCCTGGGAATATTTGAAAGATCCTGTCGAAAAGAGAATATGTTAAAGTATCCTGAGCTGTACAAGACGTCACAGAAGGCTCTAGACTTTAATACTAAAGTAAGTGCAGTTCTGTCATAGGCAAGGCTTATCTCTTTATTAGGCCTCATGCACACAGCTGTAGTTTTTATCTGCATTCCGCATTCATTTCTCTAGGTCCATACATACAGCTGGATGTCCATGGATAGATTTCCATGGCATAGATTTCCTTCCAAGTTTTACGTAGTAGATCAGGGAAGGGGCAGAACGACAGTCTGTGCACACCAAGGGCAGTGTGTACTGATCGGCTTCCCTGTCCTGATCTGCTACAAGCACCGCCACTCAACATGTTGTGACATTCAGCCACCTGAAGTTTCCAGTTGGGGCACCTTGCATGCTGGAGATATTCACAAGATTATGTCATAGGCTTTCCATAGAGAACACATGGTCTAAAATCACCATTTGGCCAAACCCAAGCTAGCCACCTCTGCTAAGGTTTGTTGTGGTTCCATGAGGCATTCAACCTCCTGAAGTTTCCCAGCTGTGCACCTTGCACACCGGAGATATTCACAAGGAATTTTTGTGCCAGGACCGTCATAATGATGATAACGCTCATCATCATAATCAAATCCTGGAGCTGTAGGAGAGCAGTAGTACTTGCAGGAAAATTGGGTGGGGTATGATAATGGCGGCAGATCACCAGCAGTTGGAGTGGGGGGTGGTGGACTGCCATGTTTAAGAAAATCCTGTGTCTGGCTCTGCTTATGTTGTAAATGTATGTAGTAATGTGAAACACACAGATACTAGATCACTTCAAATTTGTGATTTATATTGGAGTCTATGAGAATCTGTATATATAAAAATATACATTAAATGTTATTTATCTCTACATTTCACTTTATATAATAGATGTACACAAATTTGTAGAATATCTGAGAATTTCCCTAAATGTACTGTACAATCCAGGTGTGTTACCCTGTACATTGGCATCCTCTACCTTTAGCGTATGACAGGAGGCAGTTGCCAGACATTCGGAAGAGTATGTCATAGGTCTTAGTCGTGGCTCTCACCTTGTCATGTGGGAGGCGAGTAAAACCATTTGTGCAGGAGTCAGCAATGATTTATCTCTCTCTGTTAAATGAAATTTGTAGTGTAGTTCAGCTGCCCATCGTCCTCAGAGCTTCAGTGATAGAATTTAAAGGGAATCTGCCAGCAGTAAATTGGTTATAAACCTAATCCCAGTACATTGTAGAAATGATTCTACGGTTTCCAAATATCCCTCTGTCTTTCAGCTTTGGAGACCCATTTTCATGTAAATAATCATTTTATTTATATGCAGATCAGGGGAAAAGTGCTTTGGGGTCATGCCTTGGTTTGCCTGGTTTCAGTCTCCACACTAGGTCCCCCTGCCCTACATCCTGCCAAGCTCTGCCTTCCAGTACTTGACTGACCTCTCTACCCCTGGCCTCCAGCTTTGAAGTCTTATGCAAATCGGGCCATTGGAGCACTGGGAGTGGGACTTCAACTTCCTGGAGCGCTGCTTTTGATGCTCACACCACTACCATTTCCTGCTTACAATGCCTTCTACTATTATGACATCACCAATCTTACTTGAGCATTAAGGGCAGTGCTCCCTGTGCTGAAAGCCTGCCCCCAGTGCACCAACTGTTTAATTTACATAACACTTCAAAGTGTTTTTTTTCCGAATCTCTAAAAGAGGACATATATATAACAAAGGTATGGTATTTATCACCATAATGTGCTCTGTAACATGGTGGTGGTAGTTAAGTATGCTTAGGGAAGTGGAAGACTCCCTTTAACACTATGTCTGTCTATGCAAAAGATTTCTAATTTTGTATCATAAAAGCAGAACTACAACCATTATAAAGATTTATTAAGAAATGTATCTGCATAGTGGGCTATGCTTAATCCAGCGTGATAAAACATGGTGGCTCACTTAAAAAGTTACAAAAACAGAAAATATTCCGTTCAATTCTCCACCTCCATAGATTTGCCTTGTCATGGTACGCCATACCCATTGAAACATTGCTTATGTGGACTGTACAATAGCGATTTCCTCAGGCAAATGAAGCCATCTGCAATAGGCAAATGTAACCTGTCCTCTTAGATGTCATGCCTTATGTATTTGTCATTATGTGCGCTAATGGATTACCGACCACTCTGGAGAATTGTCTGAAAGAATAAGGAGAAGATGAGGAGAAGCGTGTTAGGCATTGTCATTACGCGGCTCTGCATATTTATTATTATTTTTCCCCTTTTATATTAGTTTTATTATTTCTTCAAACAAACGCTCGCAACACATTTCACGTTTGAGACATAAGAAAGGAATTCACTTCGATGTAATCAAATTCACACTGGGGATTTCATGGTCAGCGTTTAGAAAGTGAAAGAATTCATGTAGAACAATTTACCGTGAACACAAATCCTGTATACTGTGGTTTAAAAAAAAAAAAAAGCAAAAAAAAACCGCACAAAAACAACACTTGTCTTTTCCTTCTTCACTTAACCACTTTTTGTTGACATTGTTTTGCTTACTATTTATGTAAACTATGAACAGTTGTTGATTTATGTATCATTTATTTATTGATTTAATTTTTTTCCGTGCAAGTTTCCACCAGAGCAAGCAAGAATTAGTCAGTTTCGTTGTCATAAAAACAACCGTTTCATACCTCTGATATTACAATAGGCCAGAACTTCATAACACGCAATTTTCTGCTTCAATATTATGCTGAAAAAATTAAAGTATTATGTTGCTTATCTTGGCATTTGTAACTTAGAATTTTCCAGGGTTACACACTTTCTATGGCTGGAAAAAAAAAAAAAAAGGAGAAAAAGTATTTTATGTGAAAGTGATTTGAGACTAGCAACCTGACAAATGGGGAATAATGCAATTAATCAAAAATACAGCAAACCACCCAGTGATACTCAAGCTGTTTTTTCTGGAAGAAGTCTTGAAATTTCATATTCCACCTCCTTTTTTCACCATCATTATTTGTATTTAATGTGATGCCGACTGAATAGGTTGGGGAATATATGCATTTCATTTATAGTGTGAGGTATTTGAGATGCTTGTTATGGAAAGAAGGGTGAAAGGTTAAAAAGGCCCCACAGGGGTTACCGGATTAGTATGTGACTAGTGTGGCCAAGAGAATGGGAGCAAAGAAACTAATTTATCTTGCACCCACCTGTGCTGCCTGTCAAAGAAAATGTGGAGGTAACGATGCAGTAACCGAGGTGCAGGGAACATTTACGGCCACTCGGCCATCTGCCAGTTATGGGGTTAATAGGTGGCAAGCGTTAAATGAGATCAACACTAATGCACACACTGAATAAAGAAGAGCTCGCTCAATCACTAATGAATGGAAGAGGAGCAAAGTGGATTTTTTTTTAGCCTAAATATTAATGAAAACCCCATTCGAGTGTATTTTCGCGGCAAGAATCTGACCTACAACATGGTGGCCAGTTTTTGTCAGTATGTGCCTCTAATCTGTACCAGTTAAATAGTCCTGGTCATGAGCGATTTTGCCGATCTATGCCGTAGAATATTTTTTAAAATTGTATCTTATTTATTCATTCAATTTTTAAAATAAAAATACAAATACGTTTTATTGTTTATATAATGAAAAGTTCTACAATTTTCCGATATACTTTATGTATCAATTCCTCACGTATTTCTTTTTGCAATCATTCTTTATTTACTACCAGTGGATAAACATCAGTCCATGGTCATGTGATATACGGTCCATGGTCATGTGATGGATACACAGGTGCACAGCTTGTTACAGTCACAGCACAGTAATCTGACATCTGTCTGTAACGAGCTGTGCACCTGTGTTCATCACATGATCATGGACTGTATATCACATGACCATGGACCGTATATCACATGACCATGGACTGATGATTATCCACTGGGAGTAAGTAGAATTAGTGACAGCAAGCAGAGATCGTGACGAAATGATACAGAAAGTATATCGGAAAATCGTGGAACTGTTCATTATGCAAACAAGAACATATATTTGACTGAAACCAGACAACCCCTTTAAATAAACCCCTTTTTTGTGTTGCTTTCCCATAGTTGTCTATAAGGAAATTGTTGGAAGTCTTTGATAAATGAGTCTAGCTTGGTGTGACACTTTTTTCAGTATAGTCATACAATATTGTGCAAAAGATTTAGGCAGGCATGGGGGGCGGGGAATTCTGCAAAGTAAGAACATTCAAAAATAGAAGTATTTAATAATTTATTTTTTATCAAATAGCCTAATTAATTAATGAACGAAATAGAAATCTAAATCACATCAGTATTTGTGAACCTTCCTACATCCACAGAAGATCTGTGCTTCATTCTCCAAGATGGTGTGAACAACCTCCCTGCCAAGTTCCTTCATAACTTTGTGCAAGTGTACCTAGAAGAACTGATGGAAGGTAAAGGAGGGGTCACACCAAATATTGATGGGATTTAGATTTCTCTTATCTTCATTCACTTTGTATTTTAGTTGACCTTAATAAACTATTAACACTTATATTTCTGAAAGCATTCTTACTTTGTGGATTTTTTTTCCGTACCTGACTAAAACTTTTGCACATTTCTGTATGTCCCTGAAAAGTGTCATGGGGGCATTATAAACAGAACACACATTTTGTATTTTCCTGACTGTCATGCTATATGTTTTAGCTACCCATTAGTTTATTCACTGATGCTGTACTCCATCATGTTAAAAGGGGTTGCTGGGATTAAAATTTATTTTCTAAAAGTAGAGACTATAGTAAAATAAAAATAAATAACTTCTATTCACCTGTTCATTTTCCCAACATTTCAGTGATCTCCAATGGTTTTTGTCCTGTCCTGTCCTGACATGCTATATTTGTACATGTGAGCCCTGCAGCCAATCACTGGCCATGATGTAGGCCAAGGGGCCAGTGATGGACTGCAGCAGTCACTTGCACATAGATGGCATGTCATCACTGCAGGACGGATGAAAGATTGGTGACGATCACTTAGTGCTACAACAGTAAAGGAATAACAGATGAGTGTAGGTAAGTTTCCTGCTTTTAGTAATATAGTGCCTTGCGAAAGTATTCGGCCCCCTTGAACTTTTCAACCTTTTGCCACATTTCAGGCTTCAAACATAAGGATATAAAATTTTAATTTTTGGGTGAAGAATCAACAACAAGTGGGACACAATTGTGAAGTGGAATGAAATTTATTGGTTATTTTAAACTTTTGTAAGAAATAAAAAACTGAAAAGTGGGGCGTGCAATATTATTCGGCCCCCATTAAGTTAATACTTTGTAGCGCCACCTTTTGCTGCGATTACAGCTGCAAGTCACTTGGGGTATGTCTCTATCAGTTTTGCACATCGAGAGACTGAAATTCTTGCCCATTTTTCCTTGGAAAACAGCTGGAGCTCAGTGAGGTTGGATGGAGAGCGTTTGTGAACAGCAGTTTTCAGCTCTTTCCACAGATTCTCGATTGGATTCAGGTCAGGACTTTGACTTGGCCATTCTAACACCTGGATACGTTTATTTGTGAACCATTCCATTGTAGATTTTGCTTTATGTTTGGGATCGTTGTCTTGTTGGAAGATAAATCTCCGTCCCAGTCTCACGTCTTTTGCAGACTCCAACAGGTTTTCTTCCAGAATGGTCCTGTATTTGGCTCCATCCATCTTCCCATCAATTTTAACTATCTTCCCTGTCCCTGCTGAAGAAAAGCAGGCCCAAACCATGATGCTGCCTCCACCATGTTTGACAGTGGGGATGGTGTGTTCAGGGTGATGAGCTGTGTTGCTTTTACGCCAAACATATCGTTTTGCATTGTGGCCAAAAAATTGGATTTTGGTTTCATCTGACCAGAGCACCTTCTTCCACATGTTTGGTGTGTCTCCCAGGTGGCTTGTGGCAAACTTTAAACGTGACTTTTTATGGATATCTTTGAGAAATGGCTTTCTTCTTCCCACTCTTCCATAAAGGCCAGATTTGTGCAGTGTACGACTGATTGTTGTCCTATGGACAGACTCTCCCACCTCAGCTGTAGATCTCTGCAGTTCATCCAGAGTGATCATGGACCTCTTGGCTGCATCTCTGATCAGTCTTCTCCTTGTTTGAGATGAAAGTTTAGAGGGACGGCCAGGTCTTGGTAGATTTGCAGTGGTCTGATACTCCTTCCATTTCAATATGATCGCTTGCACAGTGCTCCTTGGGATGTTTAAAGTTTCGGAAATCTTTTTGTATCCAAATCCGGCTTTAAACTTCTCCACAACAGTATCACGGACCTGCCTGGTGTGTTCCTTGGTCTTCATTATGCTCTCTGCGCTTTAAACACAACCCTGAGACTATCACAGAGCAGGCGCATTTATACGGAGACTTGATTACACACAGGTGGATTATATTTAGCATCATCAGTCATTTAGCACAACATTGGATCATTCAGAGATCCTCACTGAACTTCTGGAGTGAGTTTGCTGCACTGAAAGTTAAGGGGCCAAATAATATTGCACGCCCCACTTTTCAGTTTTTTATTTTTTACAAAAGTTGAAAATAACCAATAAATTTCGTTCCACTTCACAATTGTGTCCCACTTGTTGTTGATTCTTCACCAAAAAATTTAAATTTTATATCTTTATGTTTGAAGCCTGAAATGTGGCAAAAGGTTGAAAAATTCAAGGGGGCCGAATACTTTCGCAAGGCACTGTAGAGATAGATAGATAGATAGATAGATAGATAGATAGATTTTTTTATTTTTTTTTATTCCAACAACCTCCATAGTTAAGATCGATCTGTAATGCTACAAAAAGTCTAGTTGTGGCCTAGACTAGAGCTACAGCCCAACGCTTTTTATGATTATTTTATGTGATGATGATGAGAGGTCGCTTAGTGTTCTTGGTAATGCTACAATATTACTGTGACTATATGTTGCTGTGTATCCCTTGCCTAAGTGGTCATACACCATATATATAATTCTATACTAGATATAAACGTTTATCTTGATGCAAATCATTTACCAGATTTTTTTTTCTATTTCTCTGTTTTATATTTTCCTATGCATAAATTCTAATTCTTTTGTAATTTGTAAAACTTAACCTTTTAGTTTTAGAAGAGTTTTTTGGTATTTTAGCTGCTGCTGGTTACATTTTATGTTCGTGATTTTTTTTTTTTTTTCACATTTGTTGCTGACTTTAGAAAAGTCTTGCCCGCTTTTCCGCCATATGATAAAGCTTTGGGCTGGTGTCCTGACAGTCACACTTCTTGCACATAGATAAAGAGAGGTCATGGTTCACCAGCTTCTATTTTTACAAATGAATCTCTTCACTTTCTGTATTCTTCTAGGTTTTTTGGGTTCATTGCCTGAATGGTCTTTTCCATAGTATTATCCTGTTTTGGTTCCCACTGAAAGCTCTGCAGCATGGTAAGACGACACAGCTACACATCGGGAAGATAAAGTAGCCTGGCTTGATGATTTATTTTATGAGAATTATAAGGATTGTTCAGTAACTTGCTTATGGGTAATGTTGCATGTCACTGGCTTGGTTTTTCTGTGCATTGTTCCTGCTCGTGCTTTTGAGGGTCATGCACTTCTTTGTACTATATTAAGGCTCCATAGATCTGATTTCTGTGGGGTTCTGTTATTTATATTTTTATATAATTGTATTTATTTTTTTTTCAACTTGATCTTGTATAAATCCAACAGAAAATAAATCATACCATGCTCCATGGGATACCGTATTGAATGGGTCCAGATTTTCAAAGCTTATGTCCTATACATGGGGTAGGAGATCAGTTTTAGATCGGCGGGGGTCCAACCTGCGATTGTCCAATTTCAGTATATGGGACAACCAATGCAGTACTCACAACCGCCACTATCAAAAGCAAAGCTGGCCAACACCAAGCAGTATGTTGGTGCTCCATGGAGTACAATGTGGCAGTCCACATCATGTTTATGGCACCGCGGTTTCAAACTGTGGGAATTACATGTGTCTCCATGATGTTATGCAGGGTCATAGCTAGGCTTTCTACCATAGCCCTATATCTAAATACCATGATCAAAGTAAGTGGCGGTTTGGCACTCCAATGAAGTCAGCATGCAGGGCAAATAGTCTGGCAACTTTTCACTTTCACCTACAGCTGCACCTTTTGTTGCCATGTGCAGGTGGAACAAACTTTAACTTGGCTTTTAACATGTTTCATGCTATGACACAGCAAGATTTTACAGTGTCAAGTTTGCTGCATGTGTATATGGAGCCATATTGCCATATCTGTCTATTAGTTGGGTCTATGTGAGGGAATGTCACATGCTATATAAATAAAATGTATTATTATTATTATTATTATTATTAATGTACTACCTGGCACACTTTCACCGCACACTATTGACCGTTTGATGCTAGTACGTGTGATAACAAACATGACTTTCAGCTGCATTGCCATTTATGTATGGAAACCACATGAATCACACACCAACTGCTCAGGGCTCTTTCTTCCTAGTGCTGTAAGGTAGAAGCAGGTGATTTATCTTTGAAGTTCGTCTTGAAACCAATGCTTTGGCTTCAGATCAGTCCACACTCCAAATATTCCTTAACTGTATTTTTATAAGGAAACCCTATGCCAGGTTTCCTGCGATGCTTATATATTTTATTCCACCCTGCCCATTACCTGATGGAAAGCACATCTTACAGCTGCATTGCAAGATGCCAAAAAATGTATCTAACTATTATACAGTACACTATTCGGAATATTCTTTCTTAGATGTAGAATATCTTTATTATGGTACTGTAAGTGGTGCTATAAGATGGAACATACTACCGGATCTTATACAAGAAGAGCCATCAAGCACATCATGATATATTTTTACGTATTGTCACTGACAATCCATGAGCGGTTTGATCACGGGTCTTAGCGTGTGTGGACTGTCTGTGCTACAGATGACTGAACTTGAGAGACAGAGCTGCGGTATGATGACAAGAGGGAAAATTGCCGGGTGGAGATTTGACATCACTTTGTAATTATTTTTGGTTTATTTTCTTGAATATTTGATAATGGTTTTGTTTTCTCTTCTTCTGTGATTTTTAGATAATGTGTTTGCAAATGGAAAAACATCGGATTACCTTTTACTGGGGAACATTGTTTACACTGTAAGTTTTTTCGTCTTTCATAGAAATTAGAAAAAACTTAATCAACATGTAGATGTATAGTTGGCCCCCAGAATGAGTTTTATGGGTGGGCTCTGGGCACCCCAGTTCACCCCAGTGAAAACTGTGTAGTTTAGTAGAAAATGCAGGGCAAAATATTAGTCTACAGTAAGTCAACTAAAAAAATGGCGTGAGGAAGTGAAAAGGGACTAAAATACCTAGCAAGATGACCCAGGTTTGTCATACAGCATTCACCACTGTGACTTTGGCACATCTCTACACTGCCTGATCTTTGGTTTTAGATAGTATTAGTAATTATTTTAGTCTACATTTATACCAAAAATATCCAGTATCAAAAATGTATTTGGGGCCTGAAAACCCGTGAGATAATAGGGCTTTCAAGCATTAACACCATGACAAACAGATCTACACACCAAAGGAATTGCAACACACTTATGCACTGTCTCTTTATAACCCTGTTGTCCTCTTATTTGACAGAGGGTCACTTGGATCCACTAAGGCCCCCGGACATGTGCGGAAAAAAAAAACTCAAAAATCACTCCCATTTTTCACATGTGTTGTGGTCCAGGATTCCAGTGGTAATACTGATATAATAACATTGTGCATTTTCCTCCTAGTTTGTGGTGATAACCGTCTGCTTGAAAGCGGGGTTGGAAACATCACATTGGACCATGGTAAGGAATTTTGAGAACATTTTAGCAGACTATGAGTACATGTATTTACAAAGTTACTCAACTCTCTATATGATAAATGTTACGTATTGTTTTTATATGTACAAGGTCAGAACTAGGTATATTGTGCAGATTAATAGCAAGAAGGTCTTTGTTTTCCATCTTTTAAGCCTATCCTCAAGGACATACATTGAAATGAACTGTGCAATCCCATTCAGTAGTATATTGCCATGCATACATTTACAATGTATAGTATATACGATTTTATTTTGACAATATTAATGTTATTTTTTTTGTAGTATTTCAGAGAAAAAAGACGAATCATTCAGGTTTTCCTATAGTATTACAGACAGTATATGACTATGATGTCCATTTCTAGTCTTATGAGAATTTTTAATATTATGCTCATCAGTCAGCAGTCTGAAATGGAAAAATGTGTTCTCTGGCTACACATGATCTTATTGCAGAATGGGATTTTCACAGTTCAGGGGCTGCAGATTTGATATGGATGACATTACAACATGACACTATCAAATGAAATGAAAGATTTCTCTGATCATTAAAGTTGCTGCTTTCTCGCCGATTATTAGATGCAGATACATTATAAATTAATATTTCATCAGGTTTTTATTCCTTTCTTTTCACAACGTACATTTAATGTCATTCCTTTGTCTCTAGTTCAGTCATGTGGCTATATGGGGGAGTATCCTGCTATGGATTGTGTTCTTTGGCATCTACTCTTCATTGTGGCCAGCAATTCCTTTAGCACCTGACATGTCTGGAGAGGTACAGTATATGATGCTTTCTGGTTTTATTAAGTCTTGTAATCTTTCATACAGTACTGTACTGTATTTATGTCCTCTGATATTATGTCCTCTTAGCATGCCAGGGTTGTATATTTTGTGTCTATTAGACTTCATGTAGGCATGCCGGGGTAAACTACCCTGGTCAGGTGCAGCATGCTTTGAGGTTTAGGTCCTACTTCTTCAATGCAATCATGGATGACCTGTAGTGCCTGGGAAGGGGCTTATGGCTGGTACTGTTATTGCTGCCATAACTACAGTACATCCTGGACTTATCAATAAAGTTTTCAATTATTAAAGGGAGTCTATCATTTCGCAAAACCACTTTTAAGCTAATGGCACGTTGGAATGGCCTTTAAAAAGGCCATTCTACCTATCCTTTTTTTCTTCTTCCAGCCGATTCCAAGATAATTTGTTTCTTCATGTATGTAAATGAGCACTATGGAGCACATGGGGCGTTCCTCCTCTTCTGCGAGCACTCACCTCATCATCGCTTCTCACCGCCCCTTCGTCCGTTGCGGTGACTCCCCTCTTGGTCTTCTTTCTTCTCAGTTCTCGCCGGCAGCGCATTCTCGTGCATGCGCAGTCGGCTCTGCCACTTCGAGTTCGGGCAGAGCGGACTGCGCATGACGGGCCGCCATTTTCCAGTGGTCTGTCACAAGAGCGTACTGTGGTAGAGCCGATTGCGCACAGCGCTACGTACGAGGACTTAGAAGAAAAAAGATACAGAGAAGACCAAGAGGGGAGTCACCTCTTGAGCTGTAAGTCCTTTGTAAGGCTATATCAAGGCAACCATTATATAGCTCCCTGCTGGAGCCATACATTTGATGCCAAGAATCTGGTCCCCTCAGGGTAAAGCAGGGAAATCTTTTCCAAAGGTTGTATTTGGATAGAAGGTGAATGGACGAAGATAAAAGAACAAGATGGCACAACGTGTGGAAAGTAAATTCAGAAAGTCAAGTGCCTGGTTGTAATAATGGTTCATCATCTTAGGTGCACCAGGATGTAGGCACAAAACTATGGTGCACTCTCTAGACTTCTTGAGAAGTTTCTTCTGTTATTTGTATGCCGTCATGAACAGTGTCCACCTTGCTGAGGAATCAGCTGTAGGATGAAGAGGAATCATAATCCAAAATGCCTGTCCAGCGCAAGAACACTCTTCAGACACAAACCTTTACAAGGCTTCCTAACCAATAACTTTGACCCAAAACACATTAGGTTCAATTAAATAAGTCAACTACTACCGTCTCAGAGTGGTAAAATGGAGTCTATCAGATCCAAAATGCCTCCTAAACCAATAATGATGCCATGTAGGGGCCTTTAATAGGAGTAGAAACCTTTGTGGCCACAAACCAATGAAGTGATACAGAGATTATCTTTTTATTTATATGCAATCTGCAAGTGCAGTGGGGGCGGAGCCTGATTTACCACATTTGCCTACAGACTCCTGTGACGTAGACAGCAGATGAAAATGTCAATCATGGCTAAAGGTGAGACATTGGGCATCAATTCCAGAGGAGAAATGGAGGGTTTGCAACTGTTGTAGGCAAATCTCGGGTCCACCCTGATATACTTGCAGGCAGATTTGCATCATTTATCTCTGCATTGTCTCTGCGATTTGTGGCCACAAAGGTATATTTCTGCTTTTATTAAGGGTCCCTACATAGTCATCCTTTGTGTCTCATGTATGTTCTTGTACTAGAATCATATTTTGGAATACAATTCTAACCCCCTGGTCTATACCCCCTTATTTGTTTTACTTTTTTTTTTTTTATTACATACAGGTGCATCTCAATAAATTAGAATATCTTTGAAATGTTTATTTATTTTAGTAATTGAATTAAAAAAGTGACCTCCTATATTTTCTAGATTCTTTACACACAGAGTGTTCTATTTCATGTGTTTTATTTCTGTAAATGTTGATTATGGATTACAGGTCATGAAAACCAAAATCTAAGAAAATTAGAATATTGTAAAACAGTTCAGTATTGTAAATTCAGTGCGTCACCTGCCAAGGTTTCCTAAGCCTTTAAATGGTCCCTCAGTCTGGTTCAGTAGGACACACAATCATGGAAGACGCTGATTATGGATTGAATTACTGACATGAATGAACGTTTCAAAGATATTCTAATTTATTGAGATGCACCTGTACACTTTTTGGACTATTTAGATATTTCTGTAGATGTTTGTGTATTTTCAGTATCCATAAAGATTGTAATTGTGGCTGAATTTGTATGTATTTTGTAGGTGTTATATTCTTTGGCACACAGTAAGTTTATTTCTGTTATTCGGCCCTCCCTGTTAGGTGTTTTCTCATAATGAATTCCAACTTGTAGATGAGATTTAGAGTAGCTCATTTTTGGCTGAGAGTCTATCCTCTTCTCATACAAAGCTGGGCCTGGATGGACCCAATAGAGAATCCTTGCCATAGTGACATGAGACGTAATCTGGCATAGGACAATACAGTCATGGCCTCACATCAGATTTGTATCTACAACTTTTCTATACATGGTCCGTATTGGTTGCCTTGTAATATTATGAATGGGAGTTTGCAGACAGGTAAACCCCGCCTTAATAAATTTCAGTCTGGAACTTGATTTTTTTTGGTAATGAGTCATAAATAGCATTATAATTTCAATGCCAATGTTTAACCTCATCTGTGCCATTCTATTAAGCTAGCGTTATACACAACCTTGACTGTCTTGCAACTAGTGTTGTATATGGCTGTAAAATCCTCCACCTGACCAAACAGTGAATGTGTGAAGCAGTCCGGTGTTCCAGAGTCGTGATTTATGGTTATGTAATATACATTGCCTAGACTGGAAACTTCATTCTGCCCATGTACACATAGGACTGTAAAAGTAGAACTTCATTTTATTAACATTTTATGTCTCTGTATTGAGCAAAGATGTCATTGTATGAACCCGCAGTGTGTTCAGTACCTCTTGTGTCACCCGTCTACCTCATAGAGTGTAAGCTCTTGCAAGCAGGGACCTCACTCCTATTGTGTAACTTGGTTTATTACACTGTAATGTCTCGTTTTGTCTGTAATTGAACTCTACGATTTGTAAAGTGCTGCAGAATATGGTGCTGTATAAATAAAATGTATTATTATTATTATTCCAGATGGATAGCAAGGTATTGAGGATTTTATATGGAGTTTGTCAGCTTTTCCCGCTGACAGAGTGTTTAAAACCAGAACTCAGAGTCTTGGAGGATCTGACACCCCCCATTGCACTTGAGCCTCATTTGTATATTTCTAGATACAGCTTTGTCAAGGAAATAGTCCATCCATTGGACTATATAAATGTATAATGGCGTGCAGCATAATGGCCACTACAATGCACTGAGGCTGGTTTTCTGGAGACAGATTCCCTTTAAGGACATGCTGTCATACATTACCATGTTAGGAAGGGAATGATTCTGGTAATGGAGGGGTGCAGCTACTAAAAATTCAGGTTCACTTTCCACAGAATACAATGGCTGTTTCTGAAAACTGAGGAATGAAAATACCCACCAACACCATTTATATTGCCCCTTGTTATCTCCATGCTCATGAAAGTCCCATGCTCAGCCTCTTCTGCTGGCGCTTCGGCTCTCTGTGACGTCACCAGCTCTGCTGTATTCCTGTTGCTTGTGCATAGAGTAGAGCAGAGTCGCTTATGTGACCGAACGTCAGAACGTCGTCAGGGGAGGCAGAGAAATAACTTCCGACCCCTGCTGCGCTTTGCGATGCTAAGAATGAGGGCTGGCATTTATATTACTAAGTAAACCTATCCAGAGCAGGGAATGCACTGGTAAAAACTCTCTTCCACGCATAACCCTTGAAATATATCTGTAGTACTTATCATTGAAATTTACTGTGTACGCCAAGTCAGTATATCAAATTAGTACATGGGGTCCCGTTCCTGTACATTTCTAGGTTTATACTTTGCACATGAACCTGCACTTGTGGCGTATCATCCAAGCAAAAATGACACAAACAGCACAGCCCTCCATGGACCCATAAGTGAATGAGTCCAGACTGCAAAATGGACAGGAATAGGACCTGTCCGGAATTCGGCATCCTGCCTCACAACCTCCCACACAGACCCATGATAACATGGTAGTGTGTATGGGACCATTGGATAGAATCGGTCAGTGTGCTATCAATGACAAAGCTCAGAGTTGTGTGCATGGAGCCTACATACTATGTACTAAGATCTTACAGGGTATCTTATAGGATGACTATTCTACCTACATGATTTCTACAGGAGTTGCCAGATCACCGTACCATGTTTTGGTTGATACGAAGCTAAATCCAATGGCTGATTCCTTTCATTTAGCCGCACGGCTCTTATTCCTTAATTATTTCAGGCTTTTCAAGTCTAATTTCTGAGCCCCTTATGAATTCCCACAAGAGCCACTTTTGTGGCAGATTCCATTTGGTTTCATAAGAAAGAGGAAACTTGGCATGGATTGCAAATCTCACACATTAGGAACAATTTGTAAACCACAGACCCAGTCTGACACAGCCCATCCTTAGAACAGGCTGCTCCTGTTTCTGCCATTGTCTGAAAGGCAGGAGTTTGCCATTTCCCAGCTTGACCGGCCTGTGTGCCTAGAGATGTGAAAAGTTACAAACAAAAATGGTTTCTACAGAATGAGGGGTAGATTTTTTTTTCTTTTCTCCAATAGAAAGAAGTAGAAAATTCTTTGGGATTTTACTTTTCCCCCCCTACTTGATCCAAAATATACAAAGAAGCCTTCTGTCTTAAATGCGGATGTCAGCTTTAAATCTTTTAGGTTTGGATTAACTCAGCAATTGAACAATATAAAATCTGACAGGCTTTCAGATATGACGCAGAAAAAAAAAAATCTTCCCACCTCCCCCAACTCATGTTCATTTGCAAGGCCAAAGACTGGTGGACTGAATAGTAACTCTGGTTGCCCGTCCATTCATAGTTAGCATTACAATGGTCAGTATTAACATCTTAAGGCCTACACTATTGCTTCTCCTCCATTATACTTGTTGGAATTAGAAACTAGGTAGCTCAAATCGAGGAAATCCTAAAGTGTTTCTGGAAACTGCAGCACAAGGGTCGGCATGTGTAAGGTAAATATGTTGTTTGCAGGATTTTATTCTTCCCGGGTATAAAATGTATTATTTTCATTTTGTATGTCATTGTGGCAAGTTTAGAAAAATCCTTTAAAAAGGTCAACAAAGAAATCTTCACTAACAAGTAAAATCTACAAATATTAGTTAGTAGGTTTTTTCACATACATACATAATGTGAAAAAAATCAGATACAATGACAATGTGCAAAAATGTTGCTTCTAAAGATGTTGTAATATTATATATCTGGGACGATGAGGATGTGATAAGTAATGTATAATAATAGATTACTTACAGATTTTAGGTGGTTTGTGACCTGTAATAATATACACTTTTAGATTGGTGCAGAATTATTTGAGGTCCATGCTGCTTATTGTTTCTGTCTTTAGTATTCTAAACATGCATACTGATATGATAATAAATATATATATATATATATATATATATATATATATAGTGTGTATTATATACATACAAAATTATAAAACCTATACACACCCATAATGATACATGTATATATGTTTTGCAGGCAGATATGATGTTCAGCTCCGGTGTATTCTGGATGGGTCTCTTATTTATTCCTGTAACATCCTTGCTTATTGATGTGTTTTATAAAGCGTAAGTATCGTTGCTTTTCTTGAAGTTTTCTTAGTTTGGTGGGAAGGGGAGCTAAATTACTTGGTGGAAAACTTTAGTACATAGTAATAACCTGGAGAGAGAAAGTTTGACAGAATATAATTTTTTTAAAAGGGTTTGATCTATGCTCTGTGTAAACAAGGGGGAAATTACCATATATATGAGATACATAGCAAATGAATAATACAGGAGTAAAGTGTTTTAATATGTTTTTTTTTCCTTTTTTTTTTCCCCACTTCCTCTCATGGCTGGTGCGGGTAGGGGGTTTAAAATGTAAACTTGTGTATGTACATATGAGTTTCTATGGCAGAGAATAATTTTCTTTAAGATACTGCAGTAACATACAGAGAAAAACCTAGTCCTAATTGTTTGTCCTCTCTGCAAGGAGTAGAAGTTAGTTTATTATATATTGTACAAATTCTACAAGCTGTTAGTTTAATATATTGACTTCATCTGTATTGAATTATTGTTTTATATTTGCTTACATGAAGCATCAAAAGAACCAGCTTTAAAACCTTGGTCGATGAAGTTCAGGAGCTTGAAGCCAAGTCCCAAGACCCTGGATCTGTGGTACATGGGAAAAGGTAATTACAGTATTTTGCAATAAATGTGTATTTGTAATGGTCAGAAGATCATTTCATTGCATGTGCTTTATTAAAGTACAGCAGCATAAGAAAGGATAATAAATAATAAAACATAATAAAGTAATTCTAACATAAGAATATATACATTAGTCAGTTTTACTTCTGAGATTTTTCTGTATTTATTGCTTTAATTTACAATGCTAATTTTAATATATCAATATGAATTACTATTATTAGGTAAATTGCTTTCCATTCCTATTATTTAGGAACATGGTCTGACATGTTACTATGGTTAGATAGTGAGTAAAAAAAAAAATTGTGATAAAAGGCAGATGCCATATTTTTCGATGTACGTTAAGTTTTAATATATGGACAAATGTGAATGAGATCAGTGTGACTCATTGTAGTGAGAGGCACCGTAGGAAATTATACATCCATTTATAACTATTTATTTAGTGGAAAACCTGTTTTTTATTTTGTTTTGTTTCCTTCCATAACAAGGATAACCAAATCACATCAGACCATATGAGCTGCGTTCTGTATTAGTCTTATTTCACATTAGCTCAGTGTCTATGTGAGACACATTTGTGAACATATGTGCTTGTCCATCACAATGTCCCAGGGAGCTATTAACAATAACTAACATGACATGTCAGCAGATATTATGGTTGGTAAAGGAGCCTGTGAATGTACACAAGGATTCCAGGGGTTGTAACCAAAAATGCCTGAGAGGTGGATGGATAGATATGTTACAATTTGTAAAGTGCTGAGGAATATGTTGGCGCTATATAAATAAAATGTGTTGTTGTTGTTGTTGTTGTTGCTGTTATTATTAGTATTATTATATGTTTAGACAGATAGTTATGGATACATAGATAGATAGATAGATAGATAGATAGATATGTGTAGGCAGATAATTAAATTAATGAATGAGTGAATGAAAAATTTAGAGGACAAGCACTTTTCCTAAAAATCCGAGAGGGAGAGATGTTGTCATCTCCATTGATACTGTTTTCCTCTTATTATAAGGTATTTCAGATACTGCGCATTTGTGTAGAAATACTATGCTTATTGAAGGTGCTTTCCCATCTTAGTATCTTATTCCCTATGCAACCATAAGGACCCCCACCAGTCACAAGAACGGAGTGTTTTTCTTCTGTTGGAGCAATGGTTTAGATAGTAGAGTGCTGCTTTGAAATGAATGGAGTGGAGACACTTCTTTCTGACCAGTGCTTCATTTAGACTGGGAAGGAAAAAACATTCTTGATTTGTGGGGTACCAGTGATTGAATCAGTTTCCAACTTATACCCTATTCTTTGAATAGGGGGCAATTTGCTGAGATGGGAAACCCCTTCAATACACGAGTTGATGCAACAATAAATATAATATGTGTGTCATATATATATATATATATATATATATATATATATATAGTTCTCACGACTCCAACTTTTTTGTTTGTCCATAGTTTAACAGAGAGAGCGCAACTGCTGAAGAATGTTTTCAAGAAGAACACAGTCAATATGTATCGTTCCGAGTCTGTGCAACAAAACCTGCTCCGTAAGTACCGCAGTACCATCAATATGTGTAAGGGACCAGATTCCAAGGAAAATTCTGCTTCAGAACTATTTTCCAGTGGGATAGCAGGACTAAATTCTTTAACCCCTTCCTGCCAGAGGAATTTTTTGATTTTCGTTTTTCACTCCCCCCTCCAAACCCAATAACTTTTTTTTTTTTTTTTTCGTTCTCAGAGCCATATGAGGTCTTAATGTTTGCAGGACAAATTTTTCTTCATGATGCTACCATTTATTATTCTGTACAATGTACTGGGAAGTTGGAAAAGAATTCAGAATGGGGTGGATTTGAATAAAAAGTGCATTTGTGCAACTTTCTTACAGGATTTGTTTTTACGGCGTTCACTCTACAGCCAAAATGACATATCACCTGTATTCTATGTTTCGGTGCAATTCCGGGGATACCAAATTTATATAGTTTGATACATTTTAACCCCTTAACAAAAATCCAAAACTGTGCAAAAAAATGTTTTTTCTAAAAGTCACCATATTCTGACACCCGTAACTTTTTTTATACTTCCGTGTACTGGGATGCATAGGGCATCTTTTTTGTGGGGCAAGGTGTACTTTTTACTTATATCATTTTGGGGAATTGCTATTGCTTTGATCACTTTTTATCAGAGGCAAAACAGTGAAAAAACGGCGGTTTGGCACTTTTGATTTTTTTTTTTTCCCCGCTACAGCTTTTACCATACGGGAAAAATATTTTTATAGATTTGTAGACCAGGTGTTTTCGGACACAGGGATACCTAATGTGTATGTGTTTCACAGTATTTAAGTACTTTTATATGTGTTCTAGGGAAAGGAGGGTGATTTGAACTTTTTAATATTTTTTTTTTTTTTTTTTGCATTTATTAGACCCTCTAGGGGTCTTGAACCCCAGAGGGTCTGATCACTAATGCAATACATTACAATGCTAATGCATTGCAATGCATTACAAAAAAAAATGGCATTTCTATTGTAGGCTACATAGAGCAGCCTGCAATAGAAACTAGTGAAAGACAGGCCTGGGAGCCTTCAGAAGGCTCCCAGCTGTCATAGCAATGGGACGCCGACCCCATGGCTTGCTCCAGGTGCCAGCGATCCCCGGCAAAATGGCGGCGTTCGCGCACCGCCGGTATAATGGCGCCTCACTCAGCTTTGACCGAAGCGCCAGAGGCGTTAATGCCCACGATGAATGCGGGCACTGATCGTGGGCATTAGCGCCAGGTCTCTGCTGTATAAAACAGCAAAGACCTGGCGGCTATGGCGGCCACACGACTCCCGAGCGGCCGCCATCTTTAAACACCCGGCATCTGCCGTACTATTACGGCGGATGTCGGGAAGGGGTTGTCCAGAATTATAAAGAGTATGTATGTATGTATGTATGTATGTATTTATTTATGTTTTCTAAAAACAGTGCCACTTTGTCTGTGTGCTGTGTCTAGCATTGCAGCTTAGGTCCATTCAGTTTCACAACATAGGTTGCTTTAAGAAACATTCCAAGAATTTTTTTTGTTTTTTTTTATTCATTCATTCATTCATTATGTACCTATTCCCCAAATATATGTGTGTGTGATTGGATGGATGGATGGATAGATAGATACAGTAGGTAGATACAGTAGATATAGGTAGATACAGTAGAGGTAGATATAGCTAGATACAGGAGAGGTAGATACAGGAGGTAGATAGATACATACAGTAAGATAGATTAGATTGTGTTTTGTTTGCTTTTCAGTTTTTGCTCTGCTTCAGATTTTCAGCCTGCTCTTTTTAGATTTTTAGATCTTGGAGTGACCTGTGTACTTATACTTTATTAATGGGATTTTCTGGCACTATGATATTGATGACGTATTCTTAGAATAGGTCATGAGTATGGGGTCAGTGAAGGCCTTACACATGGCATCCCTGTCAATTGGCTGTTTGAAGAAGACACAATGTCTGTCTTAGTTGCCTCTTCAACTAATTTTACTCCGTTTTAAACTTGGTCTACTTTGCGCAAGAAAATCTGCGCCATATTTATACTTCTTTTTTGTAAATGTGTCGTATAGTCAGGCACTTATAAGCTTCGCCCTTTCTGCTGCACATTTATCAAAAGTGTTAAGCCAGTTACATTTTGCTGATCATAAATAATGTGTAAATGCTGTGCTCCATAAATTTTGGAATCATTATGCAAAGACAAATGTCAAACTTCAATTGATAAATATGCTCCAGAGTTTCCATGAGCACTGCAGTCTCTTCATGGCATACCAGGCACAGCGCCTTACATTGTATAGTGGCTATGCTTGGTATTGCAGGTCAGCCTTGTTTATTTGAATGAGACTGAGCTGCAGCATAACCTTATGACCAGTGTGCCATTAGGTTTACTTTGCTTATTGCATAGCATGTTAAATTACTCTCCAGTAAAAGTAAAAAACAAGCAATGGAGATGTGGCAGAGACCATATAGGTCATCGGGATCCCATACAAAATACAGTCATCATATCATTCATAGTGTCTGTAAACCCTATACCAGCAATCTGAACAGAGCGTAATGTGTAATATACCAATCCATAAAATGCGTCTCTCATTTCCATAGATGGATACGCTTTCTCCCAGGATGAGAATGGCATTGTCTCACAATCTGAAGTAATCCGAGCTTATGACACCACAAAGCAGAAACCAGACGAATGGTGAAAAGAAAAGCGTCCATCAGCTCTCTTGAGATAAAACGTTGAAATATCAAAACTCTTCAGGTTTCAAGATGATCTGTGGTCAAAACTGTCTCCCAACTACTGAAGAAGACAACACTGAACAAATTTTTTCTAACCATTAAAATTGCGATTCTTACTTTAAGCTTGTCAGTAAGAAGACTAACACAACTGTGATGTGAAATGATGTAGATGGAAAGATGTTTCAGTATTATTACAGAGGAAGGAATGCCTTGCTGCCTTAGTAACCATCAAGTTACTTCTACCGACCATCAAAGTGCAGGGTCCTGAGTCTTCAAGAAGACAGTTCTGGAATTCTATCCGAAGTCAAAGACCCGAGGTCCTCCTGCCTCACTGATTCAGGCGCCGCTGTAGAGGGTTAAGTGTCAAACTGTTTTAATAAATAAGTTTGCCAAAGACAAAATGGGTTTTTATTTCTCATGGGTCCCTGCTCCATGAGATTTTGGAGATAGAAGAAGCAGTAAGATGCATTTTGGTCAATAGGGGAAATTGTGATCCACTCCATAAGGCTCTGTCTATTGGCCACGAGGGCCCTTGTTTTTATTATCTGCGACATTTTACACCTTCCGCCTTATTCATGCTTTTCTGTTTTATCTTGTAGAGTAACTAATGTGTCTGTTGTACTACGCTTGCCTGTTTTTTGAGACACAAGTTGACGCGTTTCACAGAGCCCATGACTGTCATGACTTTCACTACCGTGTCTCGTGATACATTTCTTCCTAATGTCTGCACTTTTTTGTTCGATACTGTTGTGATTTCGTCCATGTTGTGTTTCCACTATGGTTATAAAATTTATAAAAATCTTAGAAAGCATTCATCTGTGAGCTGTTTTTGTTATACTAAATTTAAAAAAATGTTTTTGTGCAACGGATAATTTTTTTTTTTTTCCTGAAACTACAAATTCTTCTAATTTTTGTACATTTCCTATTCATCAACCAGGCACATACATTATATGTGTGGTTATTTTTATCAAATATTTCCTCAAGTAATAGATCCCATTTTTTAATAACACATCAGTCTCATCATTTTATTTATTTTCGTATTTTATTTTGACGCTGTCTCCATTTCTTTATTGTAAATTTTTTGGCTTGCATCATGAAAGTGCGTTTGAGGTTTTGTTTTTTTTTTTCTCCTTAACAAATGGGTAATTTTAATAAAAATCTTAATTTAGTCTTTCTTCTCCACATTATGGTTAACTGGATTTTCTCTGAATAAATTGATGTATATATTGTATTTCCCATAATGACCTTACTAACACAGAACTAAGACTAAATAGGAAATATTCAAGTTTTTTTTTTTTATAATGAACATATTTCGAATATAGAAAAACTTTACCTGTACAGTCATTACCATAATAGATGTAGACATTGATACTTAAGATAAATCACACATAATGCATAGACTGTAATAGTACTGCACATATTGGGATTTTTGGACAGCCGCATTAGAGTAAATTCCTATTTACAAAAATTAAAAAATAAAAATTATAATGTAAAAACATTACATTGTAATTAGGATTTTTATTTTTATTCTCATATATATAAAATAAAATAGAAGGGAACCTAACCTGAGGTAAATGCCTACGTACTGTAATATGCAGTCAATTTATAAGTGCCTCCATGATCTGTAAATACTAGAGCAGATGTCTCTATAATAATAAATTTACAATCTATATATTTCCCAAAACTTTTACAAAATTTAAAAGAATTTAGCAGAAAGGAAAAGCTTTAATATAATTTTCTTATACTATAAGACAGAATAATGTACTAATATGTATATATACCCAGGGCCTTCCATCAGCACATTACAAATGGTACTGCCCTTAAGGGCCCTGCCAAATAAAGGGCCCGCTGTGCCACCGGCTATCCTCTACTTTATCTGCCTGCTCAATTCCTTAGTCCATTGAGATGCGTGGGGGGGGAAAGCCCAGGGGTCCCTGAATGTTTTACTGTATAGTGCCCATATATTTATAGTGGCTGCCCTGTGTATATTCAATAGTCAAAAAATATTTCAAAAAGTCATTGGTAAATTTTTTGGTTTCAGGACATACATTAGGAGGAGGTTGAATAGGATTTTGTAAAAGAATAATGTGTTGAGTAATGTAATTTATAAATAGCTTCTTAACAAGGACCTGACACCTCTCCTTATATTTTAGTAAATACTTGCATTACGTTGTCTTGTTCCTCTGTTATCCCTCCTGGAAATGTATGAATAAATTAACAACTGGGTGTTACCATCCCCCCTTTTAAAGGGGTGTGTCCCTACAGTCTGATACTGAACAGTGTCAGTGTGAACTAGTTTTTAAAGCCTTACGCTTTAAACAGCTTTGCAACATCTTACATGAATTCACATTTTGCTAAATATAATAGGTGCCAATGCAGTATGTATTAAGTCTAGTCAACCCACTGCATATTTTGTGCCCCACTTGGAGCGAGATCTGCACCTTTTTATTTTCGAGGAGATGTGGTAGCATTTTTAGATTTTTGAGACTAGTTTAGCATTATGTTAAGCTTATTTATTTGCTAGTTTTTACATTGGAGGTCAAGAAAGGTGTTCGTGCTACTGAATATTGATGTAAAATATTTTGCCGTGTTATTGAAAGCTGCATTGCTATTTTGCCGGCTGGATCCTCATTTTAATAAGTAAACAGCGCCTATGACTGGACTGATTTTACTTTGTCTCCGATCATTCCTCTCTGTTCTGCCTCTGGATGTATGCGCATCCTTCACCCGATCATGAGGTTCATTTACTTTTTGTGACTTACACTTGTGGTTGAGATGAGCGTACCTGTTCTGTCTGCATGGGTTAATATCTTCGAGTACAGTGTTTTTATAATGTTTGACTAAATGCAGACCCTGTTCCTGGGGGGTTTTATTGATTTGCAGGCTTGCACTATGCTTTAGTACTCAGTGTTGGAAAAAAAAATTGTTCTATTCATTAAAACGTTTGTTCTAGTTCGACCCAATTGAAATACGACTTTCTGTATGTTTTTCAAAATCGCTGCCACGTATTAAGTTCTCCGCGCACTAAAGTTTTGTAAAATAGGTATTTAATGTTGAATACATGTTTTATTTACCTTTTTAAAGGGTTTTTTGGGATAAAAAATGGCCACAAGAGGGAAGACATGACCTATACGCACATGTTTGGCCCAATATGGTGGTCCCCTCCTGTCCTGCAGCAATGACCTTGCATAAATCGTTCTTCGGACCACTGTATCCAGTCACTGGCCACCTTCATGGTGATGCTTGTAAGTGACTGATGTATGTGGTGTCAATGCAGGGCTGGCGAGGGCCAACAGAGTAGCAGTGCTGGAGCCAGTTGTGCTATTTTGGGTGAGTATAGGTTGATTTATTTTATAACATTCCCTATCGTGGCACTAAGTCCCAGGAAAACCCTTTAAGTTTCTGATACTATTCTGTTTTTCTGCCCTATATGACACTGGGCATGGAGAGAGACAAGGAGAAAGCAAAGCAGAACACTTGCTAAAGCAGCTGTATAATGCCTGTAAAGGTTTGCTCATAGGTCCTATTAAAGGGAGTTTGTCACCAGAACCCAGCCCCACGGTTAGGGTCACCTGTATGAAATATTGTGAATCAGTCGCCCCATTGCTGAGATATCACTGTTTTTACCAATATGCAAATGAGTTCTTTGGTTGTTCCAAATATCTAATTTGCTTAATGACGAAACAACAATATCTCGGCAAAGGAGGCGCCAATTCACGAAGCAAAAACACTGTTGGATTCAGGTGACCCTAACCTATAATAATACATTTATTTCTATAGCGCCAATATATTCCGCAGCACTTTACAAATCATTGGGTTTATGTACAGACAAAAGGAGACCTTACAGTGTAATAAATCAACTCATACCAAAGGTGTGAGGGCCCTGCTCACAAGAGCTTACAATCTATAAGATCTTCTAGGCTGGGTTCTGGTGACAGAGTCCCTTTAATTAGAATAGGACCCCTCAGACATTGTAAAGTTGCCTCAGCAATAACACCCAGGATGCCTCCTGCATGTCTCGCTATACACATTGTCCAATAAGATGGAAGAACAGAATTATATTGACACTTTAAAAGCCATGTTGGAATGTTTTTATTTTCTCATGTTCTCTTCTTCCTGTCGTTACTTTTATATTGTATATTTTGTGTATGTTTTATTATTGTATGTTCTACTTTTGGTTTGCTTATGGATGTCTAATGGGTTGTATGGAATTTATTTGATTTCTATTTGATTCTTGCTGCTGTAACTAGAAGTTTTGGTGCTGCATGACTGTCTTTTCTGAATGTTTTATTCATAACTCAGGTTTTGTTTCTGAAGTACAGTCTACATCACATTTTAGTCTTTCAGACAAGCAAGGGTACATCTTGAAGATGGCACTGTTTTTTTTTGTTTTGTTTTTTTACGTATGTGTTGTCTCTTTATTTAGGAATGTGCATGGATAACGCAGTATTTTTCAATGTTTTGTCTCAGTTGTTTCAATTTAATAAAAGGTATAGTTTGAACACAAATGGGAGTTTTGTTTTTTTACTGTTTTTTGTACAGTTTATGTAAAAAAAACAAAACATAATGTTGCTTTAATCTTGAATTATACAATATTCAAAAATAAAGAGAATGTCTGCTAAAGAAAAGGAGCAAGAAGATACTGTAGATCTGTTGCAAATTTTTTTTTCAACCAATTTTCGAAGACCATCTTTGCTTTTTATGTTGATAATGTTGGAAGTTATCCTTATCATTAGTACTGTAGTGATTTTTTTTTTTTTTTTCCCCAAAAAAAATATTACAAGAGTTCCTTCCATATACAACATATACCCTCTATAAATACATTGGTACCACAAACTGTGAACTAACTGGAATTCTTCCTCTGTCGTCTTTGAGGTAATTGACTTAAATCATTGATCAGATCTTTATTTAAGCCATATAAGAGGACCAAATACATCGACTCACGAAAACATTCATCATTTAATTACTAGATCAAGTGATCAATACATTGACGATAAATGTCCCTGGGAGAAAAAAAAGTATGTGAACCCATGCTTTCTGTAACTAGTGTCACCCCCAGCAATGACTTCTAACAATGTTTGCTATACCTGTTGGTTAGTCCTGCATATTGGCATGGAAAAATCATGATTTAATATTCTGTGACATTTATATTGCATTAAAATTTTCATTCTGATTACACTACTAAAAGATCTCAATCCAGAATTCTGTTTTTTTTTATGATGTGATCAGAGTAAAGCCCCCCTTTTTGCTTCATTACCATGGTCAAATATATATATATATATATATATATATATATATATATATATAGTGGGGAAAAAAGTATTTATTCAGCCACAAATTGTGCAAGTTCTCCCACTTAAAAAGATGAGGCCGGCCTGTAATTGTCATCATAGGTAGACCTCAACTATGAGAGACAAAATGAGAAGACAAATCCAGAAAATCACATTGTCTGATTTTTTAAGAATTTATTTGCAAATTATGGTGGAAAATAAGTATTTGGTCAATAACAAAAGTTCATCCCAATACTTTGTTATATATCCTTTGTTGGCAATGACAGGGGTCAAACGTTTTCTGTAAGTCTTCACAAGGTTGGCACACACTGTTGCTGGTATGTTGGCCCATTCCTCCATGCAGATCTCCTCTAGAGCAGTGATGTTTTGGGGCTGTCGCTGGGCAACACGGACTTTCAACTCCCTCCAAAGGTTTTCTATGGGGTTGAGATCTGGAGACTGGCTAGGCCACTCCAGTACCTTGAAATGCTTCTTACGAAGCCACTCCTTCGCTGCCCTGGCGGTGTGTTTGGGATCATTGTCATGCTGAAAGACCCAGCCATGTTTCATCTTCAATGCCCTTGCTGATGGAAGGAGGTTTTCACTCAAAATCTCACCATACATGGCCCCATTCATCCTTTCATGTACACGGATCAGTCGTCCTGGTCCCTTTGCAGAGAAACAGCCCCAAAGCATGATGTTGCCACCCCCATGCTTCACAGTAGGTATGGTGTTCTTTGGATGCAACTCAGCATTCACTCTCCTCCAAACACGACGAGTTGTGTTTCTACCAAACAGTTCTACTTTGGTTTCATCTGACCATATGACATTCTCCCAATACTCTTCTGGAACATCTAAATGCTCTCTAGTAAACTTCAGACGGGCCCGGATATGTACTGGCTTAAGCAGGGGGACTCGTCTGGCACTGCAGGATCTGAGTTCCTGGCGGCGTAGTGTGTTACTGACGGTAGCCTTTGTTACGTTAGTCCTAGCTTTCTGCAGGTCATTCACTAGGTCCCCCCGTGTGGTTCTGGGATTTTTGCTCACCGTTCTTGTGATCATTTTGACCCCACAGGGTGAGATCTTGCGTGGAGCCCCTGATCAAGGGAGATTATCAGTGGTCTTGTATGTCTTCCATTTTCTAATTATTACTCCCACAGTTGATTTCTTCACACCAAGCTGCTTGCCTATTGCAGATTCAGTCTTCCCAGCCTGGTGCAGGTCTACAATTTTGTTTCCTGGTGTCATTCCACAGCTCTTTGGTCTTCACCATAGTGGAGTTTGGAGTGTGACTGAGGTTGTGGACAGGTGTCTTTTATACTGATAACAATGTCAAACAGGAGCCATTACTACAGGTAATGAGTGGAGGACAGAGGAGCCTCTTAAAGAAGAAGTTACAGGTCTGTGAGAGCCAGAAATCTTGCTTGTTTGTAGGCGACCAAAAAAAAAAAAAAGACTAATTTTCTGGATTTGTTTTCTCATTTTGTCTCTCATAGTTGAGGTCTACCTATGATGACAATTACAGGCCGGCCTCATCTTTTTAAGTGGGAGAACTTGCACAATTTGGTGGCTGACTAAATATTTTTTTTTCCCCACTGTGTGTGTGTGTATATATGTGTATGTGTACATACAGTCATGGCCAAAAGTTTTGAGAATGATACAAATATTAATTTTTACAAAGTCTACTGCTTCAGTTTTTCTAATGGCAATTTGCATGTACTCCAGAATGTTATAAAGAGTGATCAGCTTAACAGCAATTACTTGCAAAGTCAATATTTGCCTAGAAAATGAACTTTATCCCCCAAAACACATTTCAACATCATTGCAGCCCTGCCTTAAAAGGACCACCTAACATCGTTTCAGTGATTGCTCCATTAACACAGGTGTGGGTGTTGATGAGGACAGGGCTGGAGATCAATCTGTCATGATTAAGTAAGAATGACACCACTGGACACTTTAAAAGGAGACTGGTGCTTGCCATCATTGTTTCTCTTCTGTTAACCATGGTTATCTCTAAAGAAACACGTGCAGTCATCATTGCACTGCACAAAAATGGCCTAACTGGGAAGAGTATTGCAGCTAGAAAGATTGCACCTCAGTCAACAATCTATCGCATCATCAAGAACTTCAAGGAGAGAGGTTCCATTGGTGCCAAAAAGGCTCCAGGGCGCCCAAGAAAGACCAGCAAGCGGCAGGACCGTCTCTTAAAAGTGTTTCAGCTGCGGGATCGGGCTACCAGCAGTGCAGAGCTTGCTGAGGAATGGCAGCAGGCAGGTGTGAGTGCATCTGCACGCACTGTGAGGCGGAGACTCTTGGAGCAAGGCCTGGTCTCAAGGAGGGCAGCAAAGAAGCCACTTCTCTCCAGAAAAAACATCACGGACAGACTGATATTCTGCAAAAGGTACAGGGAGTGGACTGCTGAGGACTGGGGTAAAGTCATTTTCTCTGATGAATCCCCTTTTCGATTGTTTGGAACATCTGGAAAACAGCTTATTCGGAGAAGAAGAGGTGAGCGCTACCACCAGTCTTGTCTCATGCCAACTGTAAAGCATCCTGAAACCATTCATGTGTGGGGTTGCTTCTCAGCCAAGGGAATCGGCTCTCTCACTGTCTTGCCTAAAAACACAGCCATGAATAAAGAATGGTACCAGAATGTCCTCCAAGAGCAACTTCTCCCAACCGTCCAAGAGCAGTTTGGCGCTCAACAATGCCTTTTCCAGCATGATGGAGCACCTTGCCATTAAGCAAAGGTGATAACTAAATGGCTCAGGGAACAAAACATAGAGATTTTGGGTCCATGGCCTGGAAACTCCCCAGATCTTAATCCCATTGAGAACTTGTGGTCAATCATCAAGAGACGGGTGGACAAACAAAAACCAACAAATTCAGACAAAATTAAAGCATTGATTCTGCAAGAATGGACTGCTATCAGTCAGGATTTGGTCCAGAAGTTGATTGAGAGCATGCCAGGGAGAATTGCAGAGGTCCTGAAGAAGAAGGGTCAACACTGCAAATATTGACTTGCTGCATTAACTCATTCTGTCAATATAAGCTTCTGTTACTCATAATATGAATGCAATTCTATTTCTGTATGTGATAAAAACATCTGACAAACACACATAAAAACCAGAGGGCAGCAGATCATGTGAAAATATAATATTTGTGTCATTCTCAAAACTTTTGGCCATGACTGTAGATAGATAGATAGATAGATAGATAGATAGATTATATATAATATGCAAAATACAGGAAAGAGAAAGCTGCCATTTTGATTTTGCTAGAAATTAATAGTTTTATAACGGGGAAAAAAATTGTGGAAAACTAACAAATCATATTACATGTTGGGTCATAAAATATGCCAGATTTAATTTTTTATTTTTTTTAATTATACTGTAGATTTATATAGTTATACTGTTACTTTCTATAGCACCGTAAAGTGTGGTATAAAATACATTTCCAAACACAATTCCAAACAATCACAAGATGCTTCGATTTACAGTAGAATTTGGAAGGAGCCATTTTCAAAATCTTCTTTTGTAAGATAGTAAATCACATCTCTATTGTACATTTATGTGTATTGAGTGTAGTATTAGATTACATCTTAATACTGTATATGCAATAAGATTCTGGGGGTTAAAATAGAAACCACCAAGTTGACTGCCAATGCAGTAACTTCATGACGTGTAGAGTCACAATCCCACACTAAGTATAATTTACAGTATTTTATTAAGGTTTTCAATTTTTATGTAGAAAATGTACGGTCTAGTAGATCCAAGATATATTATAGTTAATTTTAGGGACCCTTTACTGTCCAACAATCGGAAGCAATTCAACTACTACAGCAGTTTTTTCACCAGTAGGAAAGTAAATGTTGGCTATATTATACACCTTCTATTGCACAATATTACAAGTTTCTAGATATTGTACAAAATTATGTTTCTACATAAATGTACAAAACTGTATACTCTGTATCATTCATCCTGTATTTCACAAATTGTCCATAAAAATAAAGCATTGCCACTGCTTCCAAAAAGTCTTACTGTCGAAAATCAGGACAGTTCTTATTTGAGTTTCCATCTGCTTGGAGGGGATATGAAAAGTACTGTGTGGGCACCAGAAATGTAGATGTTGAATTAAGATGGATGGAATGTGCTGAAGAATACGGAGGTGGAGGTGATGTTACTAGATAACCAGGATCTGCTCTGGAAGAGGAAAGTCTATGTACTGATCCCCCAGTAGAGGTGGAACTGGTTGCAGTGCTGGACTGTCTAGATGGAGTCCTTAGATTAGTACTGGTCAAAATCATCGGCAGAGATTCTGGGGGGTAGCTGCGTAAGGTGAATCTCATTGGCTGTTGAGATGTCTGCTTCGGTCTTAAACATGTACAGCAGTAGACAGCAACCAGGGAGCCCACGATGATGAAGGCAATGAATATGGACCCAACAACGAGGAATGGAACATATACAGGTTCTGCAAAATAAAATGGTAACATGATATGAAATTCAAGGCAAAATAGAGTTTAGGAACTTAGAAATACAATATTGCAAACTCTGAACGGGAACAGGTGTGTCCTGTTTGTATCCAAAACTACAAAACATTCTAACTGCACGCTACCATGGCTTTCTGTATGATCTGTCATATGAGAAATATTTGCCAGACTCCAGATGTCCCAATGTAGCACATATTTTCTAGTTAGAGTGGTATTCGATCTTTATACAAATCATTATCATGTTAGGACAAAAGGCGCGTACACTAGGGCAACTGAGACAACAAAATAAAGCTGGAAGGAGGGACCTGCAGAGGAAGGCCTGAACCTACAGTACCTGTCAAAATCTTGGACACACATTTTCAATTGTAAGTTTTTCTTCTTTTATTTGCGAAAACTGAAGGAACACGTTTGTAGGAAACAAAAAGTGTTAAATCAGAATATGTTTTATATTTTATGTTCACCCAAAGTAGCCCCCTTTTTCTTTTAGCTTTAGCTTTGCACACTCTTGGCATTCTTAGCTTCATGAGGTAGTCACCTTGAATGGTTAATTTGTGGAATTTCTTGCATTCTTGAGACCATCACTTGTGTTGTGCAGATGTACAGTAAGATTGGTATACAGTTCCAATAGTGTTCAGCCCTATTGGTTATATTTTAATTGTATTCAGATTCTTCAAAGCAGCCCCTTTTGCTTTGATGAATCTTGGCATTCTTAATAAGCTTCATGAGGTAGTCCCTGGAATGGTTTTCCAGCAGTCTTGAAGGAGTTCCCAGAGGTGCCGAGGACTTGATGACTGCTTTTCCTTCACTCTGTGTTCCAACTCATTCCAGACCATCTCAATTGAGTTTAGATCAGGTAATTGTGAAGACCATGTCATCAGAACATTCCATTATTTTCCTTCTTTGTCCAATAACCGTTCTATAGCCTGAGTGTGTGTTGGGTTTCTCTTGTTGAAAAACAAATGATGGTCCCACTAAATGCAATCCAGATGGGATGGTATGTTCCTGAATAATATTGTGGTGGGAGCTACACTTGTAGAACCCATTCATTCACATTTTCTGCGCCTTACAAAGACCTTGCGGATGGAACCAAAAATTTTAACTCTTCAGACTAAAGTACAGATTTGCACTGGTCTGTCTATTCCTTGTGTTTGTTGGCCCAAGCAACTCTCTTGTTGCTGTTCCTCCAGTGGTGGCTTCTTTGCAGCAATTCCACCATAAAGGCCTGATTCTTGCAGTCTTCTTTTCCTGGGGCAGTCCTCATGAAAGCTAATTTCATCATAGCATTTGATGGTTTTCATAACAGCACTTGCAGATACCTTCAAAGTTCTTTATTTTCCAGAAAGACTGACCATCATGTCTTAATTAATGGGTTGGCTTTTCCCATAATGTGGGTTAGAACAGTAGTTGAATGCGGCTAAACATTGTATGGAACTGTGTACCAATTCTACCTTTGAACAACACAATTGGTTGTCTCAAACATATTATGAAGACAAGAAATTCCATGACTTAGCTCTTGACATGGCATAGCTTTTCAATTGAAAACCATTTCCGGTGACTACCTCATGAAGTTGCTTTGGAGAATGCCACAAGTGCACAAAGCTGAAGATGAGCAAAGAGTAGGTGGGATGAGGGCAGAAGGGAAAGAAAAGGAAGAAGAGACAAAAATAAGCAAGTATATCATTATATATAGATGTGTCCTTACAGTACTTGACTCAACATATCCTCAGGACATCTCGTGAAACATATAATTTCTCAATACTGTGTCATGAAATGTCTATATTATATGTCAATGTTCAGTGACCCAATATTTTTCTGTGTATTTCAGCCTAATTTTGCTAGCTTGTTGCATTATGGAATGTTCTTCATTGGAGTCTTCAACCAAATTCGATCTGAAGTAATGGTGGACACATCTGTATTTCTGTGGTACAGACAAACGCTCATGAATTCTGCAATATTAAAAACAGGATAGCTTTTTAATTCTGAAATGATTTGGTGCTTTACATGCATTATACTATTGAAGTGAGTAGTGTAACTGTGAAGCAAATTGTAGATTTTGTACAGTCTCCATGGTCTGCACCTTACCGGCTGCCTGACTCATATGTCCCATCTACTCCATGCAAGCTGCTAAGCTACCTGAGCCTGTGAGCAGGAAGTGAACACTTTCACACCATAAATAATGAGGCAGCGTTGTGTTCCAATATCAACACGGGCAGGAGGAGAAACACATGTATAAAACATGCTGAGAAATCTCCTTTACCCACACAAGAATCATATTGCTCTTCTGTGTAACACAACTGCAACATCCCCTCATATTTACCCCAGGTGACTGTATGCACCGGGCATGGCTGGCATGAGTGTCGGTGCCAAATCAAACACTAAATGAAGAAGCCATAAAGTCACAAAAAATTTGTATTCTGTATCAAAAGGAATGATTTTATTTTACTGTTACTATTGCTGATCACCTTTGCTACATCTTACCTCAAAAAAGCACTAAATAGGAAATCTAACCACAAGACTAGAGATGGGCAAACACCCCAAGATTTGATTTGTTTTGGGTTTGGGTGGCTCAGGGTCCCTGATTCGTTTTGGGTCCAACAAGTTCAGATAGAACTGGAAGTGAAATTATTATATTCTGGGTTCTCTTCAGAACTTGTATAATAAGTGGAGGCCCAGGGGAGGTTTAAAAAGTAAAAAAAAAAAAACATTTATACTCTCCTTACCTCACTTTTTTTGGGCCCCCCTCATGGTGTATGGCTCTCTCTCTGTGTCTTCTCAGTGATGACATGGCGCTTGGTATGCCCAATCACAGGCCTCAGTGGCTACCCCGGGAGCATGACGTCACCAGGAGAGCACTGTACGCCACGCGGAGGCCCAAAAGAGATGAGGGAAGGTGAGTATAATTGTTTTTTTTTTCACCTTCCCTGGGCCCCCACCTATTATACTCTGGGATCTGAAGAGACCCCAGAGTATAATCATTTACTGGAATGCATGTCATTTTAGTTCATCCGTGATAAATCCCTATTGTTCAGTTTTGCTAAAAAACAAGCAATTTGGGATATTCAGGTCGATCCCGGCTCATGCCGAAGTGGTTCCTCCATTTCTCCACAAGATCTAGGGTGTACATACCAGAGAAGCAGACCGATGCTGCTGCTGTGGGGCCTTTGGTGAATGCCAGTCAGTGCTATGACATGGTGAGATCCTCTGCAGGACTCTTCTCTCCTGTGATACTGCATTGTTTGCAAACAGGGAGTTAAGAAATTGCCCTAAAGGGCCATGGAAAAAAGAGTGGAAGGGAAAACTAAGGACCAGGCTCTTCTTTTTCTGGGTGGTAATACCTGCCATTATATAAGTGGTCCATTTTTCTCTTTTTCATCCTTTCTTTATACATCACTGCACTAGATCCTTTCATCTAGTTAAAGGAATTATCCAGTACTAAAAAACATGGTTGCTTTCTACTCCTCAGGAAGTGACATCACATCCATTCGTCACAAGGCCATGTCGCAGCTCAGTCCCATTCATCTGAATGTGGCTGAACTGTAGCATTGCCATGTGACCAACGGACGTGATGTCACTTCCTGAGAAGAAAGCAGCCATGCTTTCTAATACTGGATAACCCCTTTAAATATATACTGCCTTTCATCTAGATGTATAATTTGAACACATGCACTAAAGGTGTGTACTACCATAAAATGGTGGTAGTAATTTTATGGTGCCCATGTGACCCATCATATTCTAATGTACCTCTGTAATACAATAATCGTACTACAATCATACAGTATATTGCTCCGTTACTGCCCTGTAGTGCTCACATTTTCTAAAGTATATTGTGTTAAAAGTTGCTAGTAGGAAGAAAGTCAAATTACACACAATAGGGGGATTTATTAAGCCTGGCATTTCTTACGCCAGTCTTAAACAATACCGCCAATAGTGTGAGATGCGCTGGAACGGAGAGGCTTCACCTTCTTAATAATTTTGGTATTATCTCACCAGGTTCCATACACCAGAGCTGAAAGCTACGCCAGCCAGGCCCGGTGTAGATTTCAGCTATAATTCCTAGCCTCCTTTCATCCCAACTTTCTAAAAAAAAAAAAAAAAAACTGCCGAGAAGGTAAAAAAAACCCAACAAAGTGGTACATTTTTGCCGTAAATGGCAGCTATGCATCAAAGATGCATCAAATATATACGTCAGTTTTCAGGTTTAATAAAGTCCCCTATATCATTGTCTATAGATAAGATGTCATGCTTCTTTGAACTATGGGCTATGGATTACATCCGGACAGATGTCTGAACGGACAACTAGTACAAATACAATAACTCTCCTAACTAACCTTACTACAGATATGCCGCTCAAGGATCACAGTGTAACACAATACATATTATAGCATGTAAGAACTACATGTGCTCTGTTATTTCATCCATTGTAATATCAATGTGTAGTACCATTTGTACCATTGTCTGCTATAAATTGATATTGATATGATATTCACCTGTAATCCCTTTGATGTCATTCACACACTTCACTGCTTACACAGACTTTGTGATAAAATTGTTCCCAGGATTTCAGTAAAACATTTCACCAGATCTGATGCATTGAATATGTAAAAACGTTCAGACACCTTCACATATAAAAGTACTGAACATTTTTATATTAACCTTATGAAAATGCTCTGTATTTACAGACAAACATTTCCGTTCCGTGTGGGCCTATCCTTATAGGAAAGGTTTACCTGTTTAACTTTTAGTCAACTGAAAGGTGAACTGAAATACATGCAATCCTGGGAAAAATATCTTCTGCTAAAATTCACTAATGGACAATGGATTGTGTCATGAGATCACAGAGAGTGGCATGAGAGTCCACCTGGTTTATTCCTCTTGTATCAACCTGAATAAAACTATTAAAAACTTCCAATATGAATATATTATTATGTATTTCACAGAATGGCAGAGTATTCGGGAAGAACTAGGGGACATCTGCTCTATGTGTGGTGAAAATCAAACAAGGTAGTAGTCTGTGATACCTCCAACCCCAAAATTAGGCTTCCTAAATATAAGTATGGTGAAAATATGAGTGGTAAGATGATCCTTGAGTTGCATTTGACAGTATTATTAAATTGTATATTTTCCTGATACATGCGAGGTATGACCAAAGGATAGATCATAGGTCATTGGAAGTCCCACCAAAGGGGCCCAATCACAAGCACAGGAGTATCTTGTCCAACAGCAAGCACACTGGTCAGTCAGCTGTTCGAAGCAGTCATGGCGCTTGGGCACAGACCTCTGATGTCACATTCATGAGTCACATGGCCTGTTTCAGCTGACATTAGTGAATGTGTATGACCAGCTTAAAGGGTGTCTGTCACCAGGGCCCAGCATATCATCCCAACTCTGCAGATTAACATCAAATGGTGTTTTTCCCTTGTGAATCGGGGTCTCGGTTGCCAAGATATATCTGTTTTTGTCAATATGCAATTGAGATCTTAGGAGCCACGAAGGCATTGTCCCTTACCTACTTGAGGCAATGATAACACCCTTGTTGCTCCAGAAAGCTCATTTGAATATTGACAAAAACAGTAATATCTTAGCAAAAGAAGCACCAATTTACAGGAAAAAATCAGCGTCCTGCTCGTCCTTGCCACAGATTCCACACCTGATTCAGCCACGGATTCTGCCGCTTGGGAGTCCCTGCCGATTAGGCCCATTCATCTGGGCCTAATTATCAAAGGAAAGCTACGACGGAATGCCAATGTTGTGGCTAGACTGCGACCGAATATGGCGGCGGAAAATGAAGAGAAATTTCTCTTCATTTTCCACCATGTGAACTTAACCTAAAGCACAAAAGGTTTACAAGAAAAGAGCTTACATAAGGGTTCAGAAGTTATGTTAAGTCCCATGTGGTGGAACGATTGGAGGATTTTGGTGCAGAACTGTGCCTCAAAAGTCCTCAGTAAAGTACCGTATGCAAGTAAATGGGGTGTTATAAAAATCCATTTACATGCTGATGCTCTATATGTGGTACACTGGTGGTATTTTGCCACTGATTTTGCTGTAGATTTTTTTTTTTTGCAAAATCCAGTGGTACAAATTCCTTAAAATACATCTGTTAATAAGTATGCACTGTCCTATCAAAGGTAAAGGCTGCCCTAATATAACACCAGGTTGGCTGAGCAATTATGTGATGTGGCACAAAAATTGATAGTACTCTTTGTATAGTAGCCACTTACTAGAGAGGACTCCTCCAAGCAACATATGTCATCCAATAGCAAGACAAGTTATGTGACCAAAAACTATTGTGCATCTTGCTGTCACAGAACTTTCTCATAACTTGTTAATAAGAACAGACAATCTGCAGACATATCACATGCCAGTCACAAATTTTTGGCCACAAGTCGAATGTGATTTGGTAACCATAGTCAGCGATGTAATTTTTTATAACTGTCATGTCAATAACACAACCCCATTGGCAATCATTAGTTGCAATGTTGTACGACACGTTCCATAGCCCTAGCATTAAGCCACAATTTAAAGCTTTGCATACAAGGGACTAGCTGTAGGGCAGTGGTCAGAAACTACAACTCCCAGCATGAACCATTCACTTCTATGGGAGTTACTAGAAATGTAAAACAAGTAAGCATGCTGGGAGTTGTAGTTTCGGCTGAAATGCCGAAGGTTGCACACCTCTGTTGTAGGGGATTCAGAAGTAGCTGTCACAGTAGCCGTCAAAGGCTCCTCTGCTACATAAGAAGACACCAGTCTCATAAATGGCACATTTTAGGTTTTTGCACTGGGGAATGGGACCATCAAGTTATGTCTCTACATCTCTGCATGTTTAACCACTCTTCATTATATGAAGGCACTTTCCACTATGTGAATGTATGACTGGCTTACTACAGCCTCACATCTGTCTAGCAGCCCAGGAGTTAAATGTGTCAGACGGCCTGCTTTCTATAAAGTTTGCAAGGCCAATTTCGCACATTCCAAGTAAAACATCCCAGTGAAGTCGGCCTACCGCTATGTCTACCGCTATGTTTCTTTACTGACTCCCGCTTATACGCATGAACAGAGTAACTATTACCATTTCTAATATCATATAATGACTGTGCAAATGTCCCTCCATGTGATGATTCTGCTTAAATATGGCTAAAACTCAGATATGTATTTTGATCTCTGGGTATAGTATCTCCCTTCCTACCTGCATTTATTCATAATGTGCGCAGCTATAAGCCTAGTTGTATGTTATCAGTAGGGTAACCTTGTAACAATAAGGCTTTGTATCAATCCCAGCAGGGCTCCATTGTATTTATACACAGCCCTGAGTGATCCAAGAAACATGCATTGATCAGTCTGCACTGGTTGATCAGATATGGCTGATAACATTGTATCATTTCACTTGGTCTCAGCTCTTTGCAAAGTATCTGGACTTGAGTGGATTAATCCATCAGACTTGCTGCCGCCGATGACCTCATTCTGGGAGGTGGCATAAAGGGTATAAAAGATGAGGTAAGAGGTCTGTGGGGGGAGATTATGCTATGGAGATTGGGCGGAGACCATCACAGACTACAGAGTTGTTACAGACAGACCATGAGGAGATTCTGTTGGGACTACAAGAGAACACCATGAGGAGATTTTTGTGCTGAGACTACAGGATATTACAGACAGACCACTGTGAGGAGCATGCAGGCTGGAATACTGTGATGCCACATGCTAGGAGTTAATGCCACATGCCAAGAAGCCTCCACTGGTGAACTCCACATGCTATGTGTGAGTGTTGGACTATCCAGGAGATGTGTGGTAAAGTAATTATTTCAATGTTATTCCCTTTTTATTTTTATTGTACTGTATATTGTAACTAGTAACTGTTAATGCTTGCATACATCTGCATATCTCTTCTGAACTGCAGGTGTTAGATGTTAATACCGACCCATTTAGGGGTTAATAAATATATAAAATTTAGAAAGCTTGTCTTGTATTTATCTTGTGAACCCGGCACTCACTGGCGGTGAGTGTGGGTTTATATGAAAGAAGACTCAGGTGTGAGCCAAAGCGGTGTTGGCGCACTGAGGATCTTTCACACTCCACATATAGGGCATATTGCCTGAGTCTTCAGAAATACTATAGTCTATTTAGTAGAGTATGGCTCCTGCTCTGCTCAATGCCTAACATAATCTACCGAATACAGATTGGCAGCCCTAGAGGAGGAAGTGACCATAGGGAAATACAGGAGGTGTGGACCAAAATGAGCTAAGCAAATGGAGCATCTATTACATAGATAGATAGATAGATAGATAGATAGATAGATAGATAGATACAGTCGATAACTAGATGATAGATACACAACAGATACTATAGATAGATGTGAGAGATGATAAGTAGACAGATAGATAGGTAGATAGATAGACAGACAGACAGACAGACAGACAGACAGATAGATAGATAGATAGATAGATAGATAGATACTGTCGATAACTAGATGATAGATACACAACAGATACTATAGATAGATGTGAGAGATGATAAGTAGACAGATAGATAGGTAGATAGATAGACAGACAGACAGACAGACAGACAGATAGATAGATAGATAGATAGATAGATACTGTCGATAACTAGATGATAGATACACAACAGATACTATAGATTGATGTGAGATAGATAGATAGATAGATAGATAGATAGATAGATAGACAGGCATACAGTGCTGGCCAAAAGTATTGGCACCCCTGCAATTCTGTCAGATAATACTCAATTTCTTCCAGAAAATGATTGCAATCACAAATGCTTTGGTAATAATATCTTCATTTATTTTGCTTGCAATGAAAAAACACAAAAGAGAATGAAAAAAAAGTCAAATCATTGATCATTTTACACAAAACTCCAAAAATGGGCCGGACAAAAGTATTGGCACCCTCAGCCTAATGCTTGGTAGCACAACCTTTAGACAAAATAACTGCGAACAACCGCTTCCGGTAACCATCAATGAGTTTCTTACAATGCTCTGCTGGAATTTTAGACCATTCTTCTTTGGCCAATATCTCCAGGTCCCTGAGATTGGAAGGGTGCCTTCTCCAAACTGCCATTTTGAGATCTCTCCACAGGTGTTCTATGGGATTCAGGTCTGGACTCATTGCTGGCCACTTTAGAAGTCTCCAGTGCTTTCTCTCAAACCATTTTCTAGTGCTTTTTGAAGTGTGTTTTGGGTCATTGTCCTGCTGGAAGACCCATGACCTCTGAGGGAGACCCAGCTTTCTCACACTGGGCCCTACATTATGCTGCAAAATTTGTTGGTAGTCTTCAGACTTCATAATGCCATGCACACGGTCAAGCAGTCCAGTGCCAGAGGCAGCAAAGCAACCAAAACATCAGGGAACCTCCGCCATGTTTGACTGTAGGGACTGTGTTCTTTTCTTTGAAGGCCTCTTTTTTTTTTTCCTGTAAACTCTATGTTGATGCCTTTTCCCAAAAAGCTCTACTTTTGTCTCATCTGACCAGAGAACATTCTTCCAAAAAGTTTTTGGCTTTCTCAGGTAAGTTTTGGCAAACTCCAGCCTGGCTTTTTTATGTCTCTGGGTCAGAAGTGGGGTCTTCCTGGGTATCCTACCATAGAGTCCCTTTTCATTCAGACGCCGACGGATAGTACGGGTTGACACTGTTGTACCCTCGGACTGCAGGGCAGCTAGAACTTGTTTAGATGTTAGTCGAGGTTCTTTAGCCACCATCCGCACAATCTTTCGTTGAAATCTCTCGTCAATTTTTCTTTACCGTCCACATCTAAGGAGGTTAGCCACAGTGCCATGGGTTATAAACTTCTTGATGACACTGCGCACGGTAGACACAGGAACATTCAGGTCTTTGGAGATGGACTTGTAGCCTTGAGATTGCTCATGCTTCCTCATAATTTTGCTTCTCAAGTCCTCAGACAGTTCTTTGGTCTTCTTTCTTTTCTCCATGCTCAATGTGGTACACACAAGGACACAGGACAGAGGTTGAGTCAACTTTAATCCATTTCAACTGGCTGCAAGTGTGATTTAGTTATTGCCACCACCTGCTATGTGCCACAGGTAAGTAACAGGTGCTGTTATTTACACAAATTAGAGAAGCATCACCTGATTTTTCAAAGGGTGCCAATACTTTTGTCCACCCCCTTTTTTATGTTTGGTGTAGAATTATATCCAATTTGGCTTTTTGACAATTCTTTTTGTGGTTTTCCATTGACGACAAATTAAATGAAGATATTATTACCAAAGCATTTGTGATTGCAATCATTTTCTGGAAGAAATTGAGTATTATCTGACAGAATTGCAGGGGTGCCAATACTTTTGGCCATCACTGTACATATGAGATACTATAGATGCTGTAGATAACTAGATACAAGATAGATACTATAAATAGATATGAGATAGATAATGATAGATAGATAATAGACATAAATAGATAGATATTACATAGATAGATAGCTATAGGAGATACATAGATACTATATATAGATACTGTCGATAACTAGATGATAGATACCCAACAGTTACTATAGATAGATGTGAGATAGATGATAGATAGATGAGATACATAGATACTATAGATAGATACTGTAGATAACTAGATGATAGATACACAACAGATACTATAGATAGATGTGAGAGATGATAGATAGACAGATAGGTAGATAGATAAACAGACAGATAGATAGATAGATAGATAGATAGATAGATATGAGTTAAATAGAAAAATAAAGTGAAAAGATACTTCACAAGCTATAGGTATCTCAGCCAGGGGTACATGCTATACCTTTAGAGCCCCTTGCCCTGTTCTCATACTTTTTATTTGGATAGGGGTTATTTTTCTCAGCAGTGAGAAGTTAGGCTACATTCACACTACCATTATTAATATCCGTTGATGTCATCCATCATAGGATGATAGCAATGGACATTAACTGTAGCAGAGTAACAGGCACAGACCTAGCCCGCTCCTTCTGTGTCCGTTCCCATTGACTCTAATGTAAACAACATGACGGACACTTTTTCTCCATCATGTTTGTTTGCTTTGGTAACAGAAGAAAAAGTCCTGCATACACAACTTTTTCTTCCGTCAGAAAAGTCTAAAACATGATGGAAGAAAGCTTATGTCTTTTTTTTTTTTACATTGGTTTGAATGCAGACAGAAACCCACGGGAGGGGTCCCCATCTGCATGTGACATTTGATGTCTGTTGCCCTCATCCTGTGATGGATGAGAGCAATGGACATTAAATAACGGTAGTGTGAACCTAGCCTTACCCAGACATCTTTGTCTCCTGATTTCTTCATACATATGCATGCTCAGTTTGGCTAGTGAGGAGAAATCCACTGCCAGGCACTTTTGGTGACAACTTACCCCCTTGAGTATTGAAATTCAAGATGACAGTCCTTCTTACCCCTAATATCATCTGTTAGAGAAATGCCAGTCCTGTTGAAATCGGTGGTTCTAACTGACTTTGTTTTAATGCACATAGGGTTCTTAAAGGAGTTGTCCATTCATTTTTTTTTATGGTCTATCCTTAGCTGTTCAGAGGAGCCTCCAGTCTGTGTACTATACAGTGCACGGTGCCAGAAGCAGTTGGCTCTGCTCCCCTTATACAGGCCAGGCGCCGGTACTGCAGCTCAGCTCTCATTGGGTTAGATTTATGAACGCCAGTCTTCATATCTCCTGCTTTGGCATAGGTTGAGCTTCATTTATGACAAGGCGCATGTCGCCTTATAAATCTGCACTGAAATCTATGCCAGCTCATAGCTGATGTAGAGTTCACGGATTATTTACACTAGTGAACTGGCATAAAGATAATAAATCTAGAAGACCATCCACGTCATGTGTGTGGAGTGAGTGGCGCAAAACAGAAAAAATAGCAATTTTAATAAATCTGCCCCACTGAGTTTAATGGAAGCTGAACTGTTGTACCGGCACCTATCTACCATACAGGGCATAAAGCCAACTGCTTCCAGCTCCATGCACTATCTACTACACAATCTAGAGGCACTTCCAAGCAGCTGATCTATGTGGGGGCCATTAAATATTTATGGTTTAAGAAAAGACCATAAATTAAAAATCATGGACAACCCCTTTAATTTAGCCCAAAAGTCTGTAAGGAGGTCCCCACCTGCCGAGTGTGATTTATAATACTTACAGTATGTTGCAGAGGAGCCATTAAAGTGGTTGTTCAGGATCTGAACATTTTTGATAGTGATGGCCTATCCGACACCTGAACCGATCAGCTGATGCAGACGCCGGAAGCCATATAGCAAGTATACATCGATATCAAAAAAGTTCAGATCCCGGACAACCCCTTTGACCCTTACATCAACATCTCTGTGGCTTTGTGGAGGATACTGAATCAGCACTTTTTGATGTCTGGTTCAGTAACATGATGCAGCACTCCTCTGTAAACCATATCAACCAATAAATATATCAATAAACATTAACACACTTATTATTAATATGTCCAATACTACAGCAAAGATAAGTACTGCCAGGGATGTCAGAACATTGGGTGGATTAGCCTTAGCATTGAAACCTTTTGATAGACAAAGTGAAACACCGGGTATCAAGATGCCATTCAGCTGAAAACCCCTCATGGTGAGTGCTCATGTGGTCTTAGATCACTGCAGATAATAGCTTGCTAAGCATCATGTTTGGTCCAAACCCAGAAACTATTGACTATACTGTATAGTGACAGAGGCATTTATTGGAGGGTTGAAAAGGTGGATAGATAGATAGATAGATAGATAGATAGATAGATAGACGGATAGACAGATAGATAGATAGACGGATAGACAGATAGATAGATAGACGGATAGACAGATAGATAAAAAGATAGATAGATAGACGGATAGATAGATAGATAGATAGACGGATAGATAGATAGATAGATAGATAGATAGATAGATAGATAGATAGATAGATAGGCATACATATGAGATACTATAGATAGATGCTGTAGATAACTAGATACAAGATAGATACTATAAATAGATATGAGATAGATAATGATAGATAGATAATAGATATAGTTAGATATTACATATATAGATAGATATATGAAATACATAGATACTATATATATAGATACTGTAGATAACTAGATGATAGATACATGACAGATACTATAGCTAGATAGATAGATAGATAGATAGATAGACATACATATGAGATACTATAGATAGATGCTGTAGATAACTAGATACAAGATAGACACTGTAAATAAGATATGAGATAGATAATGATTGATAGATAGATAGATAGATAATAGATATAGATAGATATTACATATATAGATAGATATATGAAATACATAGATACTATATATAGATACTGTAGATAACTAGATGATAGATACATGACAGATACTATAGATAGATAGATAGATAGATAGATATTAGATATATATGAGTTAAATAGAAAGATAGAGATATTAGATATTGTAGATAGATGATATACATGAAATAGATAAATACTATAGACAGATAGATAGTATAGATATGATAGATAGATAGATAGATAGATAGATAGATAGATAGATAGATAGATAGATACTGTAGATAGTTATGAGATAGATAGATAGATAGATAGATAGATAGATAGATAGATAGATAGATAGATAGATAGAGAGAATTTTTAACATCCCTACATATTATACAAAGCACTCCTACGGCAACTTTTGGGATCCAGAAAAAACTCTGATCCAAGTAGTTAACCACTTCAGTGCCATCAGCAAGCATGATGCCAATACACTGTGAGTAAAATAATCTGCAATATATGCTTGAAGTGTTCATATCATGAATATAAATGCTAATGTTTTGTGTTCACTGCTCCTATGTAGAATTACCGACCTATGTGTCTCTATGGTTACATTCTACAAACAAATCCTGCATGTAGCCTGATTCTGCAGTTATTGTTTGTAGTCTGTTACCATGGAGATACATAGGTCTACCTAGGTCCTTTAGACACAAAATTAAATCAAGGTAACACTAGTTTCTAGTTTATGGTATGGGCAATAACAAATGGCTGCAATATACTGTATACATAGGCACTGTTACTGTCACAGTTACCGCTATTTCCAGGGATGTTGCAGCAGCCACGTTTTAATACTTAAACTAAAGTTAGCCTTATGTGTACTAATGTATTCATATATACCTATTCTAACCTCCTGTATACAAATACATATTATGGGGTCATCTGAAAGAACCCCCGGAGAAGCTAATACCAAGAACATTATTAGACACAGACATATTCATGACTCGCTTCCACTCACTCTATGTAGCCAGTCAACTATTACACCAATGGACTCTGTAGGCTAGCTTGTTGTAAGGCCATTAGAGTATTTGGATGTCTGGTCTAGGCCTATAATATAAGGATATTATTGTATGAAATTCTATCTAACATTATCAGGCATAGTGCTACTTCTGTCACAGAGCTTAAAATTAATGGCCCTTTGCACTGTACATATTAAAATACACTTCAGACAGGGCATAAAACGCCCTCCGCTGGGACTATTTTGCTGTGAAGTATTGTACAGGAGGTCTGGGTATAGTATTACAGGCCTCACCCTAGGTAATTTGGTTAGAGCAGTACACATTGCTGCACAAGAGATTCTATGCATTGCTTAACTCAAGTGGTTTTACAGAAATTTACGACTGACTGAGGCTGTGCCAAGGGCTCACAAAGAAAAGATTATTTTTTTTCTGCATGATTTTTGGGATTTAGATATAAAAATATACTGTACTTGTATAAATACTAAGGGCGCCTATATAAGAGAATCTATGATATAGAATGATGCATTGGTAGATGTATGTGTATATTGTATGTGTGGAAGTAGCAGAGCTGAGTTGTGATGTCAACTATTTGGGCTAGATGAGGTACAGTATTAGGTTGACCTACAGCACTAGGTGACTCCACAGATAATAAACTACCATATCATTTTGATGTGACGTATGACAAACTCAGTTCTGCCACACATATGCACATGATGGACAACAAACTCAGCTCTGCTACACATATGCACATGATGGACAACAAACTCAGCTCTGCCACACATACACACATGATGGACAACAAACTCAGCTCTACCACACATATACACATGATGGACAACAAACTCAGCCCTGTAACACATATGCACATGATGGACAACAAACTCAGCTCTGTCACACATATGCACATGATGGACAACAAACTCAGGTTTGCCACACATATACACATGGTGGTCAACAAACACGTGTGACAATCCAAGGATAACATAGGATACAATAGGAATATTGTGAATTTTAGGCTTTTAGCATATAAACCTTTTGATAGTGAAGCACCAGGTATCACTGTGCCATTCACCTGGACAGTAAAGAAGTGATAGATAGATAGATAGATAGATAGATAGATAGATAGATAGATAGATAGATAGATATTAAATGGCTGGCTGGATAGATAGATAGATAGATAGATAGATAGATAGATAGATATTAAATGGATGGATAGATAGCTAGATAGATAGATAGCTAGATAGATAGATAGATAGATAGATAGATATTAAATGGCTGGATAGATTAGATAGATAGATAGATAGATAGATAGATAGATAGATAGATATTAAATGGCTGGCTGGATAGATAGATAGATATTAAATGGATGGATAGATAGATAGATAGATAGATAGATATTAAATGGCTGGCTGGATAGATAGATAGATAGATAGATAGATAGATAGATAGATAGATAGATAGATAGCATTGTGCCATTTAGAATAATGGTATATTTTGAGGCATTATGTTTATTTTGGTAAATATTATGAGGCAAAGGAACCTTTGGGGCCCAATAGGGCCCGGGGCCCAGTAGCGACTAATACCACTACACCCCCTATAGCTACGCCCCTGGATATGACATAGATAGATAAATAGATAGATAGATAGATAGATAGATAGATAGATAGATAGATGAACCCATTTTAGTCGCTTCTCAGATTTATTGGACCTCTTTTATCATGTTATCTATATCTTGGTCATTATTTGGACATGCATGTGTCTACCAGTCTTGTCAATGTTCTTTCCATTATAGCTGTTTCTTCTGTGTTTGCAGGATTATCACTAGATAACTTTACATTGACTATGACATTTTCCATACTTTGGATATTTTCTATACTTTGGATACTTTGGATATTTTCCATACTTTGGACACTTGTTTTTTGTGCTGATCAGTAAAATAATGTGTCATGTATTTTACTGGAGAATCTTTTCTTCTATAAGAATTTCTCATGGTATTCCTGTTAATAAGTGATGACCACTGGTTAATATCCTGCCTTACACCAACCACAGAGGAAACAGAGTAACTAAGGCTCCGTTCACATCTGTGTTGGTTATTTCTGTTTTTTCTGCACCTTCGTATGAGCAGAGCAAAATAGATAACGAAAGTGATGGAACCCTGACATGACAGATACCAGCAGCACCTAGAGGACCCCACTGACAATAATGGAGTGCGTCAGGTTTCAGCCTTGGGGTCTGACATTTAACCAGACAAAATCATACAGCAGCTTCCAACCCAGATGTGAACAGAGCCGAACAACACTAAACAATAATACTGTAAGTTTCTGGTACACAGTAGTTTTATCCCAAGTGTCCCATAAATGAGGGAAGCAAATTATTATTAAGCTGGGCATAGACGTAACCATTATCGTTAATATCGTAACATCATAATAAGAAGAAAAAAATTTCAGCACTGGTTGTATCATGGCTAAACCTCTACGTCTATGACCAGTTATGTCAGAGGTTCATAGTATATTGTTATTGGGAAAAGTTATTCTTCTGTGGCCAGTGCAACCAATGCTAGCTGGGACATGTAGTGCCATGGATCACTTATGCTGAGTTCCTAGCCATGCAGTATACTGATACTCACGTGCGGTGACTCCAGTATTCTCCAGCTCCCTGTCATTGGTACAGCTGCCTTGTTCCAGTCTGGCATCTGACGCTGCACAACAATAGCGCAATGAGCAGGAGCCACAACAGATAGTAGCATCCGCAGTATCAAAATCCTCAGGACACTGGAATCCTGCCTGGTAATTGCCAGCAGCGTCCACCCATCCATGACAGTACTCCCCCTGTGCCCTGGCATTGCCCCAAGTAAAGAAGGAAAGCATCAAGTAGCATCCCAGTAACCTCATAGTTACTCCACGCTTGCCAAAGTAAAGAAAGAAAGTTGTCACTGTGCACCTAGATCTGGGTTCTCCTACGAATCACCCATTGATGTCCATATACATGGCAAGCATTGGAATAAAGACAGGAGGGCATGTGGCACATGAAGAGACTGTCAGGTCATTCAGTCCAAGAATCTGCATCCTATGCACATCCAGCACAGAGTGCTCCTCTGATGGGGTCTTGTGCTGGTCTCTCACGTCTGCATGGTCAGAATTCAGACATTGCACTTGTGAGCGGTGATCTCAGGACATGGCATTACTTGGTGGCTCTGCTCTGTGTCTCCTATAGCTCCAGGGCTTTGGTATATGTGCTGCTGTTTTCTCTCACTTGCAGTCTGGTGGTCTCTGACTTCTGTATGGGCAGAGCAAACAGGAGCAGGTCAGAATTCACACAGCAACTTGCTGGGTTGTTAGGAAATTCCAGTGCAGAGCAGTGATTTCAGGACCTGACATAAGTGCTCGGTGCTGCCTATAGCCTGCAGCAGCTAAGAGCTGACTGGGAATCCTGGGGCAGGGGTCTATCTCAAGTTGAGGGCTGCTCCTGCCTTCTCTCATGTGCAGTCATCCTGTGGTGGTCTCCCTCTGTGCATGTCTGGCAGCCTGCTAGAGCCCCCCCCGGCTGTCACTCCCAGCCCCCAGGGTCACAAGGCAGCTAATGAGAGGAGCTCCCTGCCACTCACTACTAGCCATTGTCACCAATATAGAGGCTGAGCTCGGCTTCCCCTGGGAGCTGGCTCACAATGGAATCCGGCACACAAGCCCCCCTCATTACTCACAATTTATTTCTAAATGCAGCCTAATTTGAAGTGGGTTTTTGCTGAAAGAAAAGAAACCTCATTCATCGCTACCGGGCCATCTTTCTATACATTCACAGCCTGTCTGGTATATACTCAGCAGTGTATATATATATATATATATATATATATATATATATATATATATACATCAGGCTGATGCTGATGCCATTGGATTTGTGGTTCCCTGCTATGAATGTTTAACTAATGCCTCACATCCATTTATTATGGACGCTCGTAAACGAAAATAAAAATGGATGGAAACGCTAAATAATTAATTGGAATAATGTATTAAAGTGCGGGTGACCACCTGGTGCCAGATTATCAGCAGGGATCCTGCCAGGTTGAATTTTCTGCTTTTCATTCCAATGGATTTTCTTCATGAGGAAACCAGCGATATACTTGTTGTAGGCCGGTCCAGGAGGTAATTATCGCAGATATGTTCTCCACACTCCAGAAGGTCAGCGTAATGAAGGTCAAGTGGTGTCGCCCCCCGTTATTAGTGGACAAACTTTGCATTGCAAATGACTTCATTCATGCAGGACGGAGGAGCTGCATATGAATTGTTTTATTCCAGGCTCGGAGATAATATCCAAGGGCAGTGCATGGCATTATTAGCAGGCCTAATTTTCCTGTTGAATAAGCATGAAGCATTGCAAGTCTGAACAGAGAGGAAACGGACTGCTTGTTTTCTGCACATTGCTAGAATCCAGCAAGTTTTTTGTCGTTGGTTGGAAAAATATTTGCAAAAATAAATGAATGTGTGATCATATCTGTCAGGCCCTGGAACCTGAGGGGGGTACCCAAGGGGAACATACAAGATGATTGCAATTAATTGGGAGAGAAGCTGCATTACACCCTGGGAGTGGGTATTGCCATCTTAGGTATTCATGGCATAATGAGAGGATGCGCCACAAATGTCTGATAGATGTGGATCCCACTTCGCACTTCCATCCAGTATTTAGATAAGATAAAATAATCCTTTAATAGTCCCACCATGGGGAAATTCAGTGTGTTACAGCAGCATAGATTATACAAATACAAAAGCTCCAAGGTAGAGGCATTACAGTGACAGTAGGTACAGATAAAAAGGTAAAGATAAAAAAGTAGTAGAAGGGATACCACAACTTAAAGATATTTCAGTTCTCTGTATGTAATGATCTCCGCTTAGGTCGGTGTTGGTTGTACAGCCTAACCGCAGCAGGGAGGAAAGACTTCCGATAGCGCTCCTTCTCACACTTAGGGTGAAGCAGTCGGTCACTGACAGTACTGCCCAGCGCAATCACAGTCTCATGCATGGGATGGGAGTTATTCTCCCGCATGGAGCTCACCACGGACAGTATCCTTCTGTCACCCACCGCCTGCACTGGGTCCAGGGGTCTCCCAAGGACAGAGCTGGCCCTTCTAATCAGCTTGTCAAGTCTATTTCAGTACTTTATTGGTCAGAAAGTCATTGCACCAGTCATTTAGTCACCACCAACCAATGGAAAATTATGCGAAGCAGCCAGGTGCCCGGCGCCCATTCCGACCACACCTACTATGCTTTACTCCAGGCTGGACTCATGTCCACCAATCCAACTTATCCAAGTACAGGGCAGCCGGATTTCCGCTTCTTGAGTGCACTAGTGTCATGGCCAAGAAGTACACTTTACTCATCAGGCATAATGTCACCCACGTTTGCTGTGGTACATGATGTTCAGCTCAAGACAGGTTCACGACAGTTGCTTAGCAGTAAGGAACAGCCAGGATCAACATCAGAAGTCCAACATGGCAGGAAAACAACAGGATGGAAGAGGAAGAAAGTGTCCGTCATGTTGTTTACATTAGCGTCAATGGGAAGAGACATAGACTGAGCACCGTCTGTATCCGATGCTGTCATCCTATGATGGATGACAGCAACGGACATTAATAACAGTAGTGTGAACATAACCTCACTATGTACAATGCAGGAAAGGAAGAGTCACTCATGTCATACTGTCCCATGCCTCCAGCCCTGCTCTATAGTGGGTGATGCTGCATCTCTATAGGAGCATGGAGATGAAGTTGTCACTTATTCAGGTGGTTCCTTTCACAAAGTATTTAAAGAATATCAAAGAATATTTTTGAATCTGAGGGTCACAATTCTTGATCCACATATACAGTATCTTCATTGTAAATACACTTCATATAGATGTAGCAGTGAATTATACCTTATATAAACAGTGCATTAATACATAAATGGAAAAAAAAATATATACTTCTGTAATTGCACATTTCCTATCCTTCCTTTACATTTCTGTAGATTCACCTCCACAATGCCATTGTTGTGACTACCTACAGTCTAATACTTATGTGGGAGAAAGCGGTCTGAGAAAATGGGACATCTGTTCCCATGCGCTTTCTGACCTATTCTTAGTTGTCGGGATAATAGGCAGCTACTTTGGGAAAGAACTTGCTCATTAACAGAACTGTATACAATGGCTACACTTATACTTGTATGCATGGGAAATTGTTTTGTTGTAACATGCAAAATAATAATGGCTAACCTTTTCCTTGAAGGGTCCTTGAGGTTTCTTAAGTTTGTCAAAAGTCAGAAAGCTTGTGCCATGAATTCTTCACAATGCTATTGAATGAGAATAGACAGTGAGGATTTTAATGACCTGCGCAGAGGATTTTCTCATCTAGTCAATCAGGTTTCATTGACGGCTCCTCAACTGTCAGCGAGTTTCCAAAGTCTTTACATATAGTCTTATTACTGAAGAGAACGAATTCCAAAGAATCTCTTAGAGATTTCCAATGCAAGCCTTAGGGTCCCATATAAAATGCAAATCAGCACCCCATTACTCCAACAATTCCAGAATGGAAACTACAGAAACGGAATAGTACATCTAGCTACGCTATTTCCACATCTCTGAATATCACTTTATTAAGTACTGTATTAGGCGGAGTTCATATCTTTGTCAGGTGTCCAGCACAGGTCTGTAAATAGCCAGACAAAAAAGTTCTACAGGCCCACGATTTCAGTAAAAAAACAAACTACAACTGACAGACACCCTATGCACCCCATTATAATCAATGGGTGTCCCTTGATCACCGTTCTTGCCCACTATTTTTGTAGTCCTCCAACAGAGAAGAACAATGGACTGCTTGGCACAGATGTAAATGTAGCCTTAACAGTGTATATAATAAATGGTCTTTGCAGCGCAACCTTCTATTAAAATATATTTTATGTCTCACATTAAAATAATGTCCAATGTATGGCATAAAGACCATATGTCACTGCAAATAATCAAAGCGACAGAAGCAGAACCAGTACATAGTTGCCAACAGTCCTGAATTTACTAGATTGTCCTCAATTTTGGTTCCGCATGCCCAAGCCCCTAAAGGAACATTCCCATCCTTCCCATGTGGGGGCAGTCAGGGGGAGCCTAAATATTGGTAAGTATCTGGTACGCTGGTTGCTTCTCTCATCAGAGATGGCCCCTGTTATATACTGAAACCACCACAACATCAGTTGATCAACAGCTCGTACAGCTCCTGGCACCTTTGCAAATGAGGGAAACCTCCTCCTGCCAGACATTTCAGAATATTGGCCATTCAGAGAGTAATTGAAGAGTTTAAAGGGTTAATTCCATGTCGACAAATAGCTGCAATTACTGCTTGCACGTCCTGACCAACCAGGTGGGACTAAGGTGTCATTCACATGACCAAGTGTCCTGTCCAAGAGGGACTCGGATGCTCCGTTTTGATCCAATAATTATAGAATAAACCCTATCCTTCTCTGTGATATGGAACAGGACGGAACCGCCATAAAATGAATGAATCATCAAAGGTACTTGGATGTCACCTGAGTGTTGCTCTATGCTGTTTCCATAATTCCCATAGAGGTAAGTGAAAACTTTGGAAACTTTGGCCCAGTTGAGCTGATAATGTTTCTATGAAATAGCTATATGTGGTACGCTGTTCCCATTCTTCCCATTCACTTCTACAAGAGAACCACTACTCACCTGTTTTTGTCAGTCCCACCTTGGTGGTCAGGAGTCGCAGGCAGATATTTCCTTCTTTGCAGCAATTTGATGAGATGGGAAAAACCCTTTATGTACACCAGAAGCGGGTGCAGCCGCTCTGGCTCATATAGGAGGGGGGAAGGTTCCAAATGGGGAGTTTTTGCATGTCTTTCTGAATATCTTATCTTGTTCCAAGCGTTTTGTCAATCGTGTCCTACTTTCAAAAACAACAAAAGGTAGCAGCACTGAATATTAAAGGTACAATGGCCTGCCAAGTAATGGCCTATACTGTATGGAACATATCCTTATGTTATTTGCCAGTATATGGTTTTGATATGGGTACCTATGTGCACCACAATATATGGAGCTGCCAACAGCTGTGGGGTCACTTGGCCTCATGTGACGGCCAATTCACCAGTTATTTCTTAATCATGTCATAATGAATGTGATGGAGCTGTAGTCCTGAATTCTTAACATTTAGCATGAGAAGTTTCGGGAACACAATGGGAACCACCAGCATGTAGCCTAAATACTATTATAAATTGACCATGATGTCCAACATCTGCAACCAATTTTTTTCCTGCATATTTCATATTGAGCATGAAGCCCACAGCTCACAACATTCAGAACACCAGGGAGCTATCAACTCCTTTAATATTACAAAATGAGATTTTGGGTTCATATTTTCCCATACCCCCTTATTCCTCAGCCTCAGTTGAGTTGCATGGGGCGTTTAATGGCTCTATTTCTATCAATAAATGACCCATGATGCATTCATCTTACATGTTGACAATTTCATTTACCATTGTTTTAATAACTCCATACTATCCATAGGGGAATCAACCTGCTGAGAACTGATGGAAACTTGTAGGATGGAATGGGGCTAAGGAAAGAACATAAAAGATGCAGAACAGAGCTGGTGAGAGTCTGCTTTATGGCCTATGCCGGGGACATTGGTAACAATACAAAGTTAATGACAGCTTTCACATAGTGGCCTGGAAATGAACATGCCTGAGATCAAGTGTATGTGTTCTGGGAGCTGCTCTCTATGGACTTGATAAATGTGCTACCCATTTTAATGAATAATTTCCTCTGTCAAAGCGCTGCTTTTTTTATGTACGGCACAGTATATATTACAACAATAATACTTCTCGTGACTGTTCATTTTCACTGTTTTGACATTTTTTTTTTTAATTCGGTCATCATATGGAACGTTTATTGCATTTTACCAAGGTCAAGACATTACCAGCCATGTCTAAGTATATTAAATAAACATACCACTAAATAAGGAAACACAAGCAAAGCCGAGAATTACAGCAATTGACATTATTTCTGCCCTGTGGTGTACATATGTGAAGGGAAGGACATCCCCTGGGATGTATAAAGTAATAGTGGCTGACGTAAAAGTAACATAAAACTATTATCCAGGCAGAAAAAGACAATAAAACAGAATCTGTGCAATCTGCTTATTCATATCCCATATGATCTATACATCAATACAAAGCAGAGAGCACAGGGCAGGGTAACAAATGTTATAAATGTTGTGTTAATGAAAGAAATACAGGGAATGGAGATTGGACAAACACTGCGTAAGCCGGGAGGATTTGCAGGTCCTTAATATTGTAATATACAACGCAAAAGAAAATACAATGCTTTGTTTCTATTGAATGGAGAAAATGCAATAAAGCTGTCAACTTCAAAAATAGATGTAGGGTTTGCATTAAGTTCAGGTGTGAGAATTCTAAAATCAGATTTAAAGGGAATGTATTAATTTTTTTTATATATATATATATTTAAGCCAGATAGTGAAATATTACTTATTTTGTACAACAATTCTAAAAAAATATGTTTGAAAAAAAAAAATTGGTTTAAAAATCGGTCTTTTTCTGGTGACACATTCCCTTTAATACTTGTAAAAGACTTTATACATTTATGGTTGAACTCCAACTTTTGTATGAAATAAGGCTGCCCTTACATATGAGATAGCTGGTCACACAATGCCCATTCACTCAGTAGGTAAACTCAGTTATATACGAGAAACATATATGTAAATGATTTCAAAAGGGGTGGGAGATAAGCGGTTGGCAGACACATAGTGTGCTGCTGATCTCTGGGTATGTACCTGCAGAGACAGATAACCTACAGTAAACCTGTACTTTAAGGGGCCCTGACAGTGGAGTATCTGTTGAAGGAAATTTACATATACACTGAATAGTGTAAGTTGTCGTTACAAGTGCACAGCAGTTTTCTGCTTTACTCTACGTTCACACTACTGCCAGGCTCTCCATCGTTCGGGTCTGTCGGGGGATCTGAATGACGCAGAGTTGGACCGCTAAAACAGAGGTTACACACAGAGACTGCTGAACCCCATTGACTATAATTGGGTCCGCTGGTTGTCCACCATTTCAGAACTGAAAGCAATGGAGAAAAAATTCCTCCATGCAGGAGGACTTGATGAGTCTATGATGACATATCATCTGTATCTAGAGACTGCTGAGATGTAAATTCAGGAATGGCAACAAAACTTACTTAAAACTGATGTTATACACATGTTAAAGGATTTTCCAGGACTTACATATTGATGATAGATCATCAACAGTGGCGTAACAAGAGGGGGTGCAGAAGGTGCAGTCATATCAGAGCCCAGGAGCCTTAGGGGTCCATAAGCACTGGCATCAGTATTGAGATTGCAGCTTCCATCTGGCCCATAAACCCACAGCTTACCCTAACCACACTAAGGTTGATTAAACTCGTTAGCACCCGTAACCATCACTATCAAGAATTCACTATAGGGATGAGGTAGGGGGCCCCGGACAAAAGATTGCATCGGGGCCCACAAGACTTTTGTTTCGCCACTGATCATCAATATGTGATCACTGGAGGTCCAACATCTGGGACCCCCACAGATCAGTTGTTTAAAGCTGCGGTCTCTTCCTGGTTCATTGGCCACATGATACAGCAGTAGCTTAGCCCTTTTGAATGACTGAAAAGCTGCAATACCAAGCATAATCCCTACGGTGTTGGTCCTTGGTATTCACTGAGGAGGCCGCACACTTACCTGGCATCTTCAACTAGCTGATCTGTGGAGATCCCACTGATCAGATAGACAGATAGACAGAGCTGGAAGCAGCTCGGTACTTATTCCTAAATAGTAGCATAACTGCTTCCAGTTCTTTCCATCAGAGGCAGGCGGATCAGTTGATTGGTGCAAAATCAGGGTGTCAGACCCCATCAGTCCTGTGGACTGGTCACAAGTATGAAAAATGCCGGGGCCGGAAAACTCCTTTAACTCCTTCTTAAACTAACCTTGCTACCTGTTTGGATTCTGCTACAATAACAATCTTTACCACCTAATATACATATGGGTTAGAAGTTAACTGGCTGGAAGGTATAGATGAGATGAAAAGGAAAGTTCAAGATAAGAAGTAATGAAGTGTGAGAAGTGTGGCATGCTGTAGAAAAAGGATAAGTAATAAAATACTCAGTAATAGAGCAGAAAATTACAGGCAGTTTCAATGAGTATGAGAATGTGTAGGACGCTTTCCCTTTAATTGGTTTCTGTGTACCCGTAGGCACGCAGTGTTTATTCATGTACATTCATTACTGCCCTGCATGAAAGTCACAGAAAATATAATATTGGTTTTACAGGTCAATACTTTGCCCTGAGAATATACAACGCGCTTGCGCTGATGCTTGTTTACTTGAGATTATTCTAGCCCTCTAAGGCTTTCATTCTAACTTGGAGTACATGTACTGTATACAGTGTGATATATCAGGTATACTACAGTATATATTATTAATAGATATTAAACGTTACATTAAAGGAGTTAAAATATGGCTGCTTTGTTGCACAGTAGCATCACTCCTGTCCATGGGTTGTGTGTGGTCTTGTAGCTCAGATCTGAGGTGCAATATCACACATAACCCAGCATAATGTAGCTCTGTTTCTGCAAGAAAACAGCATACAATTCCATTCTGTACAAAAGGCTTGAACTGGCCCACAGGTAAATAGGTGAATCCACAGTGGGGCCCTTAGCCAGATGGGCCCCCAGCTCACCCTAGCACAGGCATGTACTCATCATATATATAATCTCAACCGGGCTATGTATCAGTATAATATACAGGGTACATTATTTAAGAAACCACCCAGTTTATTTTTATATACTGTAGACCAGTGATTCCCAACTAGGTGCTTGGGGGCCAATGCGGAGCACTACTATGTGCCTGTGGGGCCCCTGGGGAGCAATATTATGTGTCTGGAGGCCACTAGGGAGCAATATTATGTGCCTGTGGGCCACTAGGGTACATTTTTGTGTTCCTGGGGGCCACTGGGGAGCATTTTATGCTTCTGGGAACAACTAGGAAGCAGTAATAGGTGTATGGGAGCCCTTGGAGACATTACTGGCTGTCTGGGGGCCACTGGGGAGCATAATAAAGTGTTGGGCCACTAAGGAGCCTGGTGATGCTGAAAAGTGAATTTTGATATTTTCTAGGTTGGAAGTACAGGAATGTGTAGCTTTCTCCAGGTTCCACAAAGGGTTCATTCACATGGTGCAGTTGCGATGCATTTACAATTGTATTAAAACTATATTGGGAAAAAAGGCATGCAGCTTTGATGTGGTTTTTGGTGAGGTTTTCTAAATTTACAAGTGAAACAAATTTATGTTCCAGCTGTAAATTCAAAAACTGTGTTAAAAATAAAAATCACCAATAATAATAATAAGAGGAAAAGAGGAAATTCTAGGATAGTCATACTCACCTATCCCCAGCACTCTATTGTACAGTCCTAGTCCCTTTTTCCCTCCAGTGGCAGGACTCTCCAGGTGGGAGGTGGTGGGGCTCTCATGACAGCTGAGACCAATCACTGACCTGATAACATACCTCACAGTATAATGTTCCCTTTCAGTTGCCCTGACAGTTTAATGTCCACCTCCAGCTACCCCCCACAGTTTAATGTCCCCATTTAATGTCCCCCTCCAGCTACCTTCACAGTATAATATCCCCCACCAGCTACCCCCACAGTTTAATTCCCCCTTCCAGTTGCCCCAATTTAATGTCCCCTTCCAGCTACACCCACAGATTAATATCCCCTCCAGCTGCCCCACAATTGAATGTTCTGCCTCCAGATGCCCCAGTTTAATGTCCCCCTCTAGCTGCCTCCATTTTAATGTCCCCCTCCATCTACTCCCACAGTTTAATGTCCTCTCTCCAGTTGCTCCCACAGTTTAATGTCCCCTCTCCAGTAACCCCCACATTTTAATGTCCCCTCTCCAGTAGCCCCCACAGTTTAATGTTTCCCACCAGTTGCCCCCACAGTTTAATGCTTCTCCTCCAGTTGCCCCACAGTATGAAGTCCTTCTTCAGTTGCACCACAGTTTAATGTCTCCCACAATTTAATGTCCCCTGTCCAGCTGGACCCCAGTTTAATGCCCCCCTCCACACACCCCCATAGTTTAAGATCCCCCTCCATCTGCCCCAGTTTAAGGTCACCTTCTGGAATCAAACAAACATAAAAAAAAAAAAAAAACTAATACTCACCTCACCCGTTCCCCCGCTGTTCTATACCCTGTCTCTAGTTCCAGTGGCTTCAGGGAGCTGCAGGCACGATGTAAGTGACATTACTACATTGCCGCGCCTACTACTCCTGTAGCATACTCTGGACAAGGAGCCAAGTGGTGAAGCAGGGAGCAGATGGATCCCTGCTTCACCATTCTAGTATTCAACTCATCTGCAGAAACCAGGACATACCTCCTGCTGACCAGGGCAGGACCTGGAAGCCAGCACTGTCCCGTTGAATCCGGGACAATTGGGAGGTATGCTGAAAATTTAACTGATTTTGCTGGGCCTGGGAGATCTTCCCACTCTTTCAGGAGTCGAGGTAGTGTGGTAGAGTTGGTAAGTATGAGATAGATAGATAGATAGATAGATAGATAGATAGATAGATAGATAGATCAATAGATCTATTTCCCCATTCCAGGGCCACTAAAGTGGCATAGTATTGTGTGGAGTCATTTAAAGGACATGGATGGGAGCCAATGGTAAGGGCTGTAGTGGGGTTTACAATACCTAAATTGCACACGGTGCACTACAGGTCTTGTCCCTTTTTTCAGTCCTTTGAAAGTATAGTCAATGAGTTGTATGAGCCATGCCAAAATCAGGAGTGGGTCGAAAACGCAGAACAGATACAAATCTTTCCATTATACCTTATTTCTGTGTAGTCTCCACCTGGTTATGGCTCACACTTACTGATGCAGAAAACTGATGTGTGAATAAGGCCTAAGACTGAAATTAATTATCAAAGCTGTCTAAAAGAAAAAAAGCCTTGTTGCCCACAGCAACCAATCAGAGCTCAGCTTTAATGTGTTAAACTGTGCTTGTAAAATGAAAGCTGTGCTCTGATTGGTTACTATGGACAATCTTAGTAAATGAGGCCCAAATTCATGGATGGATGAAAAAGTAATCTTACCGGTATCATAGAAACAAAGGGAATATACAGCCTAGTAGTGTACACATTATGGAGCAGAAGAAGAAGTAGAGATCACTGATGAACTCCATATTACATACACACATTTGCCACTTTCAAAGTATGTATGTATAATATCTGTACAGTGGGGTAAATGTATATCTGTCAGCAGACTATTCTGTCCTATGTAAGGGCGGGCAGGATAGTGTGGCATCAGGTCTGCTCTCCCATCATCAAGACCTCTGCACCAATGCAGGATGCAGCGCTTCATTCATAAAGAGGTGGTGTGTCATCATGAGTTAGGCGCATCCTTGTACCTAGGCGAATATCTATGAGTTTCCCTCATGAATACACCAGACTCAACAAGGTGCCTGGTATATTCTCTGATTGTTTCTAAAAATTTTTATACAATTTCGTTTAATAACAGAAGAAACCATTTGCCATATTATAATGATTTTAGATAGGGCAGAATAGTCTGATGACAGATCTGCTTTAGGCTAAGGCCCCATGTAGCGAGCCGCATCAAAATACACTGCAGGAAAAAACGCGTTGAAAATGCATCGCTTTTTTTCCGCAGTGTTTCTCACAGAAAGTCTGCAGAGTTTTCCTCTGTGAACTTTCTGCCATATTATACCTATACTGTACATATAATTGACATGCTGCCATTTTCAAAAATGCAAACATGTTTGAAATCACAGCTTTTCCACAATGGCAAAAACACTGCGTTTTCGCAACATGGGGCTTTAGCCTAAAAGGGGTTTTCTGGCCTTGAATCGAATTTTCATGCTGATGACCTATCCACAGGATAGGTCATCAGTATGTGATCTGTTGGGGCCTGACATTCAGACCATCCGTTCTACCAGCCTCTGGGTAGCAGAAGCTGCTAGTGGACAGGCGGCACGTACAGTACTAAACCTATTCAAGTAATAGTAGCGGCACAGCGGTGCTTCCGGTGAACTGCAGTGCTGCTCCTATTACTTGTACAGGAGTGGTGCTGCCCATCCATTAGCAGCTTCTGGCAACTGAAGGCTGCTAGAACAGATGATCTTTGTAGGGTCAAGGTGTAGAAGCCCGACAGATCACATACTGATGACCTTTCCTGTGTATGAAAATTTGACTTGGGGCTGGACAACCCCTTTAATTCTGATTGTATTGCGCTAAGGAATAGTAATAATAATAGTGGATGAGAATAGAAAATTTATTGAATCTTGAACCTGGCATATTCATTCTATATCATGCACATGAATATACATTTTGCAGTAATTTAAAACAATGTCTGTTTACAAGAAATGGATGTGGGTATTTTTATTACTAGTGTGACTGTTCTTATATTAGTAACATCCATTTACCAGAAGTTATAGTGTTAGGCTTGCCAGTGCATTTTTATTGTGCTCTAGTGCCACCTAGTGTATATGTCTCTTATGTATACATCTATCTGCAAATGTATACCTGGCCATTCTTTTATATGAGTTTTTCCATAGTCTAACCAAGTAGTACAGTAGTTAAGAGGGTGAAGTAGTACATTAGTAATCACAGCTGAAAAAAACAAACACTTTGGGGCATAGTAAAGTATAATGGCATGTAGTATTCATAGTGTATACATATATTGTAGACTTTTACTTAAATCTGATAACTTGCTGCATTGTGATCTCACACAACAAAAGCCATTGAAACAAGTTAAGTTAAAGTGTGCTGCAGCTATTTATTTTACTCATTAACTGTAATGTTAAACACCTGTATTATCAGAGCCGAATTCTAAGCAAACACATAAAAAAGGGTAATCAATTGCCCTCATAAATGATGTGTTTTGGGTTCCTCACAAAAGCACTTGTTAGGATCTGCAGTTGCTCCTGAACCCCCAAGTTATATAGGGTCACAGTAATTAAGACATCATGCAGTGATATCACAATTCCATATGATGTGAAATATATGACCAGCAATGACATCATCAGTTGAAGTATATGAGACCATCTTCATGTCAATCAATTACAGTATAACAGTACACAGTGCCAAACTGGCTGACCAGAGTACCAGAAGAGCCTCTATTGGGCCCAGACCCTAACACAATAATGAAACAGCAGAAGACACCCAGATTTCAATAGGATCCATGGTCTATATCCTAGGAGTTGTCATTTTATCTGGTGTGCCCAAGGAATCTCAGTCCGACACTGACAGTACACACTAGTTAACATTACTGCCCTACAGAAGTTCTATGTGAAATACTAGGTCCAGTGTTCTGTCTGATGACATCACAATACATCAGTGTTCAGTGCATATTGGGGAATCTGTTTGCAGCTGTACTACATATATATAGGCAGACATTGGTAGGCAAAGTAACTTTATATCTCAAGAGGAAATTTGATAATTAACCATTAACTGACCATTAGGAAATACAATTTTCTATCTTACAGTATATTATGTAGCTTTTCGGCAGCTCTTTTTTTCTGAAATGTGTGGATGAGAAGCTCAATCACATTGCTGGTAATGTAAAATGCAGCATTTTTTTCTACTACATAAGGCAATGTGGGGTCTTAGCCTTAACCTATAAGGGTTGACCATCATATGTTCTGTTGTTTGCTTTTTAAGCAAAGTGTTACAGTATCTGCAAATAACCTGCTCCACTCTCTGATGGGAAGAACTGGTTTGTTATTTCTTATTACAAAGAGTAATACTATCTAATAATAAAAATGTAAAATATTTATAAATAAAATATATAATAACATATAAATATATAACATTTTTATTTATAAAATATTAAATAATGTAATGAAATATATATTAATAAAAATACACAAACTATTATGTACTTTAGCTTTATTTAATTAAAGACATTGGGGCAGATTTACAAATGTGTTTACTCCTAGAATATGCTATAAAATGAGACAAAATTTGGATTTTGCATTTCTGGAGCAAAATGCTACATCTAGTTTCAGGTCATTTACATGACGTGGGTGTGGCTTATTGTAAAGGTAGGTGGCATGAACTCAACATTTTTGTTAAAACTTTGGATTAAAATTTTGGCACAAACTAGGCTAACCAATGGTTGGCGTAAACTTTTGGACAGTCTATGCACATGATTTCTCATATTACCTGAGCCATTGTGATAAATTTACACTGTCTAGCGTCTGAACTAATGTGACCTAATGACTGTATGTTTCTATTTCAGACGTCTTTTTCTCCTTTATTCATTCTGATGATGTAAATTCTGCATTCAAGGCTGTTCGACAGGAAGGATGAAGCTATCTCCAAGTCAATACAGGGGGCGCATGTACCACATAGAAATGTCTACAAGTCACAGCATTGCTGAAGACACACAAGTGGTCTCCATAAACACAGATCAGACACAGGTATCTATATAATGTCACTGAAATGTGTATGACTATTTTGGTCTATTTAACACACAGGGATACAGTACAGATATGTAGGTGCACTGTAATGTCACAGTACCAGCACAATGTATGCAGTAATGCCACATTACAGGAATAATTTACATACTGATGTAACAGTACCAGGTTAAAGGGGTTTTCCCATCTCCCTGTTTGAGCAGCTTTACCTGCTGTTTCTTCTTCTCACTTCCTGTATTCAAATCAAAGCCACCTCCCCCCAGCTTGCTGAACAGGACACTATAAAATATCACAATACTTATTATGACTACTAGAAATCTAATATAAATGCAGATCAAATAATACGCACATGCTTCTAGAGAAGGAACTCAGTGTTATCTGTGTGCTTACACAGAGAGATAACAGACAGGGCTTTATCAGCAAACTGCAATTAGCTGAAATGCAGAGCTGTAGATAACTAAGAGCAGTGAGTGACATCACTTGTCCTGCTTATCATACAGGTCCAACTCTATGGAAATGCTGTGTAAACAATGGGAGATATAATTTCACATAGCAGGAAAGCAAAGCAGCATTGCTAAAGAAATATACGTGAGAGCCCAAGACTGTGTGTCAGGTACCGTGATCTGTAATACGGGGGCACCTCAGGGTACGGTTCTCGCCCCTTTCCTCTTCACACTGTACACTGCTGATTTTAGGTGCAACTCATCCAGCTGCTACCTACAGAAGTATTCTGACGACTCTACAATAGTGGGTCTCATCACAGACGATGATGACAGGAAGTACAGAGAACTGAACCGGTTTTTTGTGGACTGATGCCACCAGACCCACCTGAAGATTAACGCGGGGAAGACCAAGGAGATGGTGGTGGACTTCCGTAAAGGCAGATGCCCTCCAAAACCAGTGGACATCCTGGGGACGGGCATCGAGATTGTGAACACCTATAAGTACCTGGGTCTGCTCCTTAATAATAAGCTGGAGTGGGCAGATCATATGGAGGCCCTGTACAGGAAGGGCCACAGCAGGCTCTACCTGCTTAGGAAGCTGAGAGCCTTTGGAATTTGGGGGGCACTTCTTAGGACTTTCTTCAACTCGGTAGTGGCATCAGCCATCTTCTTTGGAGTGGCCTGCTGGGGGAGCAGTATATCAACCAGGGACAGAAATAAACTTGACAAGCTGATTAGAAGGGCCAGCTCTGTCCTGGGGAGCCCACTGGACCCAGTGCAGGTGGTGGGTGACAGAAGGATACTGTCCGTGGTGAGCTTCATGTGGGAGAATAACTCCCATCCCATGCATGAGACTGTGATTGCGCTGGGCAGTACTGTCAGTGACCGACTGCTCCACCCTAGGTGTGAGAAAGAGCGCTATCGGAAGTCTTTCCTCCCCACCGCGGTTAGGCTGTACAACCAACACCGACCTAAGCGGAGATCATTACATACAGAGAACTGAAATATCTCTCTGCCTGTTAAATCCCCCCCCCCCCCCGCTACGTCCTATCTGTCTGTCTGCTATTAATGTAGTGCCTCTCACCTTGGAACATTCCTGTACATGTTGTATTTGTATTTGTATCTGCTTATCTTATCTTATCTTTGCTGCTGTAACACACTGAATTTCCCCACTGTGGGACTATTAAAGGACTATTATTATTATTATTATTATTATTATTTAGGAAAACTCTTCAATTTACATAAGCTAGCAGTATAGATAGGATCCTTGAGACGAGAATACCCCTTTAATGCACACAGTGATATCACAGTACAGAGATAATATACACAGTGATGTCACAACACCAGGATAATGCACACAGCGACATCACAGTACAGAGATAATATACACAGTGATGTCACAATACCAGGATAATGCACACAGTGTTATCACAGTACAGAGATAATATACACAGTGATGTCACAATACCAGGATAATGCACAGAGCGATCTCACAGTACAGGGATAATAACACAATGATGTCATAGTGCTGAGATAATATACACAGTGAAGTCACAATAGGAGGATAATTAATATAATGACATCACAGTAGAGAGATACTATACACAGTGATGTGATAATACCAGGATAATGCACACAATGACATCACAGAACAGAGATAATATACACAGTGATGTCTCAATACCAGGATAATGCACAGACTGATGTTACAGTACAGGGATAATAACACAATGATTTCACAGTACTGAGATAACCACAGTAATGTCACAGTACAGGGATTATATACACAGTTATGTCACTGTACTAGGACAATGTACACAGTAATGTCACTGTACAAGAATAATAACATAATGATGTCACAGTACAGCGATATTATACACAGTGGTGCTACATTACCGGGATAACGCCCTCTAGTATGACATCATAGTATAGGGGTAATGAAAACACAAAATGATGACTGTGTACACTGTGACATCAAAACATATTAAGAAAGTTGTTATAATGATGTCAGATACAGAAGTAAAGTAATGGAGGTACATTCAGTTTTGCATATGACTCTCCATCATCTATAGTTATCATTAAGAGCACCCTTAGATCTCAGTAGAAATGGGCCCCCTTAGTAGTTAGGCCCCATAGCAGCTGCTACCAGTGGTTTCTTTAATGTTGCTGGCTCCTGATTCTTCATTTTCCGGCCCTCCAACTTCCAGCAGAGGCCACAACTTTCACCCTGTGATTGATTACAGATGAATGGAGCTGATCAGCTTAAGTTCGGTTCACATCTGTGCTTGTACTCCGTACGGGGATTCCATTCCCCTCTCCGCATGAAAAATGCGGAGAGAAAAGAGCTGCAAGCAGCGCTTTTCTCTCCGAATATTTCGTCCTTTACGGGCGGAAACCGAATGGAAACCACGCGGACCACATTATAGTCTATGGGGTCCGTGGGTTTCCTAAGGTAACCACTTTTTTATGCGGATTAGCTTTCCGTTCGGGGTGGTCCCCAAGCGGATTCCCTGAACAGAAGGCTGAACACAGATGTGAACCTAGCCTCAGTGTCTTGCGCCACTGATTATGTGGCTGATCAACCCCATAGTCCAAATGAAGAGGGATGCAGACTCAAAATGAAATCTACCAAAGATTTTGAAGCAGAATCAGTGCCAAATTCTACTGTGTGAACATACTTCATACTTCAATACTTTGTTATATATCCTTTGTTGGCAATGACAGAGGTCAAATGTTTTCTGTAAGTCTTCACAAGGTTGGCACACACTGTTGCTGGTATGTTGGCCCATTCCTCCATGCAGATCTCCTCTAGAGCAGTGATGTTTTGGGGCTGTCGCTGGACAGAACGGACTTTCAACTCCCTCCAAAGGTTTCCCATGGGGTTGAGATCTGGAGACTGGCTAGGCCACACCATGATCTTGAAATGCTTCTTACGAAGCCACTCCTTCATTGCCCTGGCGGTGTGCTTGGGATCATTGTCATGCTGAGAGACCCAGCCACGTTTCATCTTCAATGCCCTTGCTGATGGAAGGAGGTTTGCACTCAAAATCTCACCATACATGGCCCCATTCATTCTTTCATGTACACGGATCAGTCGTCCTGGTCCCTTTGCAGAGAAACAGCCCCAAAGCATGATGTTGCCACCCCCATGCTTCACAGTAGGTATGGTGTTCTTTGGATGCAACTCAGCATTCACTCTCTTCCAAACACGACGAGTTGTGTTTCTACCAAACAGTTCTACTTTGGTTTCATCTGACCATATGACATTCTCCCAATACTCTTCTGGAACATCCAAATGCTCTCTAGCAAACTTCAGACGGGTCCGGATATGTACTGGCTTAAGCAGGGGGACACGTCTGGTACTGCAGGATCTGAGTCCCTGGCGGCGTAGTGTGTTACTGACGGTAGCCTTTGTTACGTTAGTCCCAGCTTTCTGCAGGTCATTCACTAGGTTCCCCCGTGTGGTTCTGGGATTTTTGCTCACCGTTCTTGTGATCATTTTGTCCCCATGGGGTGAGATCTTGCGTGGAGCCCCTGATCGAGGGAGATTATCAGTGGTCTTGTATGTCTTCCATTTTCTAATTATTGCTCCCACAGTTAACTTCTTCACACCAAGCTGCTTGCCTATTGCAGATTCAGTCTTCCCAACCTGGTGCAGGTCTACAATTTTGTTTCTGATGTCCTTCCACAGCTCTTTGGTCTTCACCATAGTGGAGTTTGGAGTGTGACTGTTTGAGGTTGTGGACAGGTGTCTTTTATACTGATAACAATGTCAAACAGGAGCCATTACTACAGGTAATGAGTGGAGGACAGAGGAGCCTCTTAAAGAAGAAGTTACAGGTCTGTGAGAGCCAGAAATCTTGCTTGTTTGTAGGTGACCAAATACTTATTTTCCACCATAATTTGCAAATAAATTCTTAAAAAATCAGACAATGTGATTTTCTAGATATATTTTATCATTTTGTCTCTCATAGTTGAGGCCTACCTATGATGTCAATTACAGGCCAGCCTCATCTTTTTAAGTGGGAGAACTTGCACAATTGGTGGCTGACTAAATACTTTTTTTCCCCACTGTATATGCCTTTCAGTTTCAACTGAATAATGTGATCAGAAGGCGCTCTATATAGTTTCCCTGTATTATGATGCGTTTTCCAGGTGTCACAGGTGAAAGGAGAAAGAATGACATGATGAACAATTTAACTTGTGTAACTCCTACTGTGAAATGAGCATGTGTACCTGAAGAAGCCATGTAGCCATGTAGAATTGGTTACACTTATCTGTGACAGCAGGGATATGCTCAGGTAACATAATACAAAATCAGTCTTCAGTTTCATTGTGTGTTTCTATTGCAGATGGGATCTACAGGTATTGAAAGTAGTTCAGCGAGCAGGATACAAATCCCCAGAAGTCTCAGCAGAGCATGCCTATACCATGCAGATATGTATTCAAGTGATGACAGCCAGAGAAGGGCTGCAAACATATATCAGGGCCAGGTACATCTCTGTTCTTATCATTAAGTCATATCCTTGCCCCAGGTCTTTGCTCCTAGGTGTCTTTTCATCATTCAAAATTATTTTCTACAAATCGATGCCAATACTTGTGCTCTACACCACGTTCCAAATTATTATGCAAATCGGATTTAAGTATCATAAAATTTTAATGTTTTTTCAATTAAACTCATGGCTGGTATTGTGTCACAGGGCCCCTTGGATCACTGAAACCAATCTCAAATACCTTTGCTAATTAGTTTGCCAGGTGAGTCCAATTAAAAGAAACCTACGGAAAAAATCGCGGCATTTTACAGTCAGAGCAAAGTTGATCTGCAAGTAAAAACCGCGCTGTGGACAAGAGGTGAGTTCCAAAACCAGCATGGTTTTGGAAATCGCAGCATGTCAATTATACCTACGGAAACGCAGGCAGTTTCCCCATAGGTATAATTGAGACAGAAAGTCCACAGCTTTTTTTGTTGTAGATTTTGCTGCGTTTTTTTGAGCCAAAGCCAAGAATGGCTACAAAAAGAATGGGAAATATATAAGAAGCTCTTATACTTCTACCTTCTGCTCAATCCACTCCTGGCTTTGGCTCAAAAAAACGCAGAAAAATCTGCATCAATAAAAGCTGTGTTTCTGCAATGTGGGGCCTCAGCCGAAGAAGGATGTTCCTCATTATTAAGCAGGCCACAGGTTTCAAGCAATATGGGAAAAAAAATATTTCTCTACTGCTGAAAAGCATCAAATAGTGCAATGCCTTGGGCAAGGTATAAAAACTTTAGATATTTTACACAAACTTAAGTGTGAACATCGTACTGTGAATAGGTTGATTCAGAGCACAGAGGGGTTTGTGCAGATAAAGGCATAATGTGGAAGGTTTCTGCCAGACAAAATTCATTAGATTAAGAGAGCAACTGCTAAAATCCCATTACAAAGCCGCAAACAGGTATTTTACGCTGCTGATGCCTCTGGAGTCCCAGAACCTCAAGGTGTAGGAACCTCCTGAGGCTTGCAGTTGTGTATAAACCTACTATTCAGCTACCCCTAAACAGTACTCACAAGCAGAAACTGGCCACTTTCTTCCATGGTACAAAAACAAACAGTTTTCAAGTGATGACAGCCAGAGAGAGTCTACAAACATGCATACAGGACAGGTACTTCTTCCTGCCATTCTTATTACCACCTCACATGCTTACCCCAGTTCTTCACTTATGTGTGTCTTTCCATCCTGTGGATTTCCTTTCCATAAGTCAACCACTTTAACCCTTACGAAATGCAGACATGTTTCAGTTTTGTGTTTTCATTTTTTACTCCCTGCATTCTAGAAGCCATAACTTTCTAATCTTTCTGTTTATGTAGTCATATGAGGGCTTGATTTTTGCGTCACAAGTTCTACTTCAAAATGGTGCCATTTATTTTTCTGTACAATGTACTGGAAAGTGGGAAAAAAATTCAAAATGTGGTGGAATTGAGAAAAAAACACAGTACCGCCATTTTCTTATGGGTTTTGTTTTTACGGCTTCTACTCTGCGTTAAAAATTTTATGTTAGCTTTATTCTGCAGGTCAGTATGATCACGGTGATACCAAATTTAAATAGTTTTCTTTATGTTTTAATAATTTTACAAAAATTCTAAATTTTAAAGAAAAAAAAATTGTTTTGAATCACCATATTCTGACACCTGTAACTTTTTTATATTTCATTATACGGAGCTGTGTAAGGTGTCTTTTTTTGTGGGACAATATATAGTTTTTATTGATAACATGTTGGGGAATGTATGATGTTTTGATCACTTTTTATTCCATTTTTTTAAGGATGCCATTTGGTGAAAAAAACGCCAAATCAGCCATTTTGACTTTTTTTTTTCCTGCTATGGCGTTTACCGTATGGGAAAAAATGTTTTTATATTTTAATAGTTTGGGCATTTTCAGACTTAGGGATGCCTCGTGTGTTTATGTTTACTTTTATTCATTTATATTTATATGTGATCTAGGGAAAGGGGGGGTGATTTAAACTTTTAATTTTTTTTTAACATTTTTTTTATATTTTTAAAAACTTTTTTTTTTTTTTTTTTTTTTATCCCTAGAGGGCTTGAAGATGTGATCTTCAGATCACCTGTGCCATAGACTGCAATACTACTGTATTGCAGTCTATGGCAGTTTTGCTATGCAACTATTGAAGCCTGCTTTGGGAAGGCTTCAGTAGTTACATTACTATGGCGGGGCTGGGAGCCTCCCCGTCAGCTGGGAGGATCCTGGCTGCCATGATAACGGGATGCCTCCTGCGATCGCGCCGCAGGGGGTGGGGGCGTCCTGTTACCGAACATTAAATGGAACATTTGACCACGGCATCTGAGTGGTTAAATGCCCGTGATCAGAGTCATCTCTGATCACAGGCAATGCTTCCGGGTCCCTGCTGTATGAAACAACACACTGTCATTTGTATCGATCATTTAGGAAAAATATTATTTGCATAATAATTTGGAATGCGTTGAATTCAAGCTCAATAGCAGAGAAATACTAAGGCAAAATAATGCAAGTCTAAAACCAGTAATCTTTTCTATTATTTATTCTGTTGCAGATTGTTGAAGGATCTTCAGGGATTGGACGGAGTTCAGCAAACAGGATGCAAATGCCTCAAAGTCTAAGTAGAGAATATCTGCTCCATAGAGATAAGTTTTCAAGTGATGACAGCCAGAGAGAGTCTACAAATATTCATACAGGACAGGTATTCTTCCCGCCATTCTTATTACCACCTCACATGCTTACCCCAGGTCTTCTCTTATGTGTGTCTTGCCATCCTGTAGATTTCCTTTCCATAAGTCAACCTTTTTAACCCTTACATGACACAGACATTTTTCAGTTTTGTGTTTTCGTTTTTTACTCCTTGTATTCTAGTAGCCATAACTTTCTAATTTCCTCCTGCGATCGCGCTGTGGGGAGGCCACCCGGTTACCGAACATTAAATGGAAAGTGAAAGTAACCATTCAGATGACCATGGCATCTGAGTGGTTAAATGACGTTATCAGAGTCATCTCTGATCATAGGCAAAGCTGCCAGGTCCCTGCTGTATGAAACAGCACAGACCTGGCAGCTAGTGCGGCCGCTCTGTTTCAGAGCACCCGCCATATTTAGTCACGTGCACCAGACGTAACTGTACGTCCTGGTGCGCCTAAGGGTTAATGCAGCTTACACATCTAGCATCTTGCTTAAACAAAACAGAAAAAAACACAGCGCCAAGTTCTACACTGTGTAAACCTGTGTATGTTAAAGCCAAATAATGTTAAAGACAATACAACAAGTAAACTCACACCAAACTGCACCACTGTCTGCACCTGAGCCACGACCTGCACATCTCTCATGGCGCCCTCTACGACCCCAACAGTGTCCGTCCCCATCTCCATTTCCCTCCCCACTATAATTATATCCTACTTACCGTTCACTTATGCAGTGCCCGGGATTTTTTCTGGCACACAGGATGTCTGCATTTTCTATTTTGCTACTGGAAACACAACTCCAGCTTCGACAGCAGGAGCAGAATAGAAGATACATACATCCTGTGTACCACAAAAGGTCCCGGACACCACATAAGTGAACAATAAGTAGGAAATACAGTAATTATGGTTCAAAGTACACAGAGGAGGGATTATTGCCTGTGGGGGCACTATTACTGTAATAGTACCCCCAACACGCCGTTAATAACATGACTTATGTAGGCAGGAGACTATTGCTTGTACAGTAATAGTGCCCCCCCACAGATAATAGCATTAATTATGTGGGAGGAGACAGGGGCATAACTATCAAAGACTGGGCTTCAAAGCAAACTTTTGACTTCGGTCCTCTACCCCCACATGGCATAGCGCACCCTTTATTGGCCCCTACACAATAAAACGCTCCCTTTTCTGACCTCAACATGGTATAACGCCCCATTTACACAAAGTACAATGTCCCACCGTGGCCCCTTCACACAGTATAATGTCCCATAGTGGCCTCCATACAGTATAATGTCACATAGTGGCCTTCATAGAGTATAATGTCCCATAGTGGCGATCACACAGTATAATGTCCCATAGCGGCCCCCTCTACACAGTATAATGTCCATAGTGGCCCCTCCATGCAATATAATGTCCCATAGTTGCCCCAATACAGTACAATGTCTCACAGTGACCCCTCCACACAGTACAGCAATCCCATAGTGGCCCCTCCACACAGTATAATATCCCATAGTGGCCCCTCCACACAGTATAGTATCCCATAGTGGCACCTCCACACAGCATAATATGCCATAGTGGCCCCTCCATGCAATATAATATTCCATAGTTGCCTCCATACAGTATAATGTCTCACAATGACCCCTCCACACAGTATAGTATCCCATAGTGGCACCTCCACACAGTATAATGTCCCATAGTGGTCTCTCCATACAATATAATGTCCCACAGTTGCCTCCATACAGTATAACGTGTCACAGTGACCCCTCCACACAGTTTAATATCCCTTAGTGGCCCCTCCACAAAGTATAGTATCCCATAGTGGCATCTCCACACAGTATAATGTGCCATAGTGGCCCCTCCATACAGTATAATATTCCATAGTTGCCTCCATGCAGTATAATGTCTCACAATGACCCCTCCACACAGTATAGTATCCCATAGTGGCTCTTTCACACAGTATAATGTCACACAGTGGCCCTTACAGTGTTTGTTACAAATATTGCAAAAAATGTTTGGGCTTCACTACTCACAAACTATTATTATACTTTGTGGTCTCTTCAGGGCAGATGATTAAACATAACTAAGAACAGTGTTATTCACCTCTCTCACCTCTCTCAGGCACTGACACCGGTCTTTGGGCCTCTTCAATGACATCACAGACCACTGAAGCTTGTAATTGGGCCTCAGAGTTCACGTGCATTACGCCCGTGTCATTATGTGTTGTGATGCCAGCATGACCCACATGACCACTGATGTTCAATTACAGGCCTCAGCGGTCTATGACGTCATTGAAGAGGCCTGAAGATCAGCGTCAGATACTTATTGATCCTTGCTCCTGTCCATGTCCACCTCCATTTCTCCCTTTAGCCTCCAGGAGGTCCTATGTGCCACACTGAATAGTGTCAGGGGGGCTGAGGGGGAAGCGGAGGAGACCGTGGGTAGGAGCAGGGATCGGCAAGTAAATAGGAGTCATTTCTTGCTGAAATAATCCAGCAGGTACAGGCCTATTGAAAAACTAAAAAAAGCAGCAGGAGGCCCACCAGGCCTCCTAGTATTACAGACTCCATAGTAGCCACTATGGTGATAGTTCCGCCACTGGGGGAGGAGGGCACTGTTACCTGTGGGAGAACTTTTACCTATGGGGGGTGCTATTAGAGCACTATTACAGTAATAGTGCCCCTCACAGGTAATAGTCCCCCACATAGGTTATAGTGCTTCTATTACCTGTGAGGGCACTATTATCCAATGTGGGGGACCTATTACTTGTGGGGGAACTATTAGGGCCATTCACATTGCAGAATATGAAGATAGACTTTTTCAGAATCCTCTCCATTTTCTGGACCCCCGGCTCCCCTCCTTTCACTCGCTGATTAGTCTCTGATGAATGGGGATAATCCACGGAAAGGTTTGTGCTGCGAGTTCTGCAGCTGATCAGTGGTAGAATCCACAGGAAGATCAAGCAGGTCGCAGATGACCAAGAATTGGCCCTGAATGCACTTAAAGAAGGGTCTAGATCTTCAAACACATTGTGTGCTTAGATTCCAATAAAGAATTCTACTTGAAGTGGGTGAGCACTGGACCTTTTTTTTTTTTGGAAGGCCTACTCTTGGCTATCATTGGCTGATGACATTAGCATCTTGTCTCCATTCTCATTTCTCCATTGTCTCAGTCAACATTTCTTACTTGTAGGCCCACATTTCAATTGGCTTCTCAGAAACTGGCGGTCACCCAAAATGTCAAAATCTCTAGAACATGAGTATACATAATTTCCTAATCTTAACTGCTGCTTCAGTGGTTTACTAATAAAAGGTCATTTTTACAGTGTACGATGATACTTTTAAGCTCCAGTAATTCTGATCCTCCCCTAGGCTTGTTTTCTCTTATCAATCTTGTACTTTTTCTTACACAGAGCCTTCTTCAAGAACACAAAAATCGTAGCCAACTAACCTCTCAGGAGATACTTTATGATCTTCTGGAAAGTCAGAGAGTAGCACTAAGTTCATATATCAATGTTTTAAAGAAGCGGCTACGTTCCTCTCTCGGGGTCATAAAGACTACAGTTCCTGGCAGGAAAGTCGAAGTGGCTTGTCATCCACCATCTAAATAAAGTATGATCAAGTCCTGCGGAGTAGATGTGGTTTATATAGACATAATGCAAACAGCTGATTCTAAATGTGATCATATGAACCATTTATAATTTAATGGAAATTTCTGGATTTTATTTTATGTTGTTCATATTCTTTTAGATGAAATAAGTACAGTATATAAATTCAGTATATGTAACTGACAGCTTATGTACATCTTATTACATCTCCATTCTAGCTTATACTAGGGTGAAGACCCATAGAAGTCTTAGGGTATGTTCACATAAAGGAATTTGGAGCTGATTTTAAAGTGGACTTTGCCTGAAAATCAGCTACAATTTCTTCCAGAACCTGCCTTCTATTGGACACTGAAAAAGAAGCATCCTGCACAATCTTGCCGTGAATTCCATGGCACATTCAGCCTCAGAACTTGTGACACAAGACTACAGCTGACTAGCATCACTTTGTCTGAGGCTGATCAGCGAGTAAACTCTGAAGCTCTGCTTTGGCTTTCCACCGTGGGATGCACAGAACCAGAATACAGATAGGAATTTGAGGCAGAAGACCGCCTCAAATTCCACCTCACTTTTCTGGAAATATGAACAGCTGACAGTGGCGGTGCTTGGTATCGCAGCTCAGCCCATTCACTTGTTTGGGACAGAGCTGAGGTCATAGATTGTGAATTAAAAGCAGAGGTCAGGGAATGCAACTGCTGCTTCAAAAATACAGGACAAACCCTTTAAGATAAGATAAGATAATCCTTTAATAGTCCCACCATGGGGAAATTCAGTGTGTTACAGCAGCATAGATAATACAACACACTGAATTTCCCCATGGTGGGACTATTAAAGGATTATTTTATCTTATCTTAAAGGGTTTAAATCCTGCTCCCTATTCACAAAGACCATCAAGTCATGTTAAAAACTGATGAACAAGGAGTGTCTTCAACTGATAAGCTGTCCTTGCTGCCAATACTCCATGTCACCTCCTTACCCTACTTCTATGGAAGAATACATCCATAATATGACATCTAATGGAGCATGGAAAGTAAAATCACCATGTAGAGTGGTGTATCACTATTGTGTTATGGTGCCTCTGTATCACTCTGTATTATGGAGATATTTTATACTAGAACCAATGATCTCAGTAACGCAGAATATAAGGAAAACTTGGTATGACTTTTTTTTTAGTTTGGATGCTCATTAAATGTGAAAGATAAAACCTCTGTATGTTACTGAGTTTGGAGGCATTTGAAGGTGCAGGAAAGCTCCATACATTTATATGTGCTCTGTAATACAAGCACATGCAAAAATCCAAATGGATATAGAAAGACTCATATAATACATATGGACATGTTACAAGGGGCCATTATTTCTCCCCCACTAAAGGAGCCTCATATATGAAACAGCATGGTCGCCATTACACCATGCGGTTTTTCTACTTAGGAACTTGTCTCCAGTTGTAAATAAATGCTCCATTAAACCAAAGCACTTAGATTTTCTTCTGGTTACACAGAAGGATCCCTCAGGGACTTCCTCTTAAAAAGCCACATAACACTTAGTCTAGGTTGGACACGTGATTCTATATAATGTATATGTTGGATTTTATTTCTTGCCTGAAGGAGTCAGATTTCTTGCTGTATATAGAAAGTGGCTGCTTTGTTATTACCATTGGTTGTGATTCCTGTTTATGGTGCATATTCTTAATTTTAAGGACGAGAACCAGTAACTATATGGTCAGTAGGTGAGACGTGCTGGCATCCGTACAAACTCTACTTTCTGCAGTAGAGCCTACAAAGAAAACTCTGGGCCCTATACAGGCATATTATAAGGGCCCTGAATTCCATAAAATGATCCTTAGCCTCAATCTTTTACCCTATTACGTACATGTACTAAGTACCTATAAAGGTTGTCATCCACATATGTATATCAAGCAATGGCTGGTAGACATCAGGGACAATTTCTCGTTTATTAGAATATTACATGGGCATCATAAAAAATAAAGACACAGACACAAAGAGTTAAAGGGGGGGGGAAATAACATTTTATTTCTAGTTAGTAGGGGAGGGGGTTGAGGCTGAGTTGATCCAGAGGAAGGAAAAAAGCCTCATGTGAGAGGAAAAATTCCTTCCTGACCCCAAATATGGTGATCAGAACAAGACCCAGGATCAAAAACCAGTACTTAACCTATTTAGTAATGAAAAATAGTGTTAAAAGTGTTTATTATTTTGTATATTTTTTTACTAATATTATCTAATAATATTAACTAATATTTTAGGAAGCTAAACCTAAAAAAAGTAGTAAAGTTAAACCTTTTTACTAATCTAGTATTATTATGTAGCTTCAACATTTTGGAAGTTAAACCTACTGTATATTTATGTTATTTTTCTTATGTAACTATTTAAAATAATATATAATATAAAAGACAAATCTATTATATCTATATATCTATATCTATATCTATTATATTAAACCTATTTTTTTCTTTTTTTATATATTTATATTATTATATATTTACCTTACCTATCTGATTTTTTTAATTGTTATTTCATATATCTATGTTATATTTTTAGTGATAGTATACAGTATGTATGTGTAAATGATAAAACTAAGTATTAAACTAAACTATTTATAGACTGTGTTGATCCAGAGGAAGGCGAAAACCCCCTTGAGGAATGAGCCAATTATCCTCATATAAGGGGGAAAATTCCTTCCTGACCCCAAATATGGCGATCAGAACAAGTCCCAGGATCAAAGGCCAGTACTTAACCTACACTGTATCTACTATAGAATTTTTTTATTAAATTTTTTGTATATTTTTCCTTATCTAAATTGTAAAAATATGAAGCAAAACCTATTTTTTTAGATATTTTTTTATGTGAATAATTACTTATTGCTTTTAAAGATCTATCATTCTAAACCTATTTAAGGCTAAATTGATCCAGAGGAAGGCAAAAACCTCCTTGAGGAATGAGCCAATTGTCCTCAAGGGGAAAAATTCCTTCCTGACCCCAAATATGGCAATCAGAACAAGTCTCAGGATCAAAGCCGATATCTACATCTATTGATCTATCGATCTATCTGTCTATCTACCTATCTATCTATCTATCTATCTATTTATCTATCTGTATTTCTATGTGTTTGTGCCTATACATATTTATGTGTCTATATTTATCTATGTGTATGTGTCTATACTATGTGTATGTACTGTGAATATATAGGTGAGGTGTATAACTTACCTGGCCTGTGCTTGGAGTTGGAATATGTGCACAGGCCACTCTTCAGGAGAGGGTGATGTTTGATGCAGGCCAGATATTGAAGGATGTATCGTCAAGGTCCAGGCGACAACTTGGTGGAACATTTGCAGCATAAAGATGTGATAAAGAGGATGATGCAGGCAGCCGAGGTCTCATACAGCAGCAGAGGCATGGGTCAGGAGGCACAGAGTTCTGGGCATTGGCACGGGCTGATCCTGCAAGATACAAGATGGAAATGTTAGTTGTAGCTATTCAGAATATAGAGAAGTGGGAAACTGTAAAAAAAAAGTCTTGTATCTTGATGTGATAGTGTGAATTTCTGCAAAGGTCCCACATATGTCTTACAACGGTTCTATATTAGAAATGTCACCAGTTAGTGATATTAATTTACAATGTATTAATAAAATGGTACAAATCCTGCGTTTATAAGCGTGTATTTATAGGTGTACATAGTGGATAATCACCAGATGGTCGTGGACTCCTTCACAGTCGAGATCTTTCCATCATACTAAGAAGAAGCAGAGACATAGTAACTGACAGGAGCAATGAGAATGAAGTACAGGAGGGAGAAGACCGAGGAACAGAAATGATCATCATTACATGGAAGCTCTAATGAATATCATCACTCGAGGAGGATCTTACCGGGTCCAGCTTGGTGACATATAGCTGAATTCATCTTCATGGTGAAGGGTTTGGTTCTCTGGCCACGGCAGGTCTTCATTCTCCAGAACAGCCTTGAATGGTATGAAAGGCGGCTGTGCTCTTCTCCTCTCCAGATCCTTCCAGCAGATGGTGTTAAAAAATGGATGGTATCTGATCTTGCTGTTCACATCCAGCCGCTTCTCAGGATTTATCTGCAGCAGGTTTAGGAGCAGATCTTTTAGGTCGGCATCCAGCCAAGATGGAAGCTTTGGCTCGTCTCTGGTGATGTTGCCGCCATAATAAAATGGGGAGAATCCTATGGACATCTTGGACACAACAATCCCCAGGCTCCACCAGTCAACTGCTGCATTGAATTCCTGCCTGAGAAGCACCTCGGGGGCCTGATAACTTGGTGTGCCCGCCGTTCCACGGATCTTTGTGGAGGAGGTGACACCATCGCGGGCAATCCCCAGGTCAATGAGGCGGATGTGTCCATTTCCATCCAACATGATATTTGCTGGCTTTATATCTCTGCAATTAAACAAAACAGATGACACATTAAAAAAGTGAATGGCAAATCTACCCAGGGAAGGGGTGACATGGGAGGCATGTACTACAGCAAAACCAGGTATCAATCAGGACTCTGGGAAAGCTGGGTACAGTATTTCCACCATTACAATGGAAGTTTCTGCTTACCTGTGGATGATGTTGTGTCTATGGAGGAACTGGAGTCCACATGCTATCTCTGCTGTGTAGAATCTGAGGACAGAGTATAGAGTCAGTGACATGAAATCCTTCTCTAACAATTCCCTAATATCATGTTATTATTACAGTGTCAGTCACCAGCAGGATTGAGAAGGCTCTGTACATGGCCGCCCTACATTCACTGCATTTTTATATAGCTCACCTGTCATGTCACCCTATATTTTCCACCCTTCAGTCCACTTTCAGTTTTTTTTTTCCCATCTCCTGATTCGTCATTTACTCGCCTTACGTTGTTGATGTTCAGACTGCCGCACATTCTAATTAATTTCTCCAGGCTGCCGCCAGACAGATACTCCGTGATGTAATACGCTGCATCCTGAGACTGGTGTGCGGCATACAGGTGGCAAAGAAATGGGCAGTCTCGGGCCTTCAGGAGTATCTGCCGCTCTCTCATTAGAACTGCTGCGTTGCGTCCTGTCTTGGTGACAACCTTGACGGCCATGAAGGTGTTTCGGCCGGGTAATGATGCCAGGAACACCTGAAGAAAAAATGGAAAATTCATTAAAACTGGTTACAGGAGAAATTCTATAACATTTATTGCATTGAGGATTTATCTGCATTGGTTTCTGGCTATTCTGATGCCTGTGACAGAGGGCTGGACTGAATAGTCGGTCAGTCAGGTGGCATCCAGATCCTACAACAGAAGTGAGCAAATATAATGTGGTGTCTGCTCTTGGAGACTTTATGGGGATGACCAAATATTAGCAAATATACAACAGGCCCTTCATTCCCTGAGACCAGCTTTCCATCACACTGGATATCCCTTTCTAGCAGACTAGACCTAAGTAATATGGAGGCTTATTACAGTGCAGCGCTATAGAAAGAGTCACACATATGGATATAAAGTTACTGGAGATATGAGATATGAAGGGGTGAACAGTGGGCCAGGACATTTCTGGATATCCTAACATTCATGCAATTGGAAGAAACTACAGTTAGACTGATATGCATTCATTGGCTGATAACAGGAAACAATAGCTTGCATACAGATGAAGAACAAATGAAATACAACATTATTTATTTCCCTTTATCCAAAAATAAGAAGTTATAAAACTTACTTTGCCAAAGGCGCCCCTACCCAACACCTGATGGATGGTGAGACGACCGATGTAAAAGTCAGGGTAGGGGCTGGATGTTGCAGGGTCCTGGCTGCTCCCTGGTCTTGGCCCTTCATCCTCCAATAGTCTGGCCTCTCCTTCTCTCCTCTTCTTTATATATTTTGATCCACACTCATCATCTTCTTCTCTCTTCCTCTTTTCCTCTCTCTGCCATTCCTCTCTCTTCTCCTCTTCTCTCTTCCTCTTTTCCTCTCTCTTTCCTTCTTCTCTCTTCTCCTCTTGTCTCTTCCTCTTCTCCTCTCTCTTCCTTTCGCCTTCTCCTCCTTGTCCAGTGGACGCCATTCTCAATAGATGCTCAGGTAATCCTGTAGTCCAGTCCTATCTCTGCCGTCGACAGTTGAGACTAAACGTCAGTTAGTCGTGTGCAGGTCACATGATGCCAGAGGTCACAGAATCCTCAGGTGGCACCTGCCTGCCAGTACTACATGTACCTGGTCTGCCATATAGGATGTGGGCATCATGACTGATAGTCCAGTGTCCTGAGGAATGGAGAACTTCATGGCTGGTCCTTCTAGTGCTTTATTATCTGATGATGGGACAGGGGATGTGATTGTATGTCTGGGTTGGCAGTGATGCCCATAGTCCACCAGAATCTCTGCTGGCATTTCAGAATAATTGTAGTTGTGTAGAAACCCAAATAATCCAGATACAGTACTGTATGTTTTATCTCCATAGGTTTTAATGCGTAATGCCCTTGTCAGTGTGGACCTGGGTGTACAGGGGAGGAGATGCTTCTATTGGGGTTAAAGAGGGGTTCCTCCACTAATGTGTGAAGTTTTAGCTTTCATTTAGAAACATTAGGAGTGATCTTATCATCTACTGTATGCTGGTCATGGTTTGGATCATTGTAGGGAGAGGGGTTGGTAAATGGTCATGGTAATATCAGGGCCGTTTTAACACATTGGTGGGCCCTGTGCAAAGGTTTCATTAGTGCCCCCCCCCATTACCAACACTTAGAAATACCTGACCTGCACAAATTATAATGCCCCCTCAATGGTCCCCACACAGTATAACGCCCCTTAGTGGCTCTCCCTATTGGCCCCATACAATATAATGCCCCTCATAATGTCCCCTTCCAGGTTACCCCACACCCTCCTGGTTGCCCCCACAGTGTCATGTGCCCCCCCAAGTTGCCCCCACACTGTCATGGCCCCCTCAGGTTGCCCGCACAGTGACATGCCCTCACACTATCATGTCCCCCACCCCCAGGTTGCCCCCACAGTATCATGTCCCACCACCCCCCAGGTTGCCCCCACAGTATCATGTCCCCCAACCCCCCAGGTTGCCCCCACAGCATCATGTCCCCATGTTGCCCCCACAGTATCATGTCCCCCCATCCCCCAGTTTGCCTCCACAGTATCATGTACCCCTCCACACTGTCGTGTCCCCCTCAGATTGCCCCCACAGTGTCATGTCCCCCCAGGTTGCCCCCACATTGTCATTCCCCGCCACCCCCAGGTTGACCCCTCATTATCATGCTCCCCCAGTTTCATGTCCCCCACTGCAGATATCAAAGAAAAAAAAAACAAACATTAATACTCACCTTTCCCTGTTTCCCCGTTCACTCCTCTCTGGTCCCGGAGTCTTCAAGGAACAACAGGCGCGATGTAAGTGACGTCACTCCTGCTCCCTGATGGGTTTTTTTTTTTTTTTTAATAGGCCGTTACTTGCTGGATTAACCCCAGCAGGTAATGGGCCCTATTTACTTACCAATCCCTGCACCTGCTCACGGCTGCCTTCGCTTCCCCTTCTGTGGAAGCGGAGATGGCTGTGAGCAGGAGCGGGGATCAGTAAGTAAGGCCGCGGGCCCATGAACCTCACAAACACTGCTATCATTATACTCTGGGGTCTGAAAAGACCCCAGAGTATAATGATCGGAGGCCCAGGGGAGGGGAGGAAACATAAAAAACAATGTAACTTACCTCTCCTGCGCTTCGGTAGTCTTTGGGCCTCTTTGGGGACGTCCCAGACGTCACTTGGGCCAGGCCGGCGTTATTGTGTGTCACGACGCCAGCCTGGCTCACGTGACGTCTGGTCCAACATTGAAGAGGGACAAGTGCACCGGAGCCAGGGAGAGGTAAGTAACATTGTTTTTTTTTGTTTTTATCCTCCCCTGGATCTCCGATCATTATACTCTGGGGTCTGTCAAATATTCGCCATTCCTAGTTATGCCTTTACTTAAGAGGTAATCCATATGGGCATAGCAAGTATGGCTTCCATGATGCCATAAGTGTCAGTGAATTCAGTAGTTACAGGGGTAAACAATGGTGCTTGTGTCTACATAACATCTGCATAATATAATTGGAGGGATGCTGTTGTCCTATACCCCCTATATGAATATGTCTATCATTCGCTACTAGAACCAAGTAGATAAGATATGCACTCTTCTTATAACATCAGACACGGGTGCTTGAAAATACTTGATCATCCAATTTGAAAATATTACTTCAGCACTCCAATTTCTTGAATAATTTGTATATAAATCTTTATTTAGACATATATCTAAATAAAGATTTATATTTTAATTATTGAAGAAATTGGAGTGCTGAATTAATATTTTCAAATATCATTCGCTAATATACCAGTAGCTGTCAGTGGTTCAGTGCCCTAGTAGAAGGGTTTGAATATGACTTGTACTGACTATAGCTAAGGTCAGGGAAGCTGCAGACCTGGTATATGCCTATCTGAACATACTGCTGCAAATTCTCATATTTTAATAATGTCTTCCTTTTATTTCTAGTATCACTTTTCAGGTGCAGGAATCTCTACTACTATCACTACTAGCATGCAGGTGTTATCTAGGACTGGGCAGGAGTGGACTCAAAGGCCAAGACACGTGGGTGGAAGTGGCACAAGCAGAAAGTATCTCCATCATCTGATTCATTAGAACTCAGAGCATGTTGAATAGTAATGGAGTGGCCGCTGCTATGCTGCAGTAGTTACCGACTGGCTGAGACTCTCTGCTCCTCCTTGGATGACAATGCTAGCGGATGTACAGTGAATGAAGGAGGTGCAGTCACATCTCTAATGGAAAGGGGCCCAGAGGCATGTACATACATCACACAATAGTAATTTATGATGCCAGCCGGCAGGGCCTTTTCAATTCTGGCTATGACCAGACCAGTACTGCCAGTATTGCCCTGATGATGGCCCTGATCACAGATTTCAAGCTGCAGAATTTTGTACTTTTTTGCACTCACCTGTTTTTTAGGAATACTCTTGTGTTTGCAGTAATGCAATGGTTTGCAAATTAATGTTTAGGCTAGGGTTACAATACATGGCATTACACTAGGTTCACACTAGCATTTGGGTTTCCGCTCTACAGGTCCGCTTGGGGACCCGAAAACTGGAAAACCTATCTGCTTAAAAAGCACCCACAGAAACCTGCGGACCCCACAGACTATAAAGGGGTCAGTTGGGTTTCCACCCAATTTCTGCCGATTTTATGCTGAAATCGGTGGAGAGAACAGTCCTGCATTAATTATTATTATTGTTTATTTATATATTATTATTATTATAGCACCATTAATTCCATGGTCCTTTACATTTGAGGGTTTACATACGGTACACAAAATATACAAAACAAACACAATTCATTAATGTTGCATTTATGGTGTATCTTTTATTACTTAACCAGAGAAAGAATTACATAGAGTCGGGATGATGGCTAGGTGGTCACCTAGGTTGCAGAGACGTATGCAGGATTTTCTATAGGGGATGGTTCAGGCTGCAACAAATTTGTTAAAGGGGCTGTCTGGGCTTAATTTTTTTAGGATAGGCCATAAATACTTGATCGATAGGGGGCTGACACTCAGCCCCCAGACCAATCATCTGTGTTTCAACCATGTTTACACCCCTGCTATGGCTCAATTAATCGCCAAGTACAACATTTGGCTATGCTTGTGTGAAAGATCCTCAGTGCGCCAACACCGCTTTGGCCCACACCTGAGACTTCTTTCATAAAAACCACACTCACCGCCAGTGAGTGCTGGGTTCACAAGATAAATACAAGACAAGCTTTCTAAATTTTATAGATTTATTAACCCCTAAATGGGTCGGTATTAACATCTAACACATGCAGTTCAGAATATATATGCAGATATATGCAAGCATTAACAGTTACTAGTTACAATATACAGTACAATAAAATAAAAGGGAATAAAAGTGAAATAATTACTTTACCACACATATCCTGGATGTGGTTCTGTAGTCCAACACTCACACATGCTCTGGTATGTGTGACTAACCAGTGGAGGCTCCTAGCAGCAGCATTCCAGCCTGCATGCTCATCACAGTCTATCCCAGTAGTCTCTCTGTAGTCTCATCATAGTATTCTCCTTGTAGTCTCAGCCCAATCTCCTCTCACTGACCTCTTACCTCATCTTTTATACCCTTGATTACACCACCCAGAATGAGGTCACCGGCGACGGCAAGTCTGATTGATTAATGCACTCAAGTCAAGATTCTTTGTAAGGAGATGGGACCAAGTGAAATGATACAATGTTATCAACCCTGTCTGATCTAACAGCCCAGGCTGAACAATGCATGTATATTTGATCACCCAGGGCTATGTAGGAATTCAATGGAGCTATTCTGGGATGGATACAAATCCCTATTGTTACAATGTTGCCACTAAAGACAACATACACCTAGGATTATGGCTGCGCACATTATGAGTAAATGGAACTAAGAGGGAGATACGACACTCAGAGATCAAAATACATCTTTGAGTTATAGCCATTTTAAGTGGAATCATCACAGCTTGATAGACTATAAGTAGAGGGGCACGGTATATGTGCAACTGCTGTTCCATTGAAATGGGAACCCTCCATTCTGGTGATCGGTGCCAGCAGTGACACCTCTGACTATCAGACACTTATCACCTAACCTGTGTATAGGTAAACAGTGTTGATTAACGGCCAGCACCGTAACCCATTCCCTATATTCGACATACAGTACAAGAGCTTGTATAGGAAACTGCAGTAAATTCCAATGAATCCAAATATGTTTCCCTCAAACCACCAGTACGCGTCTAATACAATATGTTCTTTTGTGCACTTCAGACTTATTTTAAGGGGTCTAATGTAACAATCCTATATGTACTTTTAGTCCATCCAGCTTTCCAGCCAGATATGATGCATTGGGTATTTTTACAGGAGCAATTTCAAAATCTGCAATGAAGGAGTGTTGCTGGCACATGTGCACATACAGCAGTATATTGTACGCCTGCATAGCTGTGGCTTACAATGAGCTTTAATGTGTGAACACTTGGTCATAAGAACATTTGGGAAGCTTAGAGTGCTGATAGATGACTGTGATGATAAATGATCTATGTCAACACTACACTTCTCCCCAAAGGGCTTCGCAGGCCTATCATGTGCACCAATGAGTATTCTGGTTGCCCAGGATCGGACATACTTTTCATATGAAGTAAGGCAATAATGAAATGAACTGAAATGTACACCATGACAAATATTATCTAAAAGCCAGGAATATCATTGGTGATATGACCTCAGTGATCGAATGTCAATGCATCTCTCCGATGAGACAGTAGACAGTCCACCTGCTGCTGATGGTCCCAGTTTACTTAAGGGTAATATACACTAAATATGACAATTAGGAGATCACTAATCCCTATTATCATATCAATGTTATTGGCCATAATGCATAGGGATTGTAAGACAGCTGTTTATAAGGTCACAGGTCTTGGTGGTGAATTCCTCGGTCATGGATGACTGTTACTAATTCACAATCAATCCATCTGTTCATGTGTTCTGGGTATCAGCTCACAATGATATTAACATCTGCTCTACTGTCTGACAACTGCCAATCACACATCCATAACATGTGCCAACTGCAGCGCTCCATCCAAATACCAACCTATACTCATCATACACCAGCCTGGTGCCCAGTAACAAATCATACAAATAGGGTGACATGTATATAATTCCTACACACAAACTCATTGCAAATTGTTTCCTCGATGGACTATTTATGTATACGGACCAAGTGGATCCTAACTTGCAAAATGTCTGAGTAATACAGTTTTAAAGGTTCTCGAATACAATTCTTAACTTATGTATATCTGATACCTATACAAGCCCTATTAACTCCAACCTGCCTACCAAAATAACTTTAACCCCCTATTATTACAAGACTATTCCGCCGCTGAGTAATCCATGCATACGTCTGACAAACATATAACAAGGGGACAATAGCAGATCATAATATAAGTGGTTTGGGGCAGTTGCCCATGGCACAAGGTTCCTGGGGGCACATACATTGATTAAGGAGTATATACTCCCACATACATGTGTGTCAGGTCCTGACACAGATGTATGCAGCATCTTTTCAAGGTCCTTAAAGCTCAACATCGTCAAACCGCTACAAGACTGCACAGAAAAGATAGAGAACATGTAAAAGTAGGTACGTGCGTGTGCCCCTTTCTATCTGTCTGGGAATGAGGTTTTTTTTTTGTCTGTGAATGTCTAATTCACCTTTTACTCCATATATGCACAGTACAACTTTTTTAACCCCATAAATAACACCTGCACAGTACGCTTCTTTTATCTCCATTAATAGCTATTGCACAGTACCACTTCTTTTACCCCATTGCACAGTAACACTACTTTTATCCTCAATAAATTACCCCTGCACATTACCATTTTTTTTACCATGCATAAAAAGCCACTGCACAATACCACTACTCTTATTCTACCTATATGGGCATTGCACAGGACCACTACTCTTATTCTACCTATATGGGCATTGCACAGTACCACTACTCTTATTCTACCTATACTACTCTTGTACTGCATATATGGGCTCATATGGATATTGCAGAGTGTCTCATCTCTTTTCCTGCATATATGGGCACAGTACGGCTACTCATTTTCTGCATTCATGAGTACTGCACAGTACTACTTCTCTAATCTTGCATACTGTGCATATAGGGGCAAACTACAGTCCCATTTCTGTATGTATAGCCATTGCATACTACCTCTTCTCTTATGTTGTATATTTGGGCACATATGTCTTAGGGTGGATTCACACCATTGTCTTTAGGTTCATTGATCTGATCCATCAGAAATGGACTGATAGAAACAGATGTACCATTGGTATTCATTATCATTGATTTCAATGTTAAAGTAAAATTGGAAAAACCCTTCTGTTGGCTTCCTGGGTTTTAGTTATTATGTTTAGACAATTGGGTGGTCCACAATCTTCATATAGCTCAGGGCTCATGGTATCCTTAATCCGCCCCTGCAATTGGAAGTCCTTAAACATACAAACATAACAGCAATCTGCACCACACCAAGAATTTACCCCTAACTTCAGGACACCATTTGTAGATGGCAAATATTCATTAAGAGACACCACCACCCAGATCTCCATACCAGACAAGATATCGAATGTCTGGGGGGCATATACCCACCATTTCGAGTGGTGTAAATTCTCAACATTTCCAGACTGCTGTCTTGGATATAGGAGATTGTGGTATATTTTGCATTATGTCAATTTTTTTTTTTTTTTTGCATAGCCGTTCTCCTTCTAAGGGTCACACCATTTACAACACACTCTGTGAACATGCGATTGTGCACCTGAACTGTATCTAATAAAACAGCATCCCTGTGCACATAAAATATACATGCTGCTTACTGAAAGACTTTTTTACTATTCTGGGAGTCTGGAAGACTTCCCCTTTTCCAAGACCATCTAAGACATTCCGGAAGAGTTGGCAAATATGACATAAGCAGGGGTGCTCTATGATGATGAGCTATGGGCCAGAATACTATTTAAGCCTAGGGATCCTTTGCTGTTTGTGCCTGCCCTTGGGGTAATAATGATTTATATTGCTGCATATTTTCGGCACTATTATTTATGCTGACACTGTTATTGCTGGACCTACAGTCATTTGGATGGTTGCCCCCATTAAACATAACATACCGCAGGATTCCTGCATACATTCCACTTGCAAGGTTCAGTAGCAGCAGAGCTTTACAAGTAAATGTGAATGTACACCCTGTGGAGGGAATGACCCTCGCAGGTGAAATCAGTGGTCACTTCATGTGTGATTGATAGCGCAGCGGCTTGGAGGTTAATGCAGCGGTGTCACCATTAGTACATGTGGGGTGTAAAGTGAACGCTCAACCTGACAGCTTCCAGAGTGTTTGATGAGGAGACTTTGATGGAGATTTTCTGTTGACTTTAGCTTCAGAGCTTGCAGCATTTTCTTTAATAAATGATGTATTTCTGAGCTCTCACGACTAGTACTGCAGCTATAACATTTCAAGGGACTGTCCCATACAGTTCATAGACACCTCCAGCCTACCCTACGTAGATGCTGAGGTCTTGTCCTACTATGGCCGCTGCTACCTTTTGTTTCTTCTAAGGATGATGAACGATGTGATGGACCTTTCATGTTCTCTCCCATTTTTGGTCTTGGCTGATTGATGTTGCTTGGACCTTGCTGAAGCAAAGCTTGTGACATATGAGTTTATGTTGCTGAGGTCAAAAACTGACAATATTATTCCTAATGAATACACAAAGGGCAAAGTGAGCATAAGAGCACGTCTTTATTCCACAGCCCGGAGTGTAACCCGTGATTTATACGAACAAATACTACCTGGAGCCAATTGGTCTGCAGTTTGTCAGGGAATAAATTTTACCATATTACAAAGGACAATATAAGGATTGTTTGTAGCCTTAACCTAGAAATGATACGGCTTTATATATATGGTAGGTGGTAGACCAAGACTGAATCATATCAGTAATAAACTGACCACAGATTTGTGTACAGGCTTCTATGTGTGGGATACAACTTATGCTGAGCCGGGCTGGCCGCAGTAGGCATTGGCTATTATACAGCATTGACTATTATACAGCCCGGACAATTCACACAACAAGATGGCTTACTCTCCATGTAAAGAAGCATCGGTGGTGCAGAAAATATTAGGGGACAAGCTGGATAGATAATCAAAATGCAGAATCCAGATAGCTATTGAAGGTCAATGGGGCAGATTTATTATGCCTTATACAGTATGTCAGTTATCTGGCATACAAGGCATAAAAAAGTTGCAATTTTTTACACAAATCAGATTTGTTTGTATTTTGCACTGCCCACACCACTTTCATGGACGGTCGCATGATTTGGTACGCTACATTTATCATCATTTACGCCAGTTTAATGGTGTAAATACTTACTGAAATTTCAGTGTGCAGGTGCACGACCAGGTGGAGGGTGCAGATGAGTTATATAGAAGCATGAACATCCTTATAAATGAGGCACATCTTCTGCTGCTGCAGGGGATATGAAGACTGGCGTTGAGAACTTCTTCATAAATCTCCCCCAAGATGTCCTAAGAAAGTGCAATTCTTGATCTTTTCACAACCCAAGGTCACAATGCAACTCCATTCACTTACATTAGAATCACAGGGTGATGTTGTGATCTTTGGTTGTACAACAGGCGTCATGGCCAAAGTCAAGCTTACACTAACTTTAAAGGGAGTCTGTCAGCAGTATTGACCCCTCAGAACTGCTGACAGGTGTACAGCACGTTTACACTTACCTCAGTTGATGGTGATGCTACTTGCATGAATTAAAAGAACAGGTTTTTACCTGACCCCCTAAGGAACAGATCTATTTTGCTCTTAAAGGGATTTTCCAAGACTTAAAGGGGTTGTCCATGAATTAAAATAGGAGGAGGCTGGGGAAGGTGAAACATAAAAAAAAGTCATACTCACCTATCCTCAGTGTCCTATCTGGTGACCGGTCCAGCACGAATCAGGGCTTTAACCAGCGAGAGTCCTCACTACACTCGCATACTTCACCGATTCCTTTCCTTAGACTACTGAGGCCTCAGCGGTCATGTGTGGCAAGCACTTCCTTCAGCACAAGTCCCAGTTTGCGCTGGACTGGATAGCGGCGGGAGACCCTCCCTGGCCTCCTGCCCAAGTACTGTAATTCCTGGACGATCCCTTTAAATACTGATGATTTATCCTTAGGATAGATTCATCAATATCTGATTTGTGGGAAAAGACCAAAGTATTCAGATATCAACATTGTGGTCTCTTCCAAGCACAGCGTCACACATTGGTATTGCAGCTCAGCCCCATTCACTTGAATGAGACTGAGCTACAAACATGTAATAAATGAATGATGAATGATGTCACTGGCCTGTGAGCTGCTGATCTATGAGGGCCTGGGGTACCTAAGTATAGGCCTTTTTTTTTATTATTATTTATTTATTTATTTTTAGTGGGATGAGCTGTATTTGTATTTTTGGTGGGGCACAATGAAAAAAAAAATAGCAATTTTTCTATTATTTTCTGCAATATGAATATCTCGTCACTCACCGAGTAGTATACACATGTTAACTTTATCCTGAATGTCAGTACTATTATAGCGATAACTGACATTGTTCGGCGTCGTCACATTATACATAGTAACAGGCTGGAGCCAAAGTGGAGGCGGCTGTGTGCAGGACCAGGAGTGGGTAAGTAAATATCGTCCGTTAAGGTGTGGGGGACAATACAGCAGGCACTTACTGTATTTGGGCCATTAAAGGGGGCACTTACTGTATGTGGGCAATAAAAGGGATACTTACTGTATGGGGCCGATAAAGGGGCAGCATACTATGTGGGGGACAGAAGAGGGAGCAATTACTGTTTGGGGACCAGTAAATGGGGCAGTATATCGTATGGCAGCCCATAAAGGAGGCAATATACTGCATGGGGACTAATAAAGGGAGCTATATACTGTGCTGGGGCCAATAAAGGGGGAAATGTACTGTGTGAAGGCCAATAAAGGGGGTGATAAACTGTAGGGGTTACTAAATGGGGTGTTATATTGTGGGGGGGCGCTAGTAAAGGGAGTGTTATACAGTGTGGGGGCCACAAAAAGGGATATTATGCTAATTACACTATATGGAGGATGGTGAAGCCCTGTACCCACAACTGCTCATTTCTGGAGGGGTGGAGGAGCTCAGTCAAAAGCTTGCTATGGGGTCCAGTTTTTCCTAGTTTTGCCTCTGGTTGCTTTACTTCAAAAACAGCACCACACCTGTCCATGTCTAGTATTGCACCATATCGTATCTCCAGTGAAGGGAATGAAGCTTAGCTGCAATACCACATGAGACCTGGGGTCTGGTGTGGCACTGTCTTTGAAAAAAAAAGCCATATATTTTAAACCTGGAAACCCCATTAATTAGTTTACTCATATCTATCAGTTACCTTATACTTATTGTTATAACTATGATTTTATGGATTCCTGAAAAAGTATGGGTGAGAGTATCGAAAGATTTATTGTACTATTGGTGATACTGGTGATGAATGATCACTTATTATCTATCAGTGTTTTCTGTGAATTTGTCATTTCTGTATAAAGTCTGTTATTTGATAGAAAAATATATAATACATAGTGAATAATGATAAATTAGCAAACCAACCAAAAAACAACCACCCAATGAGACTGTAAGCAAATTCGGACAAATGATCAATTTTATTGAAAGAATATTACTATGGGGCAGATTTATTAAGACTGACGTATTGTACGCCAGTCTTAATAAAGGCACCGACTGGCACATGGAATGAGTGATTTGGCCCTGGGACTTGTATATATATATATATATATATATATATATATATATATATATATATATAGAAGAAGTCAGGGGTGTCTTCATATATCACCTGCACATCCCAGCACCAGAATGGAAATCTATGCCAGTTGCATTATAATTCATGCTAGAAAACTGGCGAGAGATATAATAAATATGTTGGGCCAATGGTTTGCACAATGGTGTATGGGGTGTATGTTTGGAGCAATAAAGGGCCTTCAGCCAGATGTGCAGCAGAATATCATCCATCTACACCAGAAAACTGGCATAGAGTGATTGATAAATCGCCCCCTATGGGTGTGCCACCTATGTGTCTACAGAAGGAGTTGTGTCTAACCTGTTCTATCTTCTTATTGTATACAGTAGAAATATTATTTAGATATCATTTAGATATTCTAATGCATAGATTTGATTGGTTTAGGTCACTTTCTATCTTCTGATGCTTCCGGGGTTTTCAATTGACCAAAGCTGAACCATACAGAGCATGTTCCCTTAGTTTATACAGTAGATCGATGTGGCAGAAGGGTCTTTGAGCCCTCAGACATCAGGGTCCAGGAGCGACCGCTACCTGAACATTCTGTATTAAGTGTATCATGGAGGAAATGGTAAAACATTGCCCTAAAGTGAGCATTATATACTAGTAACATGTAAATACATAGAGAACAATTGGGTCTACTCTCTCAGAGGGCTTTATTCTATATATTTAACATGCATGTCTGGGTTAGGATCTTATGGGCAGCAGGAAGGAAAATGGCCTAGCAATTTAACTTTGGCCTAGCTGTAACTGTGGAACACGTAGACAATCCAAGCCAGATGACGGACCAAGAATGAATTCAAGGACCTCCAGAAAACTGATGTAGAACAGCCCTGAGAGGTTACACAAAGGATGTCTCACTAAACTCCTGCTTCCACATCTACTCTGCTGAGGAAGGATGTGGACTGGCAGGACGCCCATCACAAAACCAAATATTGCATCTGTTTTACTTTCCTAAACCAGTGTGACACATGGAGAATTTACATGGAGAGTGAACAGGGGAGAGGAAGGGGCTTTGTTCCTTAATAGATTTTATCTTTAGAAACATAAAATGTACCAGCTATAACTAATACATATACACAGAGTGTACAAATGCACTTGTCATGGAGTTTCTATGTTCTCGCCGTGTTTCCATAGGTTTCCTCCAGGTTCTCCGGTTTCCTGCCACTTTCCAAAGACATATTAATAGGAAATTCATACTCTGAGCCCTATAAGGGAAAGTGACTGACAATGTCTGTAAAGCGCTGCGGAATATGTTGGCGCTATATAAGTAAGTAAAATAAATAAATAAATAAAATAAATAATAAATAACTCCTTTTCATATGCCTTAAGACATATAGTCATCATAGAGGAATACCTATACTGAGGACCTGCTTTATGAGCTAGAGTGGAGAGCTGCTAAAGAAGAACAGCTTGTTCTCAAGTGAACCCAGAACATTCAGGTATTACATGGTTGGCCATCAAAGAGTCTCAAGTCCCAGTAATTCAATATTTATTTATTTATTTATTTATTTCTCTTACTTATATATCACCATCATATTCCACAGAGATTTACAGACATTGTCAGTCACTGTCCCGTATAGGACTCACAATCTACATTCCCTATCAGTATGTCTTTGTTAAACATTTTTTTTTAATACCTCATGTTTTAATATGTTTTAAAACAATGCAAAAATAGCAGTTTTTCTGTCTATTTCTCTTCCACCCCACAAAAAAAAAAAATTCTTATGTACCCCACTGTGGTCTTAGAATCTGGTGAAACAAAAACAAGAATAATGCAAAAAAGCATTTTTATTGCAAAACATACAAATGTATATATAAATTTGGCATGACCATGATAGTAACTACGTGCAGAATTGCGCTAACATGTCATTCATGAACAGCACCACCACACGATGAACAGCACAAAAAAGAAATCCAAGAAACAATGCCAGAATTGCTTTATTTTCTATACCCCCATAAAAAGTAAAATATGCGCAATACATTATATGTGCCCTATAATAAATTAAAAAATAGAGAAGTTAGTAAAACATAGCAAAAACTATATAAATGTCTAAGTAATAAAGTTATATGACTACAGTAGTCACATTAGTAGACATTCTTAGTTACACATTGATTGTTAAAATCAAAGGATTAAAGGCTTTCCAGGGTTTTTCCTTAGGATAGGTCATCAATCAAAGATGGGCAGGGGTCTGACACTCAGACCCCCAGCTGATAAGCTTTTGAAGAGCCTGCAGCTTTTGATACTTACCAAGCACAGCGCTGTACATTTGTACAGTGGCTGTGCTTGGTATTGCAGCCTAGCCCATTCACTTGAATGGGACTGAGCTGCGATCAAGCCATGTGACTGATGAACGTGACACCACATGGCCTGTGAAATGGAGCCGACGGATCTTCAATTCATGGCCTATCCCAGAAAGTAATGGAAAACCCCTGTAAAATTAAAACAAGTTTCATGTCAAACATAAATCCAAAATGCGTGACATAAAAGAACAGACCAACTATGGAAGAGAAGACAATAAATGTAGTAATATATGCAGAAGTATATCACAGTACACTACAAGTGTACGTATTCTGGACTGATCAAAGCAAATTGCCCATGCTCCTGACATGTCTATTTTAGTAAATAATTTATCCATGAACTAACAATTCTGGATATTTTTTTTAGCATTGTGCTGTTCCTCTGTCATTCCTCCTGGAATTATGAACAAAATGACAGCCGACAGTTACCATTCTCTCTACACACTTTGTACACAGAATAACAGTGGAGCCACTCCATACTAACTTACAAGACAAATGTTCCAGAACTAATATTATGTGAGGAATATATACATTTACCTAAACAGTCATGTCAGAAGAAATGACCAGTTCTCTTTAATAATCCAGATAATATAGCTATGATATAAGATGGGGACTGTGACTATTTCTGAGAACAATTACATTTTCTCATTTTATAACCACTGCAAGCCAATGTACAGTATTAATGGAAGTGTTTAAATGTCTGCTTAATGTAATGAAGATAAGCTATTAAATGTGTAAATTATACACTGATATTATAGACACTGATAGCTTTCTTGCTGGCTTCACTGTTACTTTGACGCCATCTGGTGGTATCTGTTCATATTGCAAACTGAAGGCAGAAAAACGCAACTACGAAAACAAGTGGACATGGTTACCATATAACAATGAACTGCTTACAATTTCTTTCATAACTGCATAAATGTTAATAAATTCATCTATTTTGCCTAATTATTTAGGAATTACTTTTTAGGTTGGTGACAGACTCTGTACATGGATACTGCTATAGCCGCATACAGTCCTTGTTGCTTTCACTTTTCTGTAAGTGAGAGCACCGAGTAATTTCAGCTGGATTTAAAGGGGTTGTCCGGCCCCAAATTAATTTTTCAAACTGAGGACTTATCCAAAGGATAGGCCATAAATGCTGAAGTATTTTACTTAGACATTATTATTTATTCATTTAGCTTACTTGTATAGCACCATCATATTCTGCAACGCTTTACAGACATTGTGGTCACTGTCACATATAGGGCTCACAATCTATATTCCCTATCAGTATGTCTTTGGAGTGTGGGAGGAAACCCACACAAACATGGGGAGAACATACAAACTCCTTGCAGATGTTGTCCTCGGCAGGATTCAAACCCAGGACTCCAGCGCTAACCACTGAGCCACCATGCCACCGTGCCACCGTGCCACCCAGGATGTAATGTGCAGCTCCCCCAGAAGGATGAAGTGGATGAGGCCATGATGAATGGGATGGGTAAATGAATACTGGCCGATACCTGTTGGAATAAACCAGCAGGTAATGTCCTATGAAACAGAAAAAAAAAGTAGTGGCGGCCATGACCCCTAATATCGCAGGCAGTCACTATGGCGGTATTTCTGACACTGATTATACATTTCACCTGTATTCTAATAGATATTAAATTGAAAACCTCTGGGGGGCGGAGCCTGCTTGTGGAACGGAATGGCCGCATAGCCGCGCAGCTCCAGGCCTGAGTCTTACATAGCGACGGGAAAAGCGACGTGCCCTTGGACAATAGCAGCCTCATCGCTAACGGGAAAGCCTCCTACCTTCAGGGATGCCGAGGAAGAGAAAATCTGCGGTGAAACCGCAGAGAATCTCAGATTTTTACTTCCCCCACAGCGTGGGGGAAAATCAAGATGGCGGCAGTTTGCGCTCCAGCGCTATCTCCGGGGCCTCCACTCCATCTCGAGACCCTCCGGAGGAGACGCTCACCCTATCTGCACAGCAGAGGACGCTTTCAGTGCCGTCAATACTGCAGCTGTTAGAATGCGGAAGTCCGGAGGCACTGGAGCCCTCTCCCCCGGCGGGCCGGGGAGAGCGCGGGTCCGGGGCCTTCTCATGACGACGCACAGAAGCCTACGGGCCTATACAACATGGAGACACCCCACTCGCCCACCGCTAGCCCGGTCAAGCAGAAACCCAGGCTCCAGAACGCCGAGCCCCCAGGAGAGGAGATGAACGATCCTACACAATGTGTACTACCATCTACCGATTTTTTTGCAGATATTCCAGCAACAGAGAGTTTACTCACTGAGGCCTCCATGAAAAATATGCTCATGGCCTTCTGTAAATCACTGACAACTGACATGTCCTTAATGGTTAAACCGCTAGATAGAGACCTTCAGGAACTGCAGAAACGCACTGTTCATGTGGAATCTAAAATGGCGGAATTCGCTGCATCACATAATCTCCTTATAGACGCTCACTATGAGGTGGAAAAAGACGTGTCGTTTCTAAAAGCTAAAATAGCTGACTTGGAGGATCACTCGCGGCGCAACAATCTAAAGTTTAGAGGGATTCCAGAGTCAGTATCTGCAAGTAATCTAACAGTTTTCCTTCAAGACCTGATACGCACGCTAATACCGAATCTCACGATAATAGACTTAACCAATGACAGAGCGCATAGGGTCCCAAGGCCTTCTCACTTGGATGAATCAGTACACAGAGATGTCTTAGCAAAGATCCATTTTTACCGCACCAAAGAGCTGGTGCTGCTGACCTCACGGAAAAGTGGCCGCTTACCTGACACATACCATAAAATATCCATCTACTCTGATCTTTCGGCTGCTACACTACAATTAAGAAGGCAATTCATCCCTATTACCGCAGCTCTACGCCAACATAACATCTTATACAAATGGGGATTCCCGGTCTGAGTGATAGTATCCCGGGACAACCTTACTTATGTTATCAAATCTCCGGAAGATGGTAAAAAGTTGCTAAATAAATGGGACATTCCGATCACTGACCCGGCACCCAAACTGCCACCTGGTCCCGTGTCAGATGGATGGCATCAAACGAAAACCCCGAAACGTCCACCAAATGGGCTGCACAGCTAGAGACTCACCTTACAAGGGATTTCGCATGTCCACTACTGCTGAACTTATCCCCCCAAGATTACAACAGCCGCTGGTCCGCTGTACCACATTTCTTTTCGTTGTTTTGTTTAGATGGCATAACCATTGGTTTCATTGTCTCTATAGTTTGTTTTCTCTTCGGTTCTGGCACATGGGGCGACGCGATGACGCAAGGCGGAGACCAAATTGCTTCCTACTGCTACTGGTAACTTCTGATGTGGGTGGTTGTGGTAAGATCTTTGAAGCATTACTAACTGTACATTATGGTACTTAAACTTATGTCTATGAATGTCAGAGGTTTGAACTCCCCTCAAAAGAGAGCCAATTTGTGGCGGGAGGCCCGAGTTCAAGGCTGTGACATTCTCGCAGTTCAAGAAACACATCTTTTAGAGGTAGACGCCACTCGCATCAGACATTCATCATACCCACATACCCACTGCTCCTCCAAGTGCCGGGGAACATTAATTGGGATTAGAGATTCAGTGGCATTTCAGCTGGTGTCCCAATATGCGGACCCTGGTGGGCGTTTTGTCATATTAGTCTGCATTCTTAACAACGTCACATACACGTTGGTTTCGGTTTACGCCCCTAATAGGCGACAGGTGTCATTCTTGGGGAGACTCATGAGAGCAGTGGAGCGAAGAAAGCAAGGATGTCTAGTTTTAATGGGAGACTTTAACATGGCTACGGACCCAGTGGTAGACACTACTTCTGGCATAACGACACGCCATCCTTCATTTTCGCAGGCTATACGGCACCACGACTTATTTGATATTTGGCGTATCCTTCACAATACTGAAAAAGATTACACATACTATTCTAGTGTACACAATAGCTATTCAAGAATAGATTTATTTTTAATAGAACAAGCTAGTATTCCCCTTGCTGTAAAGTCGGATATTTCACAAATTACATGGTCTGACCATGCAGCAATAACCATGACTCTAAGGGAAAAATATGAATGCCCTAGAGCGTATATATGGAGATGCAATGAGTTCTTAATGTCACAGCCACAATATAAAGCGATTGTGGAAAACGATCTGAAGGAATTCTTTCTGATCAATACTCCCTCGGCCTCTAGTCCTGACTTATTGTGGAATTCACATAAAGCTTTTATCAGAGGAACATTTATTCGATTGGGACACATAGAAAAGAAAACTAGGTTAGCAGAAATTGACCGACTACTGCACCAAATAAAATCTTTAGACAACAGTAACAAAACATCTCCTTCCCCCTCAAATGCAGCAAAGTTGGTGTCACTACGCCATCAACTGACAGCTTGTCTACTGCATAAGTATGAGAAAAACTTGAAAAGAGTGAAAGCGACTTATTATTCTCAATCTAACAAGGCACGCAAGCTTCTTGCGTCCAAACTTAATCAAAAACATGCAAGGTCTAAAATCCTGTTTCTGCAGAGTAAAGATGGCAAGCATAAAATCTATGATCCTGGTGGCATCGCCAATGCCTTTAAAGATTTCTATGAAGGCTTATATAATATTAGTGAAGACTCCTCTGTGACACCTCCAACGAAACAAGATATAGCAAATTTTCTTGCAAGTACTCAATTGCCCACGCTCACTGAAACACAATTGGACTCTTTAAATGAGCCCATCTCACCTTCAGAATTGCTGTCAGTAATAAAGTCGATGCCACCCCGAAAGTCCCCGGGCCCAGATGGCCTTACTAACGAATATTACAAAAAGTTTTCTTCACTCCTGCTAAACCCGCTGTTGTCCTTTTTCACGGCTGTGGTGGCCTCTGGTGCCATTCCGAGGGAAAATCAAGAGGCCTTGGTGGTGACGCTGCCTAAACCGGGCAAGCCTGCCACCAGCCCCCAAAAATTTTCAACCAATATCTCTATTAAACTCGGACTTAAAAATTTACGCCAAAATTATAGCGAATAGAGTAGCAGCTTTTCTTCCGAGCTTAATAAATCACGACCAAGTGGGATTCATGAAGGGGAGGCAATCATATGATAATACTAGACGCATTTTGAATATTATATACCACATTAATGCTGGGAAGAAGGGGGCAGTGATTCTCGCATTGGATGCCGAGAAGGCGTTTGACCGCATTTGCTGGTCGTATGCCTTCTTGGTGCTTAGGAGTATGGGGTTTGATGGAGCTATTTTAAGGGCAATTGAAGCACTGTATTCTGCGCCATCTGCAAGAGTATTCACTAACGGGGTAGTGTCGGACCCCTTCTTAATAACAAACAGGACTAGACAGGGGTGCCCCCTCTCGCCGCTGATATTTGTCCTCTCGATGGAGCCATTGGCCCAGACACTTAGACTGGACCCAGGGGTAGGTGGCATTGATGTACGGGACAAAACTCATCTTATATCATTATATGCAGATGATATCATTCTTACTTTGTCCAAGCCACAAGAGTCTGTTCCCCGACTTATGGAAATTATAGCCAAGTTCGGACACTTATCATTTTATAAATTAAATATGGCCAAGTCACAAGCCCTACCTTTGCATATCCCTCCCTCTTTGCTTCAACCCCTACAAGCGAAATATGATTTTGACTGGAGGAAAGATGGCGTTCAGTATCTGGGGATACAGGTGACACCCTCCACAGGGGCCCTATACAGAAATAATTATACACCCATGTTAAAAATACTGCAGGATGAGATGGAGCGAATGTCCAAAGTAGACGTGTCTTGGATGGGTCGTGTCGCAGCTTTTAAGATGCTATTATTGCCTAGACTCTTGTACCTGTTCCGCACACTCCCGATATTAGTTCCGGTTTCGTTTTTCGAAACCAGGCAAAGGATGATCTCCAAATTCATATGGAATGGAAAGAGACCTAGAGTCAACAAAAGCTTCCTATTTAAACAAAAAGAGGCAGGAGGACTGGGAGTACCAGTAGTAAGGAATTACTACATAGCGTCCTTAGTCATACAATGTGCAAGATGGAGATCAGCTGACACCTCGGTTCCATGGATACACATGGAACAATCGTTTATATACCCCCGAAAATTAGCAGATACATTGTGGGCGCCCTTTTGGAACATTCCTATGCCTGAGTCCATGTCCCCAGTCATGCAAGCAGCGTTGACCGCATGGAGGCTGCTCCACGGGAAAGCAAACCCTACGAGTTACTTCTATGCCTCAGAGATGCCTTTGTCACTCATGACCTGGGCGATAGAGGACCTAGTAGTTGCAGAGTGGGAGGCGAAGGGGATCACACAGGTCTCCCATTTACAGTCCGATACCAAACAACCTTTATCATTTATAGATCTCACACAGAAATTTGGAATTCATAGTGGTGACTTCCTTAAGTACTCCCAAATATGGCACTTTATATCTAAGAACCCTGTATCGCAATTACCCCATAGCAATTCAATATTCTCCTGGTTGTCGACTAAGATGAGGGGTTTACGGTTTCTCTACGACAAAATGGATGGAGTAACAACATTTACTAGATCTACTCCATTCCGTTGTTGGGAGAGGGATTTAGGAAGAATCATTACTTCGGACGAGTGGGAACAAGCTATCAAACTAAGTCACTCATCCTTAAAATGTAGCAATCACATAGAAACAGCTGTGAAAATTACTTTGAGGTGGTACCGAACCCCATCCACTTTACAAATGATATACCCTTCCGTTACTGGGAAGTGCTGGAGAGGATGTGGAGGGAGAGGAACCCTTCTCCATATTTTGGGACATTGCCCCATAATTTGTGGATACTGGAATAGGGTTTTCGACATGCTATCAGAAATATTTAATTTCCACCTCCCCTACAGCTCACCTCTAGCCATCCTATTAATTGGAATTCCCGAGGAATTAAACAAATATAAAAAACTCCCAAGTTAAATTTTAACTATAGCCAAATTAATGTTGGTACAAAGATGGCGATCGGTGACCCCTCCATCTGACTCCGCACTGTTGCAAGCTATTAATAATACATATACCTACGAGAGGGTAATTGCATTAGGAAACGACTCCTATCATAGCTTTGGAAATGTATGGGACGCTTGGATTAATTCTCGATTTGTTGCATGACGGGAGCCATGGAGCTCTATGAAATCTGGCCTTGCGATTAGCAGTAGGTGAGGTAGGGTAGGAGAGGGAAGTGGAGCGGAACAAATGGAAAAATCGGCTCTGAAATGTCTCACGCTAACCCTAGAAATGTGCCCACAAGTTATTGTTATTGTTATTGTTTACCACATATACAATATTCATCTTTTGTCTCATTGATGTACAATTCAAAGAATATACCTCGGACAAATTTATATCAAAATGTATATCGTAATGTATGTCAATACTGTTTCTTATATTTGTTCTGAAACCCAAATAAAAATTATTGAAACTAAATTGAAAACCTCTGGTTTACTGCTTAGCACATAGGTGACATGTATACTAATGTGCTATTCATTACTGCAATTAAAAGCCGCATGCCAGGTAAAGCCGCCATCTAAACAACCCACATTGTGGAAACGAAGCAGATTTTGCTGCGGTTTTTTTATCCAAAGTCAGGAGTGGATTTATCAGACGGGAAACATCTAAGAACTTCCTATATTTTCCATTCCTTTTCAAGCCACTCTTGGCTTTGGCTTAAAAAACCGCGGCAAAATCTGCAATAAAAAATGCTGCGTTTTGGCAAAATGGGGCCTTAGCATAAAAGAATAGTTTTCACTATTTAGATAGGAGCAGTAAACGCCTTGTTTTAGGGATCACATATTTAACATGCAGTTCTGCTCAGCAAGCAAATCTTTTATTTTATTAGCCACTGAAAACAGAAATCTGACTATGAAATAGCTCTGTATAAATATCAAGCAATTTTCTGTTATCTTTTATTCATTTTCAAGTGTCTATCATAAGTCACCGCTCTGTGCAATATTACATGGATCAAAACACTCAGCTAAATAACAAAGCAAAAAGCATTTGTGCTAGGAAGAGCTTTGTAAGTGCAAACAGAACATATCCACAATATGCTGCATGCACAAAGGATCCTGTTATAAGAGCAGATCCAGGAATCTATCAGCCAACATTGCGCTTTGACACAAGAAATGGATGTTCACTATGCCACTAACCTACAACAGCATATATTTGGTTTAAAACCCGTTTGGTGGTGGTGGTACACTCTCTTTAACAATGCATTATACTGAGCCTGTGGTGCACCATCTATTGACCATCACTGGTACTGCACCTTAGCAGATTGAAACAATAGATTAATACGTCATACAAATTGGGGAAGATGGTCTGTCACACTACATTAGAGACATCAATCTGGGAGAGCCCTTCACAGGGAGATTTTCGAATGGTAAGTCCTGTCACAAGTGGGAGGGGCTCACAATCTAAATTTGGATAGGCACCGCACCTTTATTAAGAGGATGCCCGGGACTGCATGGGGGGTTTAGGGTAGGAGGATGGGATTTTGTCTCTGTGTTACCCCCCCTTTCCCTGGTCCCGTGGGTCATGTAGACACCGGTATGGTGTCCAATGGTTTAGCCTGAATGATGTCATGTACTCCCCTCCCGGGCAGGGGGCGGACTGATCGTTGGTACAGTACGGCCCCTTATAAGATCAGGCAGCCCCTCGGCCTCTTTCCGGGTGCCTGAAATCGTTCCCACCCTCCCTCCCCTGGTTTTATGCTTTTTAAAAGGATATGATAATAAAAAAAAAATTAAAAAAAAGTAGAAGAAAAAATATGTAAAACCCAATTTATTTGTGGTCGTGCCCATTCGGGGTATGGATGGGAGTCGTGGTGTTGGTCGGTGTCTTCACTATGCTTTTTATTTTGCAGTACATCCTCATTATCTGATGACAAGTCGCAGCTAGCGTGCGGTGGTCCAAAGGAGATAAGGGGCGGACAGGGAGTTTGACGGGCCCCCCGGAAGTCGGGGCCGGGCCCACCTCACCGGTTCAGAAAATAAGTGATTAATGTTCCGTTAAGGCATGTTGGATAAAGAAAAATAAAAGCTGTGGCCGTTACCCGCCCAGATAAAAGAAATAATGTTTCTTGGTCTTTTGTTCGGTATGATAATAGGGGGAGTAAAGCAAAAAGACTGGGGATCACATTCATGCAGTCTACTGTCAATACGTCTTTGGAGTATGGGAGGAAACCAGAGAACCTGGAGGAAACCCACACAGACATGGAGAGAACATACAAACTCCATGACTAGTGCATTTGTATACTCTATGTACAGGAGCATTATGACTATATAGGAGGGAATCATTTATATAAAGGGTTATTATGGGGCATTATGGCTATAAAGGGGGAATCATTAATATAAAGGGTTATTATGGGGCATTATGGCTATAAAGGGGGAATCATTAATATAAAGGGTAATTATCGGGCATTATGACTATAAAGGGGTGGATTATTTATATAAAGGGTAATTATGGGGCATTATAGCTATAAAGGAGAGGGACATTTATATATAAGGACTCATAAGGGGACATTATGAACATAAGGGATTTATATAAGGTGCCATTGTGAATAGAAGGGGACATCATTTATAAAAGGAGTCATTAGGAGGTTGGCTGCACTTATGTCAGGGGTCATAATATAACGGAGAAATTAAATTTAATTAAGGTGGCACTTGGGTTTAATTAAAGGGGCTTTCCAGCTCATTTTTACTAATGATCTATCCTCAGGATCAGTAACCCCCCTCCCCCCGCGTGATTGAAGAGGCCATGTCATCTGGTTATCACACGCTGTCTGTTTATAGTGTCCGTGTGATGTAATTACAGTCTTGTCGCATGGATGTGTATAGGACGAGGCTGTAGTTACATTACATGGCCGCTATGAAATAAATGATATAATGTAAACAGAGGAGGAGTCAAGGTGCTTACACAAGTGCCACAGTACCTTCAAACAGCTGATAAGTGGGGGTCACAGGTGATTGAACCTCACAAATATTTTTTATTCTTGACCTGGAAAAACCCTTTAATTAGCAAACACCTGGGGTATTATTAATAAGGGGCACTATTTAAGGGGGTACACAGGGACATCATTAATTTAAAGATGTACTTGGGAGTATTATTTATTTTGGAGGGGGACTTTGTGTAGGTGAGAATAATGTATTTCAGGTGTCTGGAAAAGTGAGGAGCCAAAGATGACTGTGCTGCAAACTTTACAGAGACAAGTCACGGCTGGAAGAATTGGTCATGATGGAAAAGACAAGAAATGTGAACGATTACGGTCAGAGACATCTCCTGTAAGTCACAACATTGTTCCTGTACTGTAGTTACTTAAATGAACTTCACAGATCTGTGTAGAGCCGCTATTTACCACTATATGGTCACTGTATAGTGATAGTATTGGTATAATTGAGTTGGGGGCCCACTTGGACGTGTTTGCCCCTCCTGTGCTGAATCCCTAGCTACGCCTCTGCGCAATGTGCACAATGATCTTTTAGTGTGTGTATTATCCATATGCTATAATGTCATAGTGGGCATTATCCCTTTACTGTGACATCACTGTGTGCATTATCAGTGGTGAACCTAGGCTCTTTGCTGCCTGAGGCGGACTATCGAAAGACGCCCACCCCAAAAAAAAAATATATATATATACAGTACAGACCAAAAGTTTGGACACACCTTCTCATTCCAAGAGTTTTCTGTATTTTCATGACTATAAAAATTGTAGATTCACACTGAAGGCATCAAAGCTATGAATTAACACATGTGGAATTATATACTTAACAAAAAAGTGTGAAACAACTGAAAATATGTCTTATATTCTAGGTTCTTCAAAGTAGCCACCTTTTGCTTTGATTACTGCTTTGCACACTCTTGGCATTCTCTTGATGAGCTTCAAGAGGTAGTCACCTGAAATGGTCTTTCAACAGTCTTGAAGGAGTTCCCAGAGATGCTTAGCATTTGTTGGCCCTTTTGCCTTCACTCTGCGGTCCAGCTCACCCCAAACCATCTCGATTGGGTTCAGGTCTGGTGACTGTGGAGGCCAGGTCATCTGGCGTAGCACCCCATCACTCTCCTTCTTGGTCAAATAGCTCTTACACAGTCTGGAGGTGTGTTTGGGGTCATTGTCCTGTTGAAAAATAAATGATGGTCCAACTAAACGCAAACCGGATGGAATAGCATGCCGCTGCAAGATGCTGTGGTAACCATGCTGGTTCAGTATTCCTTCAATTTTGAATAAATACCCAACAGTGTCACCAGCAAAGCACCCCCACACCATCACACCTCCTCCTCCATGCTTCACGGTGGGAACCAGGCATGTAGAGTCCATTCGTTCACCTTTTCTGCGTCACACAAAGACACGGTGGTTGAAACCAAAGATCTCAAATTTGGACTCATCAGACCAAATCACAGATTTCCACAGGTCTAATGTCCATTCCTTGTGTTCTTTAGCCCAAACAAGTCTCTTCTGCTTGTTGCCTGTCCTTAGCAGTGGTTTCTTAGCAGCTATTTTACCATGAAGGCCTGCTGCACACAGTCTCCTCTTAACAGTTGTAGAGATGTGTCTGCTGCTAGAACACTGGCATTGACCTAGTCTCTAATCTGAGCTGCTGTTAACCTGTGATTTCTGAGGCTGGTGACTCGGATGAACTTATCCTCCGCAGCAGAGGTGACTCTTGGTTTTCCTTTCCTGGGGCGGTCCTCATGTGAGCCAGTTTCTTTGTAGCGCTTGATGGTTTTGGCCACTGCACTTGGGGACACTTTCAAAGTTTTCCCAATTTTTTGGACTGACTGACCTTCATTTCTTAAAGTAATGATGGCCATTCGTTTTTCTTTACTTAGCTGCTTTTTTCTTGCCATAATACAAATTCTAACACTCCATTCAGTAGGACTATCAGCTGTGTATCCACCTGACTTCTGAACAACACAACTGATGGCCCCAACCCCATTTATAAGGCAAGAAATCCCACTTATTAAACCTGACAGGGCACACCTGTGAAGTGAAAACCATTTCAGGTGACTACCTCTTGAAGCTCATCAAGAGAATGCCAAGAGTGTGCAAAGCAGTAATCAAAGCAAAAGGTGGCTACTTTGAAGAACCTAGAATATAAGACATATTTTCAGTTGTTTCACACTTTTTTGTTAAGTATATAATTCCACATGTGTTAATTCATAGTTTTGATGCCTTCAGTGTGAATCTACAATTTTTATAGTCATGAAAATACAGAAAACTCTTGGAATGAGAAGGTGTGTCCAAACTTTTGGTCTGTACTGTATATAAAATTGCGTTTACATGCTGTTAGTGTCACACGCTGTTATTGTCGTACAATAAACATACACAAACTTATTAAACAGTTTTTAAGAATTCTTCTTCCTGTCTTACTTCAGTATCAGAAATCAACAACACGGCAGTAACAATGAAAGTAACTTCACACATCTTCTGCTTGGTGGATGGACGAGCCCACGTGGCCCCCATTCTCTATAATAGGAGTCCCGTAGATAGCTGAGTACTGGAGTTCGGGTATCTTTGGCACTCCCATCGAAGTTAATGAAAGCCACGCGGGTTCGTCCTTCCACCAAGTGACACACCTACAGTATATATATGGCTGCGCTCAGGATGTATTCCCACCCAGTGGGGGGGGGGAACTCAATTCTCAGGCTCAGTGGGGGACTCAGCAGACAGACCCCCATCAATCAGGTATTTATCCTCTATCATTTAGGTGAATACAGGGCAGTAACATTTTGTGACTTACAGGTGACGTCTCTGACTAATCGGTCACATTTCCCTTCTCTTCCCTTTGGACCGCCATGACCACTTCTTCCAGCTGTGACTTGTCTCTGTAAAGTTTACAACACAGACATCTTTGGCTCCTCACTTTTCCAGGCATCCGACCCACATTGTCCTCACCTACACAAAGCCCCCATCCTGCTGCTACCCCCAATTATAAATTATATGATATAACCCCCCATAATGAATAATACTCCCAAGTGTATCTTTATATTAATAACATCCGTGTGTACCCTGTATAAATAGTGTCCCTTATTAATAATACCCCAGGTGTTAACTAATTAAAAGGTTTTCCAGGTCATTAATAAACTAATAAGTGGGGCTCAAAAACCCAGGACCCCTAATGATCAGCTACTTGAATGGTACCTGTATAAGTGCCATGACCCTTCTCTGTTTACATAGTGTCATTCATCTCATAGCGGCCATGTAATGTAACTACAGCCTCGTCCTATACACGTCTATGTGACAAGGCTGTAATTACATCACACGGTCACTATAAACAGACAGCGTGTGATATAAACAGGCAGCATAACCCCCTTCATACAGCTGATCAGAGGAGGGGTCCACTGATCTCTTATTGATAATCTGTCGTAAGGATAGAACATCAATAAAAATGAGCTGGAAAGACCCTTTAGTAAAGCCCAAGTGCCACCTTAATGAGGTTGTCCAGGATAACCACTTTTTTAATATGAGGCTGGGGAAGGTGCTCCGGTGTCTCCCAGCGCGTTCCAGTCCTGCTGCTCCGGTATTTTCTTCCCCTCAGCGGTCATGTGCGGTGGGGACTTCCGCCAGAAGAGATCACCAGAGGAGCAGAACCAGACTGTGGTGGGAGACATCGGAGCACAAGGGACAGGTGAGTAGGTGTTTTTTTTTTTTTTTATTACAGTATTACACAGTATTATGGCCCACAGCAGCCCCTGCACACAGTATTACATGGTATTATGCCCCGCAGCGGCCCCTGCACACGGTATTATGCCTTGCAGTGCCCTAAAAGACCGCAGAGTATAATGATCGGAGACCCAGGTGGTGACAAACATAAAAACTAGTGTTACTTACCTGGGCTCCAGTGCGCTCCCAGCTTTCGGCCCTCTTCAATGTCGCACAGACCGGCGTCGCAACATAATGACGTCGGGCTGGCTCACGTGACGCCTGGGACGTCACCAAAGAAGGCCGAAGCCGGCTGGGAGTAACTTCGGATCGCCGGAGAGGTGAGTAACAATGTTTTTTATGTTTATCACCTCCCCTGAGTCTCCGATTATTATACTCCGGGATCTGAAAAGTCCCCGGAGTATAATAATAGTAGTATTTGGCCTCACTTAGCGATCCCCGCTGCCGTCACAGCCGCTTCTGATTCCCCCTTCAGATGGCAGGAGTGAGTCCCATGATGGCGCCAAACCCAACCCGCGTTTTGGCGCTGCCTTTTTTTTATACTTATACATTGTGTGAGATGGAGTCCATTTATTTATAGGCTTTATATATATTTTATATTTTATATATCCCTGTGCTGTGATATCACTGTATACATTATATCGGTATTGTGACATCACTGTGTATATTATCCCTGTACTGTGACATCACTGTATACATTATCCTGTACTGTGACATCACTATGTACATTATTCCTGTACTTTGACATTATTGTTCACATTATCCTGGTACTGTGACATCACTGTGTTCATTATTCCGGTACTGTGACATCACTGTGTGCATTATCCTGATACTGTGACATCACTGTGTGCATTATACCTGTACTGTAACATCACTGTGTTCATTATTCCTATACTGTGGCTTCACTATGTACATTATACCTGTGCTGTGACATCACTATGTACATTATACCTGTGCTGTGGCATCACTGTGCACATTATCCTGGTACTGTGACATCACTATGTTCATTATTCCAGTACTATGACATCACTGTGTGCATTATCCTGGTACTGTGACATCAATGTGTTCATTATTCCGGTACTATGACATCACTGTGTGCATTATCCTGATACTGTGACATCACTGTGTTCATTATTCCTGTACTGTGGCTTTACTATGTACATTATACCTGTGCTGTAACATCACTACGTACATTATACCAGTGCTGTGACATCACTGTGCACATTATCCTAGTACTGTGACATCACTATGTTTATTATTCAAATACTATGACATCACTGTGTACATTATCCTGGTACTGTGACATCACTATGTTCATTATTCCAGTACTATGACATCACTGTGTGCATTATCCTGGTACTGTGACATCACTGTGTTCATTATTCCGGTACTATGACATCAATGTGTGCATTATCCTGATACTGTGACATCACTGTGTTCATTATTCCTGTACTGTGGCTTTACTATGTACATTATACCTGTGCTGTAACATCACTACATACATTATACCAGTGCTGTGACATCACTGTGCACATTATCCTAGTACTGTGACATCACTATGTTTATTATTCAAATACTATGACATCACTGTGTACATTATCCTGGTACTGTGACATCACTGTGTGCATCATGTGTTGTATCCATATGTGTTGAAACCACTAATCTTGCTGTTCCATTTGGAATAAGTGTTAAAATAAAGAGTTTCCTGTTCTCTACATTTTCCTGGTTTTGTGTACTTATTTAAATGGAATAATTCAGAACATGACCCTACCAGGGTAAAAGTGCAACTACAACCAGGGCCGGTTTTAGACAAAGTGGGGCCCTGGGCAAAAATTAAAAGCGGGGCCCCAAATGCTGATATGTAAACAACACCATCGTCTTCCAGTGGCAACCCCTATAATAATGCCTCCTTTTTGCCAACAAAAAAGTAATAACAAGCCCTATTTTACCACATACAATTCAAATGAGCACCTTTGTACCACCTAATACCTATTTGCACCCAGTCATCAGTTATTATACCGCCTCCTTATAAATAATAGTCCCTGCTTATAAATAATCTTACACCTTTATCAGTAATAGCGCCCTTATAAATGATAAATAGTGCCCTGTATCAGTAATATCCCCCCTTATCAGTAACAGTAACCCCGTAAAAATAATACTGCTCCCTTAAAAATAATAGCCCCCTCATAAATAATAGTTACCCTTATAAATAATAATCCCCATTATCACTAATAGCCCCCTTTATAAATAAGTCCACTTAACAATTATACCTCCCTTATAAATAGTTCCCCTCTTATAAATAATAGCCCCCTCATACTTAAGTTTCCCAATTATATATAGTAACCCACCCTTATATATAATAGTTCTCCATTATACAGTGTCGGACTGAAGGGCCTTAGGCCCACCAAAGGAACTTGTTCTGGGGCCCCACCCAACAGCTTCCTGCTAATAGCCTACACCCCGGCTCCTTCACTGAAGTCTTACATATCTGCTGACTATCTGGTGTTACTGAGTATGTTCCCCGTATAGTCAGCCCCTATAGTACTGTGCAGGTCCCAATAACTCCATGGCCAGTTCATGCACAGTACTGTATGGGGAATGACATGTCCATGGGGCACTACACATATGTGCAAGATTATAGTGAGGGAGCCGTGATGCAGACATAGCACACAGGGCTACCAGCAGGAATTGTGAGCCCCACCCCCCACAGTATAATGCTCCACATGGTATATAATGCTCCACAGTATAAAATGCTCTCCTGAGCCCTCCAGTTTCCCCACATAGTATATAATGCTCCACAGTGACCCCACACAGTATAAAATGCTCCCCTGAGTCCCCCATTGTGGTCCCACATGGTTTGTAAGGCTCCACACAGGATAATACTCCACAGTGGCCCACACAGTATACTACCCCTTAGTGGCCCCAGACAGTACAATATGCTCCCCAGCAGCCCCACACAATATAATATGCTCCATACAGTATAATATGCACCCCACAATGCCCCCCCAGCATAATGCTCCACAGTGGCCTAACACAGTATAACATGCTCCATAATGACCTCCACACAGTATAATATACTCCCCAGAGGGGTTCCCCCAGTATAATGCTCCACAGTGGTCCCCCACACTATAATATGTTCCCCACAGTCCCCCCCAGTATAATGCTCTACAATGGCCCCACAGAGTATAATATGCTCCTGAAAAGCCCCACACAATATAATACACTCCACAGTGGCCCCACACAGTATAACAGGCTCCCCACACTGTCCATTCCCCCAGTATAAAGCTCCACAGTGGCCCATAGTATAATATGCTCCCCAGAGGGCCCCCGCTAGTATAATGCTCCACAGTGCCCCCTCCAGTATTTTGCTCCACAGTGGCCCCACGCAATATATTATGCGTCCCAGAGCGTCCCCCCAGTATAATGTTCCACAGTAGGCCCCACGCAGTATAATATGCTCCCCAGAGGGCCCCCTAGCATAATGCTCATTAGTCCCCCCCCAAATAATGCTCCACAGTGGCGCCACGCAACATAATATGCTCTGCTGATGCCCCCCCCAGAATAATGCTCCACAGTGACCCCACTCAGTAGAACATGCTCCAGAATGGCCTCCACACAGTATAATATACTGCCCAGAGAGGTTTCCCCAGTATAATACTCACAGTGGCCCAAAACAGTATAACATGCTCTCCAGACCCCCCCCCCCCCAGTATAATGCTCCACGGTGGCCCCGCACAGTATAATATACTGGGGGCCCCCTCTGGAGAGCATATTATACTGTGTGGGGCCACAGTGGAGCATTATACTGGGGGGGCTCTGGAGAGCGTATTATACTGTGTGGGGCCACTGTGAGCATTATACTGGGGAGGGGGCCCTCTGGAGAACATGTTATATTCAGCGGGGCCTCTATGGAGTATTATAAAGTGGGGGGGGTCTGGAGAGCATGTTATATTCTGTGGGGCCACTTTGGAGCATTATACTGGGGGGCCCTCTGGAGAGCATAATGCTCCAAAGTGGCCCCACAGAATATAACATTATCTCCAGAGGGCCCCCCCCAACCCCACACATTATAATTTTCCACAGAGGCCCCACAGAATACAACATGCTATCCAGAGGGGCCCCTTCCCCAGTATAATGCTCCACAGTGGCTCCACACAGTATACTATGCTATCCAGAGGAGGCCCCCCAGTATAATATGCTATCCAGAGGGGGCCCCCCAGTATAATGCTCCACAGGGGCCCTACAGTGCTATTATTATATTATATTCTGGGGTCTCTTCAGACCCCAGAGTATAATAATCGAAGTCCCGGGGTAAGTAAGGTAAAATAACAAACAGTTATACTCACCTTGTCTTACCTCTCCTGGGCCTCCTCGCGCTGCTCCGCTATCCCTGCCGGCGACCGCTTCTCCTTCTCTGCGGCTGACGTCACGCGTTGTGGACGTCACCTCTGAGGCCTGTGATTGGGCCTCAGCGATTACGTGAGGCACGCCCCACGTGACCGCTGAGGCCAGGCCTCAGCGCCTCAGCAGTGATGTCCGGAACGCCAGAAGATGACGTCGGATGCCAAGGACAGGTGAGTAAAAATGTTTGTTATTTTTACTCACCTCGTAAAGGGGCCCTGCGGTCCCTTTCTGTTATTGATTTGGCCGGGCCTCACTCCGGGATCCGGAGTCATCAGGTTCCGGATCCCGGGGGCCCCTTTGGGGACGGGGCCCTGGGCAATTGCCCAGTTTGCCCCCCCTAACGCCGGCCCTGACTACAACCATCATACCCCCTATAGCTATTCCCCTACCAGTGGAGAAATAGGACAGGTGGTTCTTCAGCAACCTGAAGGGGGAAAAATATACAGTGCCTTGCGAAAGTATTCGGCCCCCTTGAACTTCTCAACCTTTTGCCACATTTCAGGCTTCAAACATAAAGATATAAAATTTTAATTTTTTGGTGAAGAATCAACAACAAGTGGGACACAATTGTGAAGTGGAACGAAATTTATTGGTTATTTTAAACTTTTGTAAAAAATAAAAAACTGAAAAGTGGGGCGTGCCAAATTATTCGGCCCCCTTAATTTAATACTTTGTAGCGCCATCTTTTGCTACGATTACAGCTGCAAGTCGCTTGGGGTATGTCTCTATCAGTTTTGAAGATCGAGAGACTGAAATTCTTGCCCATTCTTCCTTGGAAAACAGCTGGAGCTCAGTGAGGTTGGATGGAGAGCGTTTGTGAGCAGCAGTTTTCAGCTCTTTCCACAGATTCTCGATTGGATTCAGGTCTGGACTTTGACTTGGCCATTCTAACACCTGGATACGTTTATTTGTGAACCATTCCATTGTAGATTTTGCTTTATGATTGGGATCATTGTCTTGGAAGATAAATCTCGGTCCCTGTCTCAGGTCTTTTGCAGACTCCAACAGGTTTTCTTCCAGAATGGTCCTGTATTTGGCTCCATCCATCTTCCCATCAATTTTAACCATCTTCCCTGTCCCTGTTGAAGAAAAGCAGGCCCAAACCATGATGCTGCCACCACCATGTTTGACAGTGGGGATGGTGTGTTCAGGGTGATGAGCTGTGTTGCTTTTATGCCAAACATATCGTTTTGCATTGTGGCCAAAAAGTTCGATTTTGGTTTCATCTGACCAGAGCACCTTCTTCCACATGTTTGGTGTGTCTCCCAGGTGGCTTGTGGCAAACTTTAAACGAGACTTTTTATGGATATCTTTGAGAAATGGCTTTCTTCTTGCCACTCTTCCATAAAGGCCAGATTTGTGCAGTGTACGACTGATTGTTGTCCTATGGACAGACTCTCCCACCTCAGCTGTAGATCTCTGCAGTTCATCCAGAGTGATCATGGGCCTCTTGGCTGCATCTCTGATCAGTCTTCTCCCTGTTTGAGATGAAAGTTTAGAGGGACGGCCGGGTCTTGGTAGATTTGCAGTGGTCTGATACGCTTTCCATTTCAATATGATCGCTTGCATAGTGCTCCTTGGGATGTTTAAAGTTTGGGAAATCTTTTTGTATTCAAATCCGGATTTAAACTTCTCCACAACAGTATCACGGACCTGCCTGGTGTGTTCCTTGGTCTTCATGATGCTCTCTGCGCTTTAAACAGTACCCTGAGACTATCACAGAGCAGGTGCATTTATATGGAGACTTGATTACACACAGGTGGATTATATTTATCATCATCAGTCATTTAGGACAACATTGGATCATTCAGAGATCCTCACTGAGCTTCTGGAGTGAGTTTGCTGCACTGAAAGTAAAGGGGCCGAATAATATTGCACACCCCACTTTTCAGTTTTTTATTTTTTACAAAAGTTTAAAATAACCAATAAATTTCGTTCCACTTCACAATTGTGTCCCACTTGTTGATTCTTCACCAAAAAATTAAAATTTTATATCCTTATGTTTGAAGCCTGAAATGTGGCAAAAGGTTGAAAAGTTCAAGGGGGCCGAATACTTTCGCAAGGCACTGTATATATTTTACAAAAATAATAGTAATTAAAGTGCGTATGAGGTAACTGCAGGGGAGATCAGGGGACGCCTCCGAAAAGTTTCTTATTGTAAAAACTGTGAAAGTAAATACAATCTAAATAAGAATTCTGATTCAGCCACACAATTTAATGGGCTGTATATTTTCTGTGTTACAAGTCATTGTGTTTTTTTCTTTCCTTCACATGACTATGTGTATAATAATGGAGCAGATCTGTACTGAATAATGTTGTTGTCAGGTACAAGAAAAATGATTAACACATTCATTATATTAGAGCCGGAACAAGTAATCAGAGAAACTCTGAAAGTGAACACTTACAATGATAAATAGCCTCACGCAAACCGGCCCGTCTGGATTCTTGTCTTGCAAAATCAAGCAAAAAGTTAAATGTTTTATGCTGCCTATAATATAATGTCTGTTTGGCACTTCAGCCCATTACTGGCACATATTATACCCAACATCGGCCTAAAATAACACTTTATATCAAAATGTCATTAAAAATACAATTGCAAGTTTCTGTGTATTGTACCCCCTAATAAGTTGGGTTTATAGCAGGGTGCACAAGCCTAAGGGTACTGAGGGTACTGTGCAAAAGCTTTATATGTTCTCTAGTGTGATGAATAATGGATCAACAGCAGCTTGAAGGGACCCCTTAAAAAAATCCAGTGTGTGCCCCTGCTGTGCCCCTATGCCCTCATAGAATAGGAGAAACTGTTATAACCTCAAACAGGTACTCAACTCCATGTTAAAGGCCACAGTTCTGTAATATGATGTCAAATAAGCTGTCACTGTCAGCAGTGGCGTAACTAAAGTCTTGTGGGCCCCAGTCAAAAATTGCGCCACTACCCCCTCCCTACAGTGTATTCTTGATAGCGATGGTTATGGGTGCTGCAGCAGTATCCCAGAGACTTGAAAGGGATACAACTATAGTACCCACAACTATGGTTATCAAGAATACGGTGAGTGAGCAGTGTAGTACCCGGCATGTAAAGAATACTGAGAGCTGCGTGCTTGGGGGAACACAGTCAGACCCCCACCAATCCTAAATTGATTGCCTATATTAATGATAGACCATCAAGTTTTAAAAGGTGGATAACTTCTTTAAAGTGATAATCCAGTTCATTTGTACTGATGACCTTGTCCTCAGAATAGGTCATCAATAAGAGATCGGTGGTCCAACACCCGGGACCCCTGCTGATCAGCTGTTTTAAGGGACTGTGGTACTTTTGTGAGCTCTGTGACCCCTTCGCTATTTATATTGCACAATATCTGTTTTATACCATGCAATGTAATTACAGCCAGTAATAACATTGCACGGCTGCTATAAAACAGGTGATGTGCAATGTAAATGAAGAGATCATAGTGCTTGCAAAAGCACCAAGGTCCCTTCGAGCATCTGATCAGCAGGGGTCCCAGGTGTTGGACCTCCACTGATCTCTTAATGATGACCTATCCTGAGGATAGGTCATCAATAGCACGTTATAGGATTAACTCACATTAACAGTCATCTCACAGGCAGCAGAGATGAGTGCCCATCTCTGCTGGCAGAGGTTTATAGTAGTGATAATGGTCGGGCAATCAGGCTTTCTCTGACCACCATCATGGTGCTGCGGGGCCCGGCCCATCTCCCCCTACCTTCCAGGGCTGGTCATTACACCACTGATGGTCAGATGTTCACATACTTATCTCCAAATATTAAATCATCAAGAAGATTTATAGTACTAGAAGTATGTAGAATTTTATTACTTAGAATATCCCACAAAGGGTTATTGATACACTCCCTTGATTTCAATGAATCTATATCTTAGCCTAATATTCCTAATAAGCATTTAAAATTTCTGATATGATGTAGATTTCTCTTTTGTTCATTCACTTTATTTTTTCAGTTGACAATTTTGAAAGCATTCCTACTTTCCAGCATATTTTCACATCTGCCTAGAACTTTTGCACAGTACTGTATACTAAAATAATAAGTTCTATAATATATTAAAATAATATGTTCTATATAGAGGTAGAAGACTTATCTTGACTTTCTTCCGCATACTAACTATATAGCCGCAGTGTGGTATCACAGAATACAACAAAAGCCAATAGAAAGCCTTTGCAAAAAATAGCATTAACACTCTGTGCCAAAGTGTTGTTAACATATTAAGTGTGATTTTAAACGTTGCTGCATTTATACATTTCTGTCTGTATGTAACGAGTCATTTACACCATATCTGTCGCTTTTCAATATATTTTTTGTGGAATATCCGGAATCCAAATCCCCACTAAGGCTAAGGCCCCACGTTGTGGAAACGCAGCTTTATTTTTGTTGCAGATTTTGCTGTGTTTTTTTAAGCCAAAGTCAAGAATAGCTACAAAAGGAAAGGGAAGTATATAGGAAGTTCTTAAACTTTTACCTTCTGCTCAATCCACTCCTGGCTTTGACTCAAGAAACTGCAACAAAATCTACAACAAAAAAGTTGTGTTTCCGCAACGTGGGGCCTCAACCTAAGGCTGGAATTTAATAGAGAATCTTTTTAGTGCGACTTAAAGTGTAGCTCAATAGTTAAAACTAAAAAGTTTTCATGTAGCTACAAAACTATCAGAAGTCTAAACCTATTGTATGTAGACTGTAAATAAAAAAGGCAATAAACCTCTACAAACCACCAGGTGGCATCACAATGTCTATCTGAATCATAGGTTTTTGTAGTAATTTAATGAGCAGAAATATACATAAGGCTTGTTACATGGTTCAAATGCACTTTCCCAATAAAATGTGCTTGCTCTTCTGTTAACGGTATACAGATATGGCAAGAAAGCCCATATCAATCTATCTATCTATCTATCTATCTATCTATCTATCTATCTATCTATCTCTCTACACTATATAGCCAAAAAGTATGTAGACACCCCTTCATGTTACAGTTCAGGTTTGTCTGCAATACCCTTTATAAACAGGGCAATATGATAAAGCACACAGATATGCAATCTCCATAAACAAGCATTGGTAGTAGTATAGGTAGTAGGAAGAGCTCAGTGACTATAGGTGTGGCGTTGCCATATGTAAACACCTCTGCTACAGATAATATGTGAAGTTTTCTGATCTGCTACCTGTAAGTGTTTTTACTGTGATGCTTCTAAGGGTGGTGACACACAACGTACCTGGTGACACACAACGTACCTGGTGACACACAACGTACCTGTTGATACACAACTTACTTGGTGTCACACAATGTACCTAGTGACACACAATTTACCTGGTGACACACAACGTATTGTTGATACACAACGTACCTGGTGACACACAACGTACCTGGTGACACACAATTTACCTGGTGACACACAACGTATTGTTGATACACAACGTACCTGGTGACTCACGACGTACCTGTTGATACACAACTTACTTGGTGTCACACAATGTACCTAGTGACACACAACGTACCTGGTGACACACAACATACCTGTTGAAACACAACTTACTTGGTGTCACACAATGTACCTAGTGACACACAACGTACCTGGTGACACACAACATACCTGTTGAAACACAACTTACTTGGTGTCACACAACGTACCTGGTGACACACAATTTACCTGGTGACACACAACGTACTGTTGATACACAACGTACCTGCCCCGGTGCTTTGGTTTTGCTGGTAACGTAGGACAGTAACTAAATGTGGAGGAAATGAATCAATGCTTTCCCGTACACAGGGGATGGGATGTGGCTATAGCCATACACTTCAGATTTCTTGTCCGACATCCTCACACACATGCATGCTCAACTTTCCAGTGTATGTGCGCTGAAGAGTGAGAGCAGAGAAAGGCTCTGCAGGATTTCTCTGGCAGCAGCTTTATCCCTAAAAACAAAAGGATTGGGCAGCCGAAGTCCAACTATTCGATCTTTAATTTCTCTCACAATGGATATCCAGGGAGTGTGGGGAGGCCCCCATATACGTGGGATGGTCAGATGAACCTATCAAAAGCGTCATGTGTATGGGCTTCTTAAAACTGACAACAATTCAGCCATGACGCAGTGGACCGAGCAAACCAACAGAACAAATCCATGAAAGATGGAGGAAGAACATGGGGTGTAAAAATCCCCTATCCTCTGTGACATCACTTAGTGATATCAGTCCAAGAACTGCGCATCAGGAAGTTCGCGAAATGGATTTGATGGACAAATCTGGGACGTTACCTATCAAAATGTATAGTGGCCTACTGTAAAATATGCTCTAGGTGGGATAATAATCGGAAGCTATTTCGCAGAGTTTGGCCCCTTATTTCCAGTGAAAGTTAATACTGAATGATACATTTGGTACAATTTCAGACTCCTATTAGTTGGCTTGCTTTGCAGAATTTTACTATTTTGGTACATATTGTTTCCTCTTAAACCACGCCTACTTTCCAGAAAGTCACGCCCCTTTCTGTAAAGCCACACTCTTGTCTAAAACACTTTAATAAGCACTCTCACATAAATGTTATTCTTTGGTCCATTACAGAAGTACAGGGTGTAAATTGTAGTGAAGGTAATGTTCTTATAAGTGGCTGTATGCATGAGTTATCCAAATCCTTCTGGTCCTCAACTGTGTCATGTGACCAAAAAAAAAAGACTTTCCAATTGACACAGCCATTTATGTGTGGACAGGAAGTTTGTTTCTCCATTCATTCTTATAAGACTGACAGCAACATTTTTATAGGAATGAACAGAGGAACTGACTTTCTTTCCTGTACTTCGCTATCTCTGGCTCTCCTATTGCAATGAATAGGAGGGCCAACCGTCACCAGTCCCATCAAGTCCCACCCACATTTAAGCTGAATGTGGAGCATCAGTGTCTGACCTCACAAATGATCTTTTAGCTTAATAGGAATAAATTCCCACAAACTCCAAAATTGTGAAAAACGATTCAGATGTCAACAAGCACAGTATCATATACTGTACCTATGTGTGCTCCCTTAACTTACCTCTTGACTCAAGATATCCAAAGATGTGTGGCACAAGATGACCACTATTAAAAAAAAATCACAGCTATCTAAGTTTTGTTAGTTCCTGATAGCTGGAATATGTTTCTCATTAAACATACTGTATACAGTTAGGTCCATACATATTTGGACACTGACACAAATTTTGTTTTTTTACCTGTTTACTGAAACATATTCAAGTTATAGTTATATAATGGACATGGACATAAAGTCCAGACTTTCAGCTTTCATTTGAGGGTATCCACATTAAAATTGGATGAAGAGTTTAGGAGTTTCAGCTCCTTAACATTTGCCACCCTGTTTTTAAAGGGACCAAAAGTAATTGGACAATTGACTCTGTGGCTGTTTCATGGGCAGGTTTTGGCAATTCCTTCCTTATGTTATTCTCAATTAAGCATATAAAAGGCCTGGAGTTGATTTGAGGTGTGGTGCTTGCATTTGGAAGATTTTGCTGTAAAGAAAACAAGTGGTCAAAGGAGCGCTCCATGCAGGTGAAAGAAGCCATCCTTAAGCTGCGAAAACAGAAAAAATACATCCGAGAAATTGCTACAATATTGGGAGTGGCAAAATCTACAGTTTGGTACATCCTGAGAAAGAAAGAAAGCACTGGTGAACTCATCAATGCCAAAAGACCTGGACGCCCACAGAAGACAACAGTGGTGGATGATCGCAGAATAATTTCCATGGTGAAGTGAAACCCCTTCACAACAGCCAACCAAGTGATCAACACTCTCCAGGATATAGGAGTATCAATATCCAAATCTACCATAAAAAGAAGACTGCATGAAAGTAAATACAGAGGGTTCACCGCATGGTGCAAGCCATTCATAAGACTCAAGAATAAAAAGGCTAGATTGGACTTTGCTAAAAAAAAAAACCATCTAAAAAAAACCAGCACAGTTCTAGAATATTCTTTGGACAGATGAAACCAAGATCAAACTCTACCAGAATAATGCAAAGAAAAAAGTATGGCGAAGACGTGGTACAGCTCACATGATCAAAAGCATACTACATCATCTGTAACACACGGCAGAGGCAGTGTGATGGCTTGGGCATGCATGGCTGCCAGTGGCACTGGGTCACTAGTGGTTATTGATGATGTGACACAGGACAGAAGCAGCCGGATGAATTCTGAGGTATTCAGAGACATACTGTGTGCTCAAATCCAGCCAAACTGATACATAATACAGATGGACAATGACCCAAAACATCAAGCCAAAGCATCCCAGGAGTTTATTAAAGAATAGAAGTGGAATATCCTTCAATGGTCAAGTCAGTCACCTGATCTCAACCCAATTGAGCAGCATTTCACTTGTTAAAGACTAAACTTCAGACAGGCCCACAAACAGCAACTGAAAACCGCTGCAGTAAAGGCCTGGCAGAGCATTAAAAAGGAGGAAACACAGCGGCGTCTGGTGATGTCCATGAGGTCAAGACTTCAGGCAGTCATTACCAACAAAGGGGGAACAACCAAGTATTAGAAATTAACATTTTATTTACAATTATTTAATTTGTCCAATTACTTTTGAGCCCCTGAAATGAAGGGATTGTGTGGAATAAATGCTTTAGCTCCTCACAATTTTATGCAACCATTTTGTTCTACCATCTGAATTAAAGCTGAAAGTCTGAACTTCAACATTGTGGCAATGGGGGGCGTGGCCTGAACATGCTACCGTGAAGACGCACTCTTGCAGAGCTCCCGGACCCCAAAAAGCGGCTCTGGACGGCTTACCCGCAATGGTGAAGCGACCAGGACGCAGGTGGACCTCCTCCTCTCTAACGGAGCCGCACATTGCCCGTTACCTGCTCTCCACTCCTTCCTCCCTCCAGGCGGAGGGAGCCAAAAAGGCGCCGGCGCGCGCTTCCACTGCCTCTGCGCAGTCCAGCGGACCTTTCAGGCTCACAAGAGAAGCCTGACATGCAGCTCTCCTCTCTGCTGCCTTCCCAGCCGCCAACGGAGAAGGTTTCAGCGTTCACCCGGCAGGTATCGGTCCCCCCTCCCCCCCGCAACCAAAATGGCAGCCCCAGCAGTGTCCCCACGCTCCAATCCTCACCTCTCACTGAGGACCTGTTAACCCCTGAGCTCCTGCAGCCTCCCTCCTTTAATGGAATACCTGGCCCAGCTGGATCTGGTGCAAGCTTGCAGTCTCACTCTCCCATGCCTTCTATAATACAATCAGGGTCACTGCCCTATCAGCCTATGACCTCCCAGAATATAATACATTTTGCAGAGACCCCAGATGTTCCTCTGACAACGGATCCTCATATGACCAGGCCCTCTCCTGGCGGTATCCCGCTGACAACAGGAGCAACTAGAGCATCCCACAACGAAGCAGACCCACGGACGGGGCCCGGGGCCCCTGGTGCCTTAGACCAACGTGAGGGTCTGAAACCTGACCTCTCTGGCACCCTGATAGCCCCTCACTCTCCAGCTTCCTCTGACTCATCTGACTTCTCTGGGAGGGATGCAGCCTCACTCTCCCACCGCCGAAAGCGTCCTAAACTATCGGACATCTGGAACCTTCTTAGCAATATGCCTACTAAATTGGACCTGGAAGCTATGGTCCGCAGAGTCGAGGAAAAACAAGAGAAAATCATGTCTGAGTTTAAAATGGAACTACAGACTCTATCTACACAAGTCTCTACTCAACAACAGCGGGCGGCTTCGCTGGATCAGCGCCTCACTGCCGTAGAAAATTTCCAGTCTATGCAAAGAGACCTCAACAGATCCATCCTTCTTCAGGTCGATGACCAAGAAAATAGAGGTCGTCGAAATAATGTCAAACTGAGGGGTATCCCTGAAAGTCTTCCCCCCTCGGAGCTCTATTCTGCCGTGACCTTGATTTTTAACACAGTCCTGTCTCGTCCTCCGGATTCGGAGATCACCATTGACAGAGTCCATCGGGTGTTGGGTCCTAGGCGTAAGGACACCACGGAGCCCAGGGATGTTCTTTGCAGAGTCCATTTCTTCAGGGAAAAGGAAGATATTCTTCAAGAGGCCTGGCGTGGTGACCCGGTCCCATTTATGGACACCCAGGTGCATCTATTACCGGATGTTTCCCGACGTACCCTAGCCATGCGCAGAATCCTTAAACCAACCCTACAAGCTATCCTGGACTCTGGGGCCACATATAAATGGGGTCACCCTTTCCATGTCCAAATCCGTCGCAACGAAGCTACCTTTGCACTTCACTCTCCAGAACAAGAGACTTTGCTGGCGAAGTTTCTGGATCTGCCTGAGCTCTCCCTCCCTGACTGGCTGGTCTACCCACTGCCACCTGTGCCTCCGGGGGGGCGCCCGCCTTCCTCTGCCCTGTCTCGGAGACGACCCCGAGGGGAGGGTGTCTGGCGGAGGTCTACTTGAAATGTGATGTTTTTTTTTGTTTTTTTTTTTCCTAGGATGTTCCCCTTTAACTCCCATATTGGTTAATGAATGGTAGGCCCCTTGGTGTGCTTTAGGCAAGAGGGGGCACCTTGCGGGTCTCTAGTTTTATCTCCTCGTGGGGGGTGTATAAGGGTTCCTAATACAAAATTGTGCTGTATTTTTCTAGGGTGTTCCCCTTTAACTTACATATCGGTTAATGACTGGTAGGTCCCGTGGTGTGCTTTAGGGGATAAGGGGCACCTTGCGGGTCTCTAGTCTTATCTCCCCTTCGGGGGTGTATAAGGGTTCTCCATACAACAGAGGGCGGCTGGAGACCTTAATCTAAAAGTACTTCCTTACCTCCCTTCCTTAGCTGTTGAGCTTCGTGTGCCTTGGCTCCCCCTACCCAGTTGTAAGACATACCCTCATAGGGGGTCTCCCCCCCGTTTGATCTGTTGGGATTACTATTTTTTGAGGGTTCAGCCCCCCTTTTCTCTCCACCCTTAGTAGAAAGGTCTTGGTTACATTTTCCATTCTAATGCTCGGGGAAAGGGTGACAACTAGATTTGAGTTTTTACTTTTCCCCCGATAGTTTAGCTTAGCAGCTCTCCGGGCGTATACTGCGGTGTGCTCCTGAGACCTGCCTAAGTGGGTTAACCCACTGTTTTGTGTTTACCGCTCTTGGTCTAGCCTTGAGTGTAATTAATTTGTGGTATTTCTTGTTTTTTTTTTTTTTTTTTTTTTTTTTTTGGTCCCTTCCTTTGTGCTCCCTCTTTCCCTCGCTCTATCCCCCCTTTTTTTTTTTTTTCTCTTCTCTCTTTCATCTCTGTGAGTCTTGTGGTCTTGTGTGCGTTGTCTGTTTGTTTTTTGTCTCTTCCCCTTGCAGGACCCCGGCCCTTCGCCATGGATTCTCTGGTGTTCTCCTCCATCAACGCTAACGGTCTTAACACTCCCGAGAAGAGATCATCCCTTCTCCGCCTTCTTTGGAGTAGGACGGTCCAGGTGGCCTTTATCCAGGAGACTCACTTTCGAGAGGCGGCGGTCCCTACCTTTTCCTCCCCAAGATACCCAGACGTATACCATAGCTGTTTTCCGGAGTCCAAGTCCAGGGGGGTGAGCATTCTTATCGCACGTTCTGTTCCATGGAAGTATAAGGTAGATTCTGGTAGATTCCTGTTTGTAAAGGGGGAATTAGCAGGCTCTTTGTTTACTCTAGCCAATGTCTACCTTCCCAACTCTAACCAGGCGGCCGCCTTAGAAGGCATTCTGGCTAAGCTGGCCAATTTTGCGGAGGGCACTCTTTTAGTGGGAGGAGATTTCAATGTAGCCCTGGACCCTTCGGTAGATATCTCCAGAGGCTCGTCCCACATACCTAAGCAGGTCCTCCGACGTATCCGTCGACTGCTGTTTTCTCATCAGTTGATAGACCTCTGGCGCACGGTCCACCCTGACGCGAGAGACTATACCTTTTATTCACATGCTAGAGATGTTTACTCGAGATTGGATTATTTCTTCATTAGACACGCAGACGTTCCTTTAATAAACGGAGCTGAGATTGACCCTATCACTTTTGCGGACCATGCGATGGTCCATGCTGTCCTGACAGCCCCCGCCACGAGGCCCCGAGCCTGGCAATGGCGTCTCAATGAGTCGCTGCTCCAGGACATCCCCACATCTCAGGCTGTCTCCTCTGCCCTGGCTAACTACTTCCAGGAGAATGATACAGCGGAAGTGTCTCCCCTGACACTATGGGCCGCCCACAAATGTGTGGTTAGGGGGGTGCTGGTACAGCATGGGTCCCGCATCAAAAAGGAGAGGTCTCCAGAGATAGCCGCGCTGATTGCCGATGTGGTTTCCCTCGAGCAGACCCACAAGCGCACTCACGCCATAGATACCCAGTCAGCCCTTTTAGTAGCTCGTAAAAAATTACGAGAACGCCTAGATATACGTACAAAATATCTCCTGGCTAGAGGACGGCGCCACTTCTATGAATTTGGAAATAGATGTAGCCGCACGCTTGCCAGGTCCCTTAGGGAACAAAAGACACGCAAATATATCCCCTTGATCACTGATTCGACGGGCAGGCGCCATACTGACCCACACTGTATTGCAGAAGAGTTCGCTGGGTTTTATCGTAACCTCTACAACCTACCGCCATGTCCCCCAGAGTCGAATGGCCCCTCCCTGGCCTCTGCTCTGAAACAGTATATAGCAGATTCCGGAATGCCTAAACTCCCGGCGGAGGCCCGAACTGTTCTTGACTCACCTATAACTAAGGAGGAATTAGCTCAGGCGCTTCAGACAATGCAACCTAGTAAGGCCCCGGGCCCCGATGGCTTCCCAGCCTCTTACTATAAAAAATACTCGTTAGAGTTGTTGGGCCCCCTGGTGCGTGCCTTAAATTCTCTGTCGGCAGGTGCGACTCTCCCCCCGGACATGACTAGGGCTCATATAGCGGTAATACATAAGGAGGGTAAAGACCCTGCGATGTGTGCCAGTTATAGACCAATATCACTCCTTAATGTTGACTTAAAAATCTTAAAAATCTAGTGTTAGCCTCTAGACTGGCCTCTCTATTGCCTGATCTAGTACAGTCCGATCAAGTAGGTTTTATCCCCACACATGAGGCTAGGGACAATACAGTAAAGGTAATTAACGCCATACACTACGCCAAAACCCATGACCTCCCACTTTGTCTCCTCTCTACTGATGCTGAAAAAGCATTTGATAGAGTGAGCTGGTCTTACCTATTTGAGGTCCTGGATCATGTGGGGCTTGGCCCGATTATGAGATCCTGGATTGCTTCCTTGTATTTCAATCCATCAGCCTCTACGAAAGTTAACGGAACTATTTCATCTCCCTTCCCGATAGGGAATGGCACGCATCAGGGGTGTCCCCTCTCCCCCCTAATCTTTGTCTTAACTCTAGAACCTTTGCTTAGAAAGGTCAGATCTAACCCGGACATAGGCGGCCTAAGGGTAGGCAGTAGAGTCCTGAAAATTGCAGCATATGCAGATGATCTCCTCTTCTTCTTGCAGGATCCGGCCAAATCCCTCCCCCCATTAATGTCTGAATTTAGCAAGTTCTGTCATCTTACTAACTTTAAAATTAATTTTCAGAAATCTGAGGCCCTCAATGTTTCGCTTCCGCAGGGGATTCCAGTCCTCTCTGGAGACCTCCTTCCCCTTCCGATGGTCGAGAATAGCTATCAAGTACTTAAGGGTTATGATAACCAAGGACCTAGGCGAACTCTATGACAAAAATTACCTCCCCCTTCTGCGGGCTACTAGATCCGACCTCAAAAGATGGTCCATAGGTACTTACACATGGTTTGGCCGCTGCGCTATATACAAAATGAATATTATGCCCCGTCTGCTATACCGCTTCCAAACTTTACCGATCCACATACCCCCTGGTTTTTTTAAGTTATTGTATAGTGACCTAATCAATTTCGTGTGGCAGGGTGGGCGTGCTAGGCTGGCGCGCTCTACTCTCACGTTACCTAAACAATGCGGTGGACTGGGTCTTCCTGACCCTCGAAAGTATTACGAGGCCTCCATGCTCCAAAGAGTGCTAGACTGGTGCCGCCACGCTCCTTACAAACAATGGGTAGCCCTGGAAAACGTATTCGTTGACGCCCCCCTGGACTCGCTTCCCTGGTTAGACTCACTACGCCCCGGGGCCTTGAGAGCCCACCCTACCATAGGTCCCACTCTCCGGGTATGTAGGTCTCTCTTTTGTAGGGAGCGGGTCTCCCCCCTCCCCTTCACCTTTACTTCCCATCCTGGGAAACCCTGCCTTTATAGCGGGTTTATCTCAAGGGCCATTCCGGCAGTGGCGATTGGCGGGCAGACTGAGGGCCCTACATTTTCGCTCTGGTTGTGAATGGATGTCTCACCGGGAACTACTCACCGCACCGGACCTTCCGGCGCTTGGCCCATGGCGGGTCTTTCAACTTACGCACTTTCTCTCTTCATTACCTAACTCCCCGGGCTATGACAGACAGCCCACGAGGTTTGAGGAGACTTGCATGGGAAGGGGCCTGCTAAGACACTCCCTTTCTGATTTCTATTTGCTTCTGGTGTCCCCTCCTCCGGGCCGCAGACCTTCCTACTTGGCCAGATGGGAGGCTGATCTGGCCATGACCTTCTCTGACCAACAGTGCTCCTGAATTTTTGAGTTTACCCACAAGAGTTCAATGGCTAGCAGATATCAAGAGGCGGGATATAAAATCTTGACTAGATGGTACCATGTTCCGTCTAAACTACACAGACTCTTCCCGTCCTCCTCTCCCGCTTGTTGGCGCTGTGGCTCGGAGGAGGGGACGCTTTTACATATTTTCTGGGAGTGCTCGATATTGAGAGACTTCTGGGAGGGAGTACATAGGGTGCTAGGTCACATATTCCAAACTTCCATTCCTAACACGCCAGCCTTCTTTCTCCTACACCTTTTGGACTGCCCCCTGCGTACCTACCGCAAGTCTTCCCTACGGCACATGATCAATGCCGCTAGGGCGTGTATCCCAGCGCTATGGAAATCGTCTAATCCCCCCTCCCTCCTCCACTGGGTTCGCAAAGTGGAAGATATTCAGTACATGGAGGATCTCACGGCATCCCTTCGGGATACAAGGGAATCCTTTATGGCGGCCTGGACGCCGTGGATTCTCTTTCAGGGATCCCAGGCCTATAAAGACCTGACGGGTAGACCTTGATTGAAGGTTTACGCAGCCGATATGGAGGGGTCGGGGTCCTTGTCTGTTTGTCTGTTCGTCATTTGTGTGTCATTTCTTGGCCCCCACATTTGTCCCCTTCTTGTCTTTCTTCCTCTCCCTCTCTCTTCCAGTCCCTCCTGCTTCCTTCCCCCCTCTGTTCCTCCTTTTTTCCTTTTTCTTTTCTCCCTGACAACTGTTATGATCAGCTGAAGCTGATGTTCTAATTTATCTATTTCATGTTGCCATGTTACTATGTATGGATGTTGATATATGCCTTGATCATTATGGTCAGGCACTTGTTTGGCTCACGCCATCTTTGTTTGTTGCTATTTCTGTACAACTTCTAAAATAAAGAATTTATAAAAAAAATTAAAAAAAAACATTGTGGCAATGTACATAACCAAAACTAGAAAAATGTTGTCTCTGTCCAAATATTTATGGACCTAACTGTATGTACCCTGCCCTGAGGAAGAGAGGAGGGTTGGTTCAGCACTGGTGATATGACAGAGCACATCTGGATGTCTCTATCCTAGACTAGACTAAGCTCTAGAAAAGCCAGAAAACACTAGACCACATTCTGCACATAGGAGAGCACTTCTAGGACAAGACATTCAGGAAGGATCCACTCCCCCCTCCCAATTCCTAGCATAGAAACTCTCATGTAGATAGGTTGTAAATAATATATTAAAAGTGTGTTATCCCTTTAAGAAGTGTCTTCCTAGTGAATTCCTAGTGTTTTGATCAATGAGCTAAGAAGTTACAGTACACGTCTGTTGGCGGCGCTAATGAGGATGTCATTAGCTATGGCCTAAGAGAGACGTATCTTTGTTTAAAAGTAGTGTCGGCTGAGCTGTGCATGAGTTGACATGTATTATAATTGTAGGAGACAGGTCTTTGTACACCTATTAACTGAGAGCGTAAAATTAGGAAACCTATTTCTGGCTGCTTTCTTCTCACCTAGGTGATGGCTGTCTCACAGTCTGCCTGGATAAAACAAGTTCACCAAGAAATTTGTAATATGCTCCTACTGAGTATTGTTATGAGGGGAAGCAGACTGGATTTAATAGGAACATAATGACACTGTAAATAAAGCCGCACTATTAGAGCAATATCATAAAATTAATAGGAAAGGAATTTTTAAAGGACAAAGCAATCGTCATACATTGGAAACTTGGCCAGACACTACAGTAAAGCCTTAAAGGGAGTGAAGCATATTAAACCAGCAACACAGTTAGATAGGTCAGGCTCACCTGAATATAACACCTTTATTAACCTCCGCTGATGAGATATTCATTTAATGCACAATATGCAAATGATCAGTCTGGAGCACTGAGGGCAATTCTCTTGCTCTAGACTGCTATACCCCACTTTGTTATAATTCGCCATCGTGAAGATGAGAACACAGGGCCAGGCAAGATTTCAGCAAAGCTTCCTGGTCCTATGACTCAAAGAAGGAAGGGAGGAAGGAGGTCGTATCAGAGCAGTGTGGAGCACAGTTTGGAGCAACAGAGCCACCCTCAGTGTTCCAGACTGCTCATCTGCATATTGTGAAATAAATGAATATCTCAGCATCAGCGCTGAAAAAGGTGATCCTGACCTATCTGTGTTGCTGTCCTAATATGCCCCAACCTGGTGACAGACTCCCTTTAAAGGGGTTGTCCAGGATATACAATTTTCCACAAGGAGGCCAGAGAAGGTAAAAAATTAAAAATAAATCCATACTCATCTGTCCCCGGTGCTGTTCAGTCCCGTGGTGACCTGGTGTGGGACTGACCGCAAAAGCCAATCCTGGTTCCTTTCCTTAGGTTGCTGAGGCCGCTGATTGGCCTCAGCGGTCACATGCGCAAGGACTTTCACCAGAACAAGACCCCAGGAGCAGTAGGATAGGACCATAGTGGGAGACACCTGAGCACCAGGGACGGGTGAGTATGGGTTTGTTTTTGTTTTTACCTATCCCATCCTCCTTTGGGAAAAACTGTATATCCTGGACAACCCCTTTAGGCCAGGGCCCCACATTGCGAAAACTCTGACTGAATCGTCAGAAGGGCGTTCCTGACAGTCTAGCTTTGTTGTGAGGAACACCCACCCAGTACAAGTCTATGGATGAGTACAGATGGGGGGGGGGGCGTTCCTCACAGCTCATCTAGACTATCAGGAACGCCCTTATGACATTGGGCAGAAAACCAACGGCACCGATATCTCCAGCCCCGGGGCACATAATGGGAAAGCCAACAGTGCACTAAATTCAGTGCACTGTTGGCTTTCTAGCGGTATATAAAACCACATGTACCTGAGGACATGAAAGGTCCTCTTTAATAATAATAATAATAATAATAATAATAATCTTTAATAGTCCCACCATGGGGAAATTCAGTGTGTTACAGCAGCAAAGATAAGCAATACAAATACAACATATACAAGAATGTTCCAAGGTAGAGGCATTTCATTGATAGTAGACAGACAGATACGAAGTAGCAGGTAGGGGGAAAATCACAAACAGAAAGATATTTCAGTTCTCTGTATGGACTAATATCCGCTTAGGTCGGGGTTGGTTGTGCAGCCTAACCGCAGTAGGGAGGAAAGACTTCCGATAGCGCTCCTTCTCACACTTAGGGTGAAGTAGTCGGTCACTGACAGTACTGCCCAGCGCTATCATGGTCTCATGCATGGTATGGGACTTATTCTCCCGCATGGAGCTCACCACGCACAGTATCCTTCTGTCACCCACCACCTGCACGGGGTCCAGGGGACTCCCAAGGACAGAGATGGCACTTCTAATCAGCTTGTCAAGTTTATTTCTATCCCTGGTTGATATACTGCTCCCCCAGCAGGCCACTCCGAAGAAGATGGCTGATGCCACTACCGAGTTGAAAAAAGTCCTAAGAAGTGCCCCCTGGACTCCAAAGGCTCTCAGCCTCCTAAGCAGGTAGAGCCTTCTGTGGCACTTCCTGTACAGGACATCCATGTGATCTGCCCAGTCCAGCTTATTATTAAGGAGCAAACCCAGGTACTTATAGGTGTTGACAATCTCGATGCCCATCCCCTGGATGTCCACTGGTTTAGGAGAGCATCTGCATTTACGGAAGTCCACCACGATCTCCGTGGTCTTCTCAATGTTAATGCCTACTATTGCAGAGTTGTCAGAATACTTCTGTAGGTAGCAGCTAGATGAGTTTCACCTAAAATCTGCAGTGTACAGTATGAAGAGGAAAGGGGCAAGAACTGTACCCTGAGTTGCCCCCGTATTACAGATCCCGGTATCTGACACACAGTCCCGGGCTCTCACATACTGAGGTCGGTTTGTGAGGTAGTCTAGGATCCAATTGGAGAGGTGGTGGTCCACTCCAGCAAGAGCTAGCTTGTCTCTCAGTAGCCCTGGCTGTATGGTGTTAAAAACACTGGAGAAATCAAAGAACATTATTCTCACCGTGTTTTCTGGTTTCTCCAGGTGAGAAAGAGCCCTGTGCAGAAGGTGGATGATGGCATCATCCACTCCAATACCTGGCCGATACGCAAACTGGAGAGGGTTCATAGCAGGGCTCACTAGAGGGCGGAGATATGTGAGAACCAATCTCTCTAAGATCTTCATCAGGTGGGATGTCAGTGCTACTGGTCTGTAGTCGTTGAGATCCATAGGGTGAGGTTTCTTTGGAACTGGTACCACACAAGATTTCCATAATTCAGGGACTATTTCCAGATTCATGTTCATATTAAACATATATGTAATAATACCACACAGCTGCTCCCCACAAGTCTTAATTAGCCTTGCACTGATGTCATCTGGCCCTGCGGCTTTCCCCGCCTTGATCTTTTTCAGCTCTTTCCTCACCTGGGCACGTGTGAAGGTCAGACTGTGGTCAGATAAAGATGGATTTGTGGATTTCCTGGTCTGGTGGGAAGTAGTTGCAGGGGGTGAAGTCATTGCAGTAGGGGGAACTGAAGGACATGCTGGGGTGGGAGGAGCTGGTGTGTGATCAAATCTATTGAAGAATAGATTTAATTTATTACGCCAATTAGCATCTGCCTCTACATTGGGGGAAAAAAGCATTTAGTCAGCCACCAACTGTGCAAGTTCTCCCACTTAAAAAGATGAGAGAGGCCTGTAATTGACATCATAGGTAGACCTCAACTATGAGAGATAAAATGAGAAAACATATCTAGAAAATCACATTGTCTGATTTTTAAAGAATTTATTTGCAAATTATGGTGGAAAATAAGTATTTGGTCACCTCCAAACAAGCAAGATTTCTGGCTCTCACAGACCTGTAACTTCTTCTTTAAGGCTGGGAAGACTGAATCTGCAATAGGCAAGCAGCTTGGTGTGAAGAAATCAACTGTGGGAGCAATAATTAGAAAATGGAAGACATACAAGAACACTGATAATCTCCCTCGATCAGGGGCTCCACGCAAGATCTCGCCCTGTGGGATCAAAGTGATCACAAGAACAGTGAGCAAAAATCCAAGAACCACACGGGGGGACCTAGTGAATGACCTGGAGAAAGCTGGGACTAACATAACAAAGGCTACCATCAGTAACACACTACGCCGCCAGGGACTCAGATCCTGCAGTGCCAGACATGTCCCCCTGCTTAAGCCGGTACATATCCGGGCCTGTCTGAAGTTTACTAGAGAGCATTTGGATGTTCCACAAGAGTATTGGGAGAATGTCATATGGTCAGATGAAACCAAAGTAGAACTGTTTGGTAGAAACACAACTCGTCGTGTTTGGAGGAGAGTGAATGCTGAGTTGCATCCAAAGAACACCATACCTACTGTGAAGCATGGGGGTGGCAACATCATGCTTTGGGACTGTTTCTCTGCAAAAGGACCAGCAAGGGCATTGAAGATGAAACGTGGCTGAGTCTTTCAGCATAACAATGATCCCAAGCACACCGCCAGGGCAATGAAGGAGTGGCTTCGTAAGAGGCATTTCAAGGTCCTGGAGAGGCCTAGAGAGTCTCCAGATCTCATCCCCATAGAAAACCTTTGGATGTAGTTGAAAGTCCGTGTTGCCCAGCAACAGCCCCAAAACATCAGTGCTCTAGAGGAGATCTGCATGGAGGAATGGGCCAACATACCAGCAACAGTGTGCGCCAACCTTGTGAAGACTTACAGAAAACGTTTGACCTCTGTCATTGCCAACAAAGGATATATAACAAAGTATTGAGATGAACTTTTGTTATTGACCAAATACTTATTCTCCACCATAATTTGCAAATAAATTCTTTAAAAATCAGACAATGTGATTTTCTGGATTTGTTTTCTCATTTTGTCTCTCATAGTTGAGGTCTACCTATGATGTCAATTACAGGCCTCTCTCATTTTTTTAAGTGGGAGAACTTGCACAATTGGTGGCTGACTAAATACTTTTTTTTCCCCACTGTATCTGGGAGACAGACTGTCTATGACCCAAAATTGACTTAAGCCCATCCCAGACTCCCCAGTCAGTTATGCAGTGTGTGAGTCCTTCTATGTCTTCTCCATGAGAATCCTGCAGCACTTCCCATGTGGTTGTGTCAAAACAGACCATCAGAGCCTCATCACTCTCCTCGGACCATATCCTCACTGTGCGGGTGACAGCTGGTTCTCTACGTACAAGTGGCTTGTACGCAGGTCGGAGATGCACTAGGTTGTGATCCGATCTTCCCAGGGGCGGTAGGGCTAATGAGCTATATGCCGTCCATCTTGTTTGCAAGAGATCTCACATTGCCCATAATGATGGAGCGGAGAGCTGGTCTAAAACGTCTCCTCCTAATCCTCTGTAGGGCTCCAGCTCTACACCTCCTTCTTTTCTTTCTCCAAAGTTCTTGGGGGATGTCTGGTCTATTAGCATGCAGCCCTGCTGTGTCTCTAAGCTGCAACAGTTCATCCCTGGAGTAGACAAAAGAATCCTGGCCACACGCAGGGTCTGCAGACACAATAGTTCCCATTGAAAGCACAACAAAACAAACAAAAAGTATCACAAAGGTCTAATTCCAAGTCCTCATATGGTTCTTCATAGTGAAATGCCCCTTACGTAGAGTGATAAGACAAAACAAAGAAAGGAAAAGAAGAGAAAGACTCAGAGCTGCTGTAACAGGCTGCTACTCCAGTGGCGCCATCTTGGAAAAATTTAAGAAGTTTTTAAGAAGTTTGGTGTATCTCATTGCAGCACTGTTGAGGTTAGGCACATTTACAAATCTTTCATATCACATAATAATTTGGTCGCTCTTCTTCTGTGCTCTTTTTGGTGCCCAAAACTGGACGGCATACTCAAGACGCATTCACACCAGGTAAACAGGTAAAATAATATTCTCTTCTCTAAAAACCATGCCTAATACAGGATAATGAGGTCTAGTTCTCAGTTATCTTCATTTTTCACTTACTGAAAAAAAATCATCTAGTGGAAAAAAGCGTCCTGCTCAATCTTAGAGCAGATTCTGCCTGAACCTCCTTTGAAGTGAATGGACGTAGGCAAGCTTCCTGTCGATGGCAGGAAGATTTCCGTGGTGGTTTTTGCATACCACAAAATCCACCATGTGAACTTACCCTTAGGGTCCCAGTACAGCTCTGTGTACCTATAACATTAGTTTGCTTTGATTATGACCCATTTATGACTACTCTTTGTATACTGTACATTAGTCTATTTTTTATCCGGCCATACATTGTATTATCTAAACCAATTGACACTAACTTGTGCAGTACCCACATGTGAAGGTCAGTACTGAATGTGCTGCTGAGGTTCCTTCTAACTACTTCATAAAGTGACTATATCATTATCTAAATGATATAGAGGGCAAGTGATTTATGGCCGACTGTGTTAGGGAAAGTGAAAATCAAGAGCTATCCTAGAATAAAAAACAGGTGATTTGGCTCCTTTGACCCCTTACAGTTCATACAGGGTTTATCCTTTAAGATTTCAGTGTTCTTTTTATGCTGCTTTGATTCCATAGAGATAAAAATACAGAAAATGTAGCAACATATCCAATGGAACAAGCGGGCGTAATACAGAGACACTCCACAAATAGTATACTGCATAAGCCAAATACAGAGCAGAAAATATGATCTGTGAATTGCCATGACATCTGTCATTATGTGTCATTTCTCTTCCTGCATCGGCTTTGACTTTTCTTTCACACATTAGGATAAATCTTACGCACTTCCCTATGAAATAATAACACTAATAGTCATTATTTATATATAGCACTTGCTGCAACACTACAAGAGGCAGTAAATATCCAAAATGACAAATAATGACAATTATAAAATCTAGTAACAATGAATCATTGCAGATAGAATCTGCCCAGCAGAGCTTACAATCTAGAGGAGACAACTGGAAGTGTGGACTATAGTAGGTACAAAGTACTGAAGTTATGACCATTGGACCAGACTGAAGGCACATGGTTATTCAATTCATTTGGCACTGGCTACACTGGTGGTCACTCTTAAAGGGATTGTCTATGAATTTATTATGTCCTATCCTTAGGATAGGCCATAAATATCTGATCAATGGAGGGCCCCCACACAGAACAACTGTTTGGGGGTATGCCTGGTCCATGTACTATACAGTGCATGGAGCCAGAAGCCATTAACGTAGCTTTGCTCCCACTGAAGTCAATGGAAACTGAGGTGCAGACAATACACTATAAATGGTACAGAGCTATCTGCTTCTGGCAATATACACTATACAGTGCAGAGTCAGATGCGCCCAAAATATCTGATCTGTGTGGGATTGGCTGTCAGTCCCTTACCTAGAGCCATAAAAAAATTATGTACAGCTCCTTTAACCCTCAGTACAGTGGTATAGTCTTTGTTGCAGAAATGTCCCCATGTCTTACTCCACAAAATAGTCATGGCTTGGCATCAGCAGCAATGGTGTTGCAGTAGTGTCATCAGGAATGGAGGCAAGAGTCATCATGCATGGGCTCTGGATCCACATGTGCATTGGAACATGCTCTTTGACATACATTCATGAGTTATATATAGTGTCTGGGCACTGGCAGGCGGGATGGAAGGAAAGGATAAACTTAATGTCCCACAACATCTTCTGTAAAACTCACAGGCTCAATAAAATCACTGGTCGCCATCTTGTTCTTTACTTGTTACAGGAAGGCACAGAAACAGTGGAAACAGCTTGTTACTTTTTTGACAATTTTGAAAGAGGTATTTCATTATTCCTTTTACTTTACATTCAGTAGAAGTCCATGTCTACAAATGATCCAAGATGTGGTTGCACCTGTACAGAGTACACCATATGCTAGGTGATAATTGACACCCTTATGTGTTCCTCTGCCTAAAAATTAGCCCTCCCTAAATGCACCAAATGCCAAGTGAATGCTAAGGTAGCTGGATAAAGCTTGTGACTGACAATGTGTTGAACAGGCAGCAGCAATTTACTGCACAACAGTAAATAACGCTCATTTACATTCCATAAAAACAGATAGTGAATAGCGGCACAGTGGTTCTGATTGATACACATATTAAAGACTCAGCGGTGACAATACCTGGAATATAGAACATATATTAAGGCTCTATCAAATGGAGGACTTGACAGTCACATTATAATGCAAATTACACTGCAGTACTATGAATTAAGAAGTAATAGAAGAATTATGAAGTTGTTCTAGTCATACGTTTATTATGTACTAAAATCATGTAATATCCAAGATCAATGTAGTGAGTTATTGTAAACATTGGAGTTGGTAGGTAAAATAATGCTAAGACCAGACCCCTTTAGCTCCAGTTGGAGATTTCTCTAAGGCTACGTTCACATCTATGCTGGAGTCTCCGTTGGAGACTGTCGCCGTGTACGCCTAAAACTTGGTGGAAGAAAAATTCTTGCGCGAAGGACTCTTTAGTCCACCAGTTTCAGTTTTAAAATGATGGACACCCGGCAGACCCCATTATAAGCGCGTGTGTTACTGCTCCTCCAATGGACCAGAACAATGGAAAAGTGACGCTGGTGTGAACCTAGAGTAACTGGGAACATCTCTCTAAAATTGTATACACATTTCTATTGAATACAAATCACAGAAAATTACCAAAAATTTCATACTATAGTCACAAAAAGATCTTCATAGTGGCAACCACACGTAAAAAAAGGATTCACATTTAAAGGAATTTTCCAGGATAAGAATATTGATGATGGATAAACATCCTTTATTAAGAATTAGCCATTTTCCTGCCTGTTATGAGGCATTTTACCTGTAAAAAAAAGAGGCCTAGTTATTCTTTTTCACTCTTCCTTGGATTATGTGGTCCATGACTCTTTTGCTGACTCAGCGGGCAGGTTCTTAATTCTTTATGCTTCTATAGAGGGATAAACTTATGGTCTCATAAATGTATATGCTCCGAATGCTCCTAACATATCCTTTTTCGAAGGTTGTTGAGGGTGCTATCACGGTAGGATTGCTCCTCATTGATACCTGGTGGAGATCTGAACTGTGTCCATGACTTAGTCTTAAATTGTCCGGGTAGACGGCCCTGTAGAAGTGAACCCCATCTAAATTTTAATAGATCAGGATGTGACTGACCCCTGGCACGCCTGTCATCCAACAGATAAAGTATTTTCTTTTTTTTCTCTCACGTATATGGTACACATTCTAGATTAGATTACTGGCATCCTCCTTTCTCATAGATTTAGTTAGTTAGCCGCTGAGAGATCCCCTATTGTTATTTCAGACATTGCCCCAATTCTTTTAACCTCCTTCACACAAGCACCAATATTCCAAGAAAGGAATGTCGTTTCCTAGCTTTTTATTGGGACAATGGGAAATATTACTAGATGATAATATTTCTAGTGTTGATAATATTCAGCTCCTCCGAGAACATTTAATTTCCTATGTTAGTAGAAGACAAAAGGCGTTTTTTAGACTGGAGTAAACCACATCCCATACCGGCCTATCTCTTAGATGATTCTTCTACTAATAGACAAAATTATTGATGCACTTTCTCATGAAAGATCATCTATTCCATTGGAATTTATTAAGAATAATTATTTTAAAGGGGGCAATAAACCTGGGAGGTTAATGCCCAAGCTTTTCAGAAAGCCACTAGCATACATAAAATTAAAACAAGTACAGGAGAACGTGAGGAATTTTTGGAGGAATTTCATAAATTCTATGAAGATTTGTATCAGGCTGCCTCATATGACCTAGATAAAAACTTGGTAATTTGACGACAGGCGGATCCCTCTAAGCCATTGACACAGCAAAAAGACGCACTAAAATCCCCAATAACTAAAGAAGAAATCTTACAGGTCATTAAATCATTGAAGCTACACAAATCCATCGGTCCAGATGACTTTTCTAATGAATATTATAAACTTCTCTCTCCACAAACGCTCACTCATTTACGAGTTACATACACTATTTAATGATATCCTTACCATGAGAAATACCCCTGATAGGTTCAATGAAGCTTGTATTTCCTTGCTGTTAAGACCCGGATCTACTTATCTTCTATAGACCCATGTTCCTCCTTAACTCTGTTTTTAAATTATTCACTAAGATGTTAGTCACATGTCTACAACTGATCCTTCCAGACCTACTTACTCCTTTGCAAAATGGTTTGCTGATAAAGCTTTTGACAGAATGGCATGGCCACATCTCTAAAGTTTAAGCACTTGGGGAGGGAATTTTTTACTATACTGCAATCCCTTTATCAAAATGCCACCTCCACAATATGGTTGGCTTCCCAACTTTTCCCTATATGTAGAGGAACCCATCAGGGGTGCCCTTTATTCCCTTTACTTTTTCAGCTTAGAAACTACCAACTTACTCTGCAATTAAAACAGGCACTTATGAGACCAAAGTACTGGCCTATGCTGATGACATACTTCTCTGTATGGCCAACCTCAAATTAGCACTTCCTGATATAATGGATTCACGGGGAGAATTTGGAGAGGTATTACTAATCGAAGCGTTGCCCATATTTGGGATGGTGAGCTACTTTTCCATTTAGGTGGCAGACGACCTCCCTAACTTATTTGGGAATTAAATTACCATCTAATCTTCTATGCACTCTTATTGCCATTATTGGTCATGTGCTCTACCTGCTATCACAATAGAAACATTTTTTTCTCTCTATGCTCACTCTTATTTATTTTGCAGTCTGTACTGGTATTGGTAAAACCCTTTGAAGAAAAGTTGTTGTGTAAGCACTATAGATTGTTCATATGGAAGGGAGGATGGTCAAATCAATTAAGTCTCTATAAATTACAACAATTTAATAGGGGGTGAATTTTCTGAATTTAAGACTTTATTCTTTGGCCTCACATTTACGATACGTAATGGACTGGTTTGGAGGCACTTCACATTTTACTAATGTTTTGCAGGATGGTAATAGCTCCTATCCTGTTAGGTTAGAAGCTTTGCTGCAACTTCCTACTGACCACATTCTACTTGTAGTCAGAGAGAATCCTCTATTGTGGTCAGTAGTTCAGGTATGGTGACTGATACAGAAATCTTATGGACTCTCTCTCTCGTTTTTCTTTCTGGCTTGCTTTTATAGGTAATCCATCCTTTTTGTTGGGCAAACCAAAGTAGATACATAGTGTTTTGAGGTAGCAAGGCTGTGGTGGATGTTTTGGACACTCAAGGCAGAATGTTGTCTTATCCTACGGCTTGTGAAAAATTTCCAACCTTGATGGAACAACAATTCGTCTACCTACAGATGAGACACTACATACTCTACATATGCTCACCTGCCCCGTACACTCCCCCCTGAATACAAGCTAGAACTTCTTTTTAAAAGATATCCCTCAGCTTTGACCTCTATAAGCAATATATATAGGACTGTTCGTACTTGCATTGCTTGGTCTACTACTATATCGACAGGCGCTGCCAGGTGGTCCTCACAACTATACTCCTTTATTACCAAAGACCTATTGGAAGCTACGACTAAGCTAAACAAATATGTTCCAGTTAGTACATATCAAGACATGGTCCTGTTAATCTTTCATATAGCATATATCACTCCGTTACAGCAATCAAAAATGTCACCTCAAAATACATTTTCCTGTGTCAAATGTCAACAATTGAACTTTGATGTCTAAACTACACTCTTTGTTTCATTGTACGGTATATTATGTATTTAAATGTTTTTCTATATATATTGATGACTTATCCTACGTATCAGTCATCAGTATCAGTTTAGTAGGGGTCTGACACCCGTCACTTCCATTGATTAGCAGTTCCTAATAGCTCTTTTCGCTGTGTAGTGGAGGAACTGAATCACTGCAGCTTAGGTCCCATTCAAATGAATTTGGAGATGATCTGCAGTACCTGCTCTGGCCACTATACAGAGAAAAGTGCTGTCTGCTTCCTGCTCTATTCTCTGTTTATTAATTGCTGAGAACAGCTGAACGATTGGGGTGCTGGGTGTCAGATCCCTACTAATCTGATATTGATGACCTATCCTTAGGTCATTAATATTAAAATTAGTATTGATAAAGTACATGGCAGAAGTACAGAAAGATATCGTATCCAGAATGCAACACTTTGGGCTCATACAGGCAAATGTCTGTGTTTAGCTCAAATTTTTAAGGTACTGTTCACATCAATAGGATTTATCGGGATCCATTGGTATCATATGACGGATCAATCTCAGCTTGCATCCCATTTTTCTGTTTCTGCGACGGAACAAAAAACTGCATTTCCATGGAAAAGCTGAATGTAATTTTCAGGAAAGACAATGTTCACATGTCCGCCCGACACAGATCCATCAGAAATTGCTAGACAAGAAACTTAAAAAAAAAAGACACCAGACAACGTCAGTGGGTTCCCTCTGGATCTATTTGTGTCCATCATTATTTCTGCCATCAGTCGGATCGTTTTTCCGTTCTTCTGGTCCTTCCCGTTGCAGAAGTGAACGTAGCATAAGCTAAAAATATTATAATTTGAGGCCATTATAACTTTAAGGATCGCTGTATATCATTAGCATGGAGTACCACAGACTAGAAACATGAATGCAGGTTTTACACAACAGCAAAATTACGATATTTTTTCAAGTGCACACAATGTAGTGTCCGAGCGAATCCAGGAATCACATTATAATACAGGGTTATTCACATAGTTTCTTTCAATCTGCATACAGCACCGTGCCCTGGAGAAGAAGGTCAAAACAGGAATGCTGTTTGCACTGTAAAAAGACATGACTTGTTAAACTATCCCTGGGAATGATTAAAAATAAAAAAAAGAAAAATTCAGAAACAACTATTTTTGTTGAGGAGGGGATGCAAAGTAATGGCGCTCCCTACATGAGAAATATATGATCCCTTTTATTCTTGTGGGGGAGTGAAATTACATGGTATATGACTGACTGGTAATTTGGGATTTCTGGAATGTAAAAGGAGACTCATAAATGACATCTAAGTCATTTCTATATTCACCAAACCTCACCAGTGCACTGCGTTTACCATGAAATCCAGCAAATTGGTAAACCAAACCTGAGAATGCGGGTGACACAGCTCTGACTGTATCTGTAGTCTGAGTGTTTCCTGCTCAGCAACACTTCTGGCCATCTGGCTGTACAGGGAATTGTGATCAGCCCCATTCAGGTTGTTGGTTTAGAGCTACATCCCTTTTAATCCCTTTCAGACTGTCACCAATTATAAAATGAAACAATATTCTAGTGACGTGCTATCACTTTATAGTATGGACATACCCATTTGAGCTGGTAATGCATTACATTAGGACATATGCATCTATTTGTGCCCACACAATCACCCATTGGATCATGGCTGTAATCCTGACCATCTAAGTGATTACAATTTTACATTGGCCAACAAAACTGAAAAGGCTTTCTTCTTTGGCTGACTATGAGCGTGGCATCATGGTTGCCAGGGTCCATATTAGAGATGAGCGAACAGGTTTGGATCAAATCAGATTTGATCTGAATTTTCTAAATGTTTCTAGTATGAAAAATTCAAAACTTTGGAGGTTTGTCACCCATGAACCAGCACCCATGTGACCACTGAGGCCCAATCAATGACCTCAGTGGTGACACCAGAATGGGACCAAGAGAGAGAGACATATGCCACAAGGAGGCCCAGAAGAGATGAGGGTTGGTGAGTATTATACATTGGGGTCTGAAGAGACCCCAGAGTATAATAATATCACTTCTGATTCTATCCGAACAAGTTCAGCCCAAAACAAGTCTTTGTCATTCAAATTTGAAACGAAAATAATCTTCAAAGGTTCACCCATCTCTTGTCCACATCTTTAGGAAAGGCGACCAAATGCTGATCTCCTCCATTCAAGATTTATCAATGCTTGGTAACCATAACAACCTGGGCCCTTAAGTGAACATCAGCAAGAAAACAATGGCAAAATCACTTTTTATGATTTTTCTCCATAATTGATATTAATATAAATTTAACACATACATATATGTATTCTAAATGGCCCATAAATATATTGCTCCCACAAAAAAACAAGACTTCATACAACAACATCAAAGTAGAAATAAATCTTATAGCTGAATGAATATAGGGAGGCAAAAAAAAAAAGAAGTGCTATTATTATATTCACCTTGAACTTCCTAGACTTCCTTATGGCCTCCTCTTGTGGCCTCTTGAGTGACTTCACAGGCCTTGGGGACAGCTGAGGCTTGTGATTGTCTCAGTGGTCTCCTGGGCCTGTGATGTCCCCGATTAAGCCAAAATAGGGCCTCAACATTACAAGGGAGTCCAGGAAGAAAAGAAATAAAAGTGAGTATAAGTGTTTATTATGTTTATTTATAATGTGTCACACCTCCCCTGGGCCTCTACCTATTATACTCTGGGGTCTGAAGAGATCCCAGAGCATAATAGTGATTCATGGGTAAGGAACCCCAAAAGATTTTTTAAACCAGAAACTTTTGGAAATTAAACACAAATCTGGTTTGTTCAAAACCGGTTCACTCATCTTTATCTTTATCCACAAAGCTTAATCTGTCTAAATCCCTAAGGAGATGAAAGCTTCAACAAAAGAAAATCTTACAAAGGTATAGAAGAAAAATAATATGTTCTAACACAATAATGCGCCAGCAGAAGACACACATGTGAAGGGTGGAGGATGGGCACAAGGAACCTCAGTCTGACACTGGTTATTATATCGTTATTTTTGACAATTAACACAAGTAAATGAACAACAGAGAAATCTAAATCACATCAATATTTGGTGTGACCCCTCCTTTGCCTTCCATCAGTTCTTCTAGATACACTTGCAGATAGTTTTTGAAGGATCACAGCAGGGAGGTTGTTCCAAACATTTTGAAGAACTAAGCACAGATCTTCTGTAGATGTAGGCTTGCTCCAATTCATGTAATCCCAGACAGACTGGATGATGTTGAGATCAGGGCTCTGTGGGGGCCATATCATCACTTCCAGGACTCCTCCTCAAAATGGGCAAAGGTCACTTAGGATTTACATTTTTCATTCACTTCATTTTTTAATTTACAAAAATAAACTATTAACACTTCTATTTCTGATAGAATTCTTACGCCAGCTTCACACCTGCATTCAGGTTTCCGTTCAGGGAGTTCTGCCGGGTTACCCTCGAAAACCCACGGACCCCATAGACTATAACTGGATCTGCCATGTTTCTGCCCGGGTTCCGCCCGAAAAGGGTGAAAATATGCTAAGAGAAAAGTCCTGCTTGAAGGACTTTTTTCTCATCATTTTTAAAGCGGAATGGGGAACGGAATCCCCAGGCATATTATCAGATGACCAAGAATAAAAGGCCAGCCACTGGAAACCAAACCCTGGCTTATATTTGGTTGTTTCCTGTTTCCCATAAAATTATGTTCACACAGAGGAATTTGGAGCTGATTTTGAAGTGGTGGAACAAGAAATAATAGGATTGTCTATAAAACTTGTCAACTTTATTTCATATCCATAAAATCACAGGAACAGGTGAAGCACCATCTCTTACGCATTTCAATCCTTAGTGGCACTTTGTCATAGTATACAGGTGGTTACTATACATACATAAGAAAAACATTTGGTCACATGATCTGGTTAAAATAAAGCAGATTTAAACATGATAATGCAGTATATAATAAAAGCAATGTATAATAACTGAGATAGATTAAACATCATAGAGTAATATCCAATCGTATTTATACCAAACAGTGCATGTCTTCAATAAGTTTCCTATACTGATCACTGCCCCTTAACCCATTCTGTTCCCTGCACGATGAAAGAAGTGGTGTCTCCCCCATGCACCTGGGTAAAATGCAGAGAAACCACAGAGATGTTACTGGAAAGTCTGCGGTTTCTCTGCATTTTCACTTCCTCTACAAGGTACACTAAGGTAACATGCACATGAAGGTGTGCTTTGTCAGTGTGCTAGCTTTAGCACTTTGGCCCATTCTTTTCTATGGCTACACAACTGTGTTTTATTACAGGTCTGTGTGGTGGGCTGTGAGTCTGGAGGCAAAACTCAGGACAGGTCCTATACCTGTGCACTTTGTGGCTGAGGATTATTCATTGAATTGATTGGTTCTATGAAGAGCATGGACCATCCATGTACTGTCTGTGATGTTTTCTCACAGACCCGTATGCACAGCTTTGATTTTCCAGTTGACTTACAGTATCTATAGATTGTGGTCAATGGCCAGTTCATGATTTCAGTTATCAGCAAAACTTGGTGCAGCTCAGATCACAGTAAAATCCACTGCAAAACAGGCACAAAACTGCTCCTTTACAAAAAGGAGAACTACCTGAGATGACTTATTGGAATAGTACTTGTATATTTATGAGTAATTTGAGTTTACTGATATTTTTTCAAATAATACAAATAATATGGCAATAAGAAAAAACATTGGTGCACGGGACTAACATGGCCCATCAATGCAGACGGAGTCCGTAACAAGGAGTAAGGAGAGAAATGCAGCAATGAACAGCACTCAATCACCCAAACAGCAACAATAGCCAGAAAGAAACAAAAAAAACCTCCTGAAACACTACAATGATGGGCACCCACAGACCTGCAGAAGTAGCCGCCATCTGCAGTGCCAGGGGAAGGACAAAAAATGAGACAATGAGAAACCAGGGGAGCAGGGAAACACCAAGTCATCACAGAAAAATAAGGGGGGGGGATGAGATGAAAGGTAAAAAGAGAGGAAGGAACCTGGTGGAATCGTGGGGGAACACAGCAGAAAAGAATCATAGAAAAGCCCAGGGATCAGGAAAAAAGAGAGGTAAACTCTACGGACTCCTGAAACAGAACCCACAGCCACCAGAGTCTTAAATTTGGTGGAGTTGGTGAAATCCTCTGCTACAAGGGTCTCCATGCTCCATATACGGAGAAGTACCTGGAGAAGTTCCAGTGGTGCCGGAGTAACAGTGCTGCGCCAATGCCTGGGAATGACTGGTCTGGTGGCCGTGAGGAATTGTTGCAGAAGGTTGCCCTTCACTTTAGAGATCTTGCCAGGAATAACTGAAAGGAGGGCTAGTTGTGTGGACAACCCCTTTATTGACCTATCCTCGGGGTATGAGATCAGTAGTGGTCTGACACCTGTCTCCCTCTAGTTACACTGATGGATGACCGCTGCTGGACCCGGGTATCAGACCACTATTGATCTTAAATGAATGACCTCTCCTAAGCGGTACTCTGGTCACAACAAATAAACCCCTGTCCACATGCTGTACTTTTATCTCTGGCAGCAATACTAAAATGAATGGGCCGGGGTGTGCATTTCTCACCAGAAATCATACTATATTTTTTCCTGCAGAGTAAGAATATTCTTCTTTTTGAGAAGTATTTTTAGCCAAGGAGAAGTACAAAATTTGCAGCAATGAAAATAAAGAATATGTACTATAGGAGTAAGTGCATGGAATAGCAGGCATCACCCGTCACAACACCAGGCACCTGCACTTAATAAAGATCAGGATAGGAAGCAAGTGTGCCGCCCTCTCTCTTCTTTCTTTTGGATACTGCTGTTCCTACTGGGAGTGAGCTCCCACGTTCAGAGTGGTGGACTGCATTATCCAGGAAAGTACCATTATTTTTTGCTGTTACACATATGTGAAGCGCCTGTTTAATGAAGCAGTGCCAGATTTAGGTATTTTGTTATTGTACTTTGTACTGTACATAATGTTAACAGGTCACTATTTGTGCAGGGAAAATATTACTAGAACTGTCTTCTATATATAAATAGCAAAAACAATGAGAGGCATAATCGGGGTGCTATCAGGAGCAGATAGTGAATGAAAGGACAGCACTGACCGACACTTACTACTACTGAACACATGCTTTGGGCACTGGTGATTGGATGTAGGACTGGGGCTGGTGCCTGCATGGGGTCTATAAGAATGAACAGCAGATACAGTGGGGAAAAAAATATTTAGTCAGCCACCAATTGTGCAAGTTCTCCCACTTAAAAAGATGAGGCCGGCCTGTAATTGTCATCATAGGTAGACCTCAACTATGAGAGACAAAATGAGAAAGCAAATCCAGAAAATCACATTGTCTGATTTTTAAAGAATTTATTTGCAAATTATGGTGGAAAATAAGTATTTGGTCAATAACAAAAGTTCATCTCAATACTTTGTTATATATCCTTTGTTGGCAATGACAGAGGTCAAACGTTTTCTGTAAGTCTTCACAAGGTTGGCCCACACTGTTGCTGGTATGTTGGCCCATTCCTCCATGCAGATCTCCTCTAGAGCAGGGATGTTTTGGGGCTGTCGCTGGGCAACACAGACTTTCAATTCCCTCCAAAGGTTTTCTATGGGGTTGAGATCTGGAGACTGGCTAGGCCACTCCAGGACCTTGAAATGCTTCTTACGAAGCCACTCCTTCGTTGCCCTGGCGGTGTGCTTGGGATCATTGTCATGCTGAAAGACCCAGCCACATTTCATCTTCAATGCCCTTGCTGATGGAAGGAGATTTGCACTCAAAATCTCATGATACATGGCCCTATTCATTCTTTCATGTACACAGATCAGTCGTCCTGGTCCCTTTGCAGAGAAACAGCCCCAAAGCATGATGTTGCCACCCCCATGCTTCACAGTAGGTATGGTGTTCTTTGGATGCAACTCAGCATTCACTCTCCTCCAAACACGACGAGTTGTGTTTCTACCTAACAATTCTACTTTGGTTTCATCTGACCATATTACATTCTCCCAATACTCTTGTAGAACATCCAAATGCTCACTAGCAAACTTCAGACGGGCCCGGATATGTACTGGCTTAAGCAGGGGGACACAGTTGATTTCTTCACACCAAGCCGCTTGCCTATTGCAGATTCAGTCTTCCCAGCCTGGTGCTGGTCTACAATTTTGTTTCTGATGTCCTTCCACAGCTCTTTGGTCTTCACCATAGTGGAGTTTGGAGTGTGACTGTTTGAGGTTGTGGACAGATGTCTTTTATACTGATAACAATGTCAAACAGGAGCCATTACTACAGGTAATGAGTGGAGGACAGAGGAGCCTCTTAAAGAAGAAGTTACAGGTCTGTTAGAGCCAGAAATCTTGCTTGTTTGTAGGTGACCAAATACTTATTTTCCACCATAATTTGCAAATAAATTCTTAAAAAAATCAGACAATGTGATTTTCTAGATATGTTTTCTCATTTTGTCTCTCATAGTTGAGGTCTACCTATGATGTCTATTACAGGCCTCTCTCATCTTTTTAAGTGGGAGAACTTGCACAATTGGTGGCTGACTAAATACTTTTTTCCCCACTGTAGGCAGTGTGCATATACCCTACGAGATGGGTGCAGACATTTTTTTCTAACAAGCAGGGGTTCACTTAAAAGTTAATAAGACCCTGAGTGGTACTAGCGGGGCGTCATAAACCACTGGGTGGGATGAATGCACCAGGTATAGTCACGTGTTAGATTTTCTATGGCACAGTCCAATATAGTGTATCTAATACTGTACTTTATCACTTAGCAATCCCTGTCTCAGCCAATCTGCTGTTCATTCTTATAGACCCCATGCAGGCACCAGCCCAAGTCCTATATCCAACCATCAGTGCCCAACAACAGTGAATGAGTGGTACTGACTGCCATGGTATTAATACACAAGACTGTGTGAAATTGCCTGCATAGGTATTATTTTGACCGCTGTTTCCCACCGGCACTCCATTCAGTCTAGAGTCCAATACACCGTGGTTCTTGTGATCAGTAGGGGTCTCAGCAGACAGATCTTTACTGATCAGAAAGTAACCCTTTATCCTGTGGATAGGGTTAAGGCTAGGTTGACACCATTGCTCATTTTCCGTCCCCCATTCTGCTGGAAAAATGCGGAAAGCCGACGGACCCCATTATAGACCACTTTTTAAGTGAATCGGGTTTCCATTTTTCGGATCCCCAAGCAGACCCAAACAACGGAAACCCAATCGCAAGTGTGAACCTAGAGGTAAGTGATACTCTATTTAATGCATTGCGTTAGTGATCAGACCCCTGGGGTTCAAGACCTCTAGGGGGTCTAATAAATGCAAAAACAAAAAAAATAAATAAAAAATATTAAAAGTTCAAATCACCCCCCTTTCCCTAGAACACATACAGTATAAAAGTAGTTAAATACTGTGAAACACATACACATTAGGTGTCCCTGTGTCCGAACACACCCGGTCTACAAATCTCTAAAAATATTTTTCCCGTACGGTAAACACCGTAGCAGGAAAAAAAAAATCAAAAGTGCCAAACTGCCATTTTTTCACTGTTTTGCCTCTGATAAAAATTTGAATAAAAAGTGATCAAAGCAATAGTAATTCCCCAAAATGGTATAACTAAAAAGTACACCTGGTTCTGCAAAAAAAGACGCCCTATGCACGGAAGTATAAAAAAGTTACGGGTGTCAGAATATGGCGACTTTTAAAAAAAATATATTTTTGCACAGTTTTGGATTTTTGTTAAGGGGTTAAAATGTAAATAAAACCATATAAATTTGGTATCTCTGGAATCGTACTGAAACATAGAATACAGGTGACATGTCATTTTGCCGTAGAGCGACCGCTGTAAAAACGAAGCCCATAAGAAAGTCGCACAAATGCATTTTTTCTTCAAATCCACCCCATTCTGAATTTTTTTCCAGCTTCCCAGTACATTGTACAGAATAATAAATGTTAGCATCATGAAAAAAAATTTGTCCGGAAAACATTAAGACCTCATATGGCTCTGAGAACAGAAAAATAAAAAAGTTATTGAGTTTGGAAGGGGAGAGTCAAAAACGAAAAATGAAGATCGAAAAATGTCACCGGCGGGAAGGGGTTAAAGGCTTAGGAAACCTTGGCAGGTAACACACTGAATTTACAATACTGAACTTTTTTATAATATTCAAATTTTCTTAGATTTTGGTTTTCATTACCTGTAATCCATATCAACATTTACAGAAATAAAACACTTGAAATAGAACACTCTGTGTATAAAGAATCTAGAAAATATAGGAGGTCACTTTAATTAAATTACTGAAAATATTACACTGAAGGCATCAAAACTATGAATTAACACATGTGGAATTATATACTTAACAAAAAAGTGTGAAACAACTGAAAATATGTCTTATATTCTAGGTTCTTCAAAGTAGCCTCCTTTTGCTTTGATTACTGCTTTGCACACACTTGGCATTCTCTTGATGAGCTTCAAGAGGTAGTCACCTGAAATGGTCTTCCAACAGTCTTGAAGGAGATGCTTAGCACTTGTTGGCCCTTTTGCCTTCACTCTGCGGTCCAGCTCACCCCAAACCATCTCCATTGGGTTCAGGTCTGGTGACTGTGGAGGCCAGGTCATCTGGCGTAGCACCCCATCACTCTCCTTCTTGGTCAAATAGCCCTTACACAGTCTGGAGGTGTGTTTGGGGTCATTGTCTTGTTGAAATATAAATGATGGTCCAACTAAATGCAAACCGGATGGAATAGCATGCCGCTGCAAGATGCTGTGGTAACCATGCTGGTTCAGTATTCCTTCAATTTTGAATAAATCCCCAACAGTGTCACCAGCAAAGCACTCCCACACCGTCACACCTCCTCCATGCTTCACGGTGGGAACCAGGCATGTAGAGTCCATTCGTTCACCTTTTCTGCGTCGCACAAAGACACGGTGGTTGGAACCAAAGATCTTAAATTTGGACTCATCAGACCAAAGCACAGATTTCCACAGGTCTAATGTCCATTCCTTGTGTTCTTTAGCCCAAACAAGTCTCTTCTGCTTGTTGCCTGTCCTTAGCAGTGGTTTCCTAGCAGCTATTTTACCATGAAGGCCTGCTGCACACAGTCTCCTCTTAACAGTTGTTGTAGAGATGTGTCTGCTGCTAGAACTCTGTGTGGCATTGACCTGGTCTCTAATCTGAGCTGCTGTTAACCTGCGATTTCTGAGGCTGGTGACTCGGATGAACTTATCCTCCGCAGCAGAGGTGACTTACAGAAAACGTTTGACCTCTGTCATTGCCAACAAAGGATATATAACAAAGTATTGAGATGAACTTTTGTTATTGACCAAATACTTATTTTCCGCCATAATTTACAAATAAATTCTTTAAAAATCAGACAATGTGATTTTCTGGATTTGTTTTCTCATTTTGTCTCTCATAGTTGAGGTCTACCTATGATGTCGATTACAGGCCTCTCTCATCTTTTTAAGTGGGAGAACTTGCACAATTGGTGGCTGATTAAATACTTTTTTCCCCACTGTATATATATATATATATATATATATATATATATATATAGCAACTGATTCTAACTACTATTAGATATTATATTATACTATTACCTAAATTTTAACTATATATATATATAGAGAGAGAGAGAGAGAGAGAGAGAGAGAGAGAGACTTCTATCTATCTATCTATATAGTGCTACTGATTTTAACTACTATTCAATTTAAAAAAAAAAAAAACCCTGCGCCATAAAATATTATATGTCACTGAACAGCACTGAGTTGTGGCAGGACCTGCACAAAAAGACGGCTTGTGCAGCAAAACAAAAAAAAATGATTCTACCTAAAATGTAATAATTCTATCTTTCTATATGTATAGTGACTGATTCTAACATATATGTCGCTCACCAGTGCCCTGTGGTGGCCAAAGGTACAGGGAATAAAGAACAAAAGGGGAGGAGGGAGAACAAAAAGGAAAAAAAAATGCTTCCCAAAACAGGGCTGTTGGTGAGGGATTAAAAAAAACAAAACAAAACAAAAAAAAAACAGTAGCCAGCAAGGTGCGGGGGAGACTCAGCACTTAATGAAGGGATGGCGAGTGGTAGAGGAGGATGGTGGGTGGCAGAGATGGATACAGGGTGGCAGGCAGAGGTGGACGGATGGAGCGACAGCAAAAACCGCAGTGTACTGGTTTATAGGGCAGCATAGCAACTGCTCTGCTCGCAATCCCAGTGGGAGTGACTTAATTTCAACTACCTGCCATAGCTGCAATTGGTTGGTCTGTATATATATTACCAATCACTGCCGGATTCCGGCTCACATGCCAGCACAGATCATTGGATTTGATCTGATAGTCCAATAGCGGTGATTGGAGTTGCGGGAGGGAAAATCAACCCCCCCCCCCCAGCATGTGAGAAGACTGTCTACTATCTGGGACCCCTTAACGCTGCCACATACTATTAAGTCCATTTGCGTAAAGTCCTTGGCCACCAGGACGTAAGAGTACGTCCTGTGTTGCTAAGGGGTTATGTCCCAGTCCCGTCCTGAGTGTATGTAAACAAACAATCCCTCATCATGCAGCCACAGCCCCCCAGATCATTGACTGAGTTAGGCTATATTCATATCACCATGCCTTCTTTTCTGCCACAAAAAATGGATGAATCAGTCCCTTTTTAACAGTCACCTTGTATCCATTCCGTGTTCATTTTTAACTGCCAGTGTCATCCAAAAACAGATGAATTTCATTGGACTTTTTTTTTTTTTTACCTAACCCACTGACGTAATCTGGATTGCAATCTATTTTTGTGTCTGTTAAAAACTGCAGTTCTATTGAATCTAAGTGGCCAACAAAAGTGACAACTACAGAATATGTCAGTTTTTTAATGGACTGTTTATTCTGTGCTATATTCACACTAGAGATGAGCGAATCGATTCTGCAAAAGTGGAATTCGATCCGAATTTCAGGAAATCTTTGATTCTCCACGATTCCGGATTTCCTGATGCTTCGTGGTAACGAATATTTAGTAAGGACCTTTGTGACATCAGAAGGACACAAGATATTCTCTAGTGATGTGATTGGCTAGGCGTGTCTTTACTTGTTAGCAGATCCTTCCACATAAAAGTTGTCCATGCTGAAGAGAGAGAGAGAGAGAGAGAGAGAGAGAGAGAGAGAGAGAGAGAAAAAACGTGACCGCGGCATCCAAGGGCTTCTGCCATTTTGCCGCCCACCTCATCTCTGTAGCCCGGAAATAGCTGTTTATTCGCCGCGAAGTAATTTGGATTGAAGTGAATGTTTTTGGAACTTCGAATCGAACTGGCGAATCGAACTTTTGAGAAATTAACTCATCTCTAATTCACACGATCATGTCCATTTCTTGGCCGTGAAAATGGGACAAATCAGTGTGTTTTTAATGGCCGTTTTGCATCGATTCCATATGCATTGCTCCTTTTTTGGACAAGCGTCATCCTTTTTGCAACCATTTTTAACAGACCGTTAAACTAATAGATGAATTTCATTGGTCATTTTTTTTTTTACCCAACCCACTGATCTACTTGTAAGTGACATAACTTGGAATTCAATCTTTTTATATGTCTGTTAAAACCGGACCCATTGATTTCTATTGGGTCTGTGCGTCAAAACAGAGAAATTTAGAACATGTCAAGTTTTTCAGCTGACTATTTTTTTCATCCGTCAAAAAAACCTGTGAATGTGAATACAGTAAATTCATTCACTCTCACTGTTTTTAAAATTGCCAATTTTACCTGTGTGAATAAGCCCTACACTATCACATGTATCCAGCTACTGAAATGTAAAACTATCAAACATGGTCTTACTGATACATTGTATTATAAGCAAATATATTAAGCACATATTTATATAATATATAGAACCCCTTTAACTCTTTTCACTCCCTATAATGTATCACATCCCTGTACATAAGCACATGTGTATCATTAACAATTTATAGCACTACATCCCCTATTAATCGACTGAACCCCTTTAACTCTTTTTACTCCATATAATGTATTACATACCAATACATAAGTACATGTGGATAATTAACAATTTTAAAGCAGTATACCCCCTATTAATCCACTGAACCCCTTTAACTCTTTCTGCTCCCTATAATGTATCACATCCCTGTATATAAGCACATGTGGACTATTGACAATTTATAGCACTACATCATCTATAAATCCATTGAACCCCTTTAACTCTTTTTACTCCCTATAATGCATTACTAAATCACTGATGGTGGAGGGAATCGCTACATAAACTACTGTAGTATCACTGAAATATTCCCAGCATAAGACTTAACTTTTATTATAATAAAAAGTAAAATGACAAAAATACGGTGCAACCAAAGCAAATGTAATAGTCAGAGAGAGACGTATCTGGGTAACAATGTGGCATCTAACTCAGATGTATATTTATTATAACGTCTCTCTGACCCGATTAGAATAACAAATAAATACGCCCCTGATGCCCGGGGCACTTAAGACAATTCTAAAATGGTAGAAATTGTCTGAGCGCTATAGTCGTTCCATACACTGACAGCTCACCACAACAAATATAACGGCTCCACCATTGGGGCAAAAATTGATAAGTCATCCCAGTTTTATGCTGGGAATATTTCAATGATACTACTATAATGTATTACATCCCAATACATAAGTACATGTGGACTATTAACAATATATAGCACTATATCCCCTATAAATCCATTAAACCCCTTTAACTCTTTCTGCTCCCTATAATGTATTACATCCTTGTATATAAGCACATGTGGACTATTAACAATTTATAGCACTATATCCCCTATAAAGCCATTGAACCCCTTTAACTCTTTCAGCTCCCTATAATGTATTCCATCCTTGTATATAAGCACATGTGGACCATTAACAATTTATAGCACTACATCACTTATAAATATATTGACTGTAACTCTTTCTGCTCCCTATAATATATCACATCCCTGTATATAAGCACATGTGGACTATTAACAATTTATAGCACTATATCCCCTATAAAGCCATTAAACCCCTTTAACTCTTTCAGCTCCCTATAATGTATTCCATCCTTGTATATAAGCACATGTGGACCATTAACAATTTATAGCACTACATCACTTATAAATAAATTGACTGTAACTCTTTCTGCTCCCTATTATGTATCACATCCCTGTATATAAGCACATGTGGACTATTAACAATTTATAGCACTATATTTCCTGTAAATCCATGGAACCCCTTTAACTCTTTCTGCTCCCTATACAGTATTACATCCCTGCACATGTGGACTAGTAACAATTTAGAGTATTTCATCCCTTCTGAATCCTATTCATCCCTTGAACTCTTTCTGCTCCCTGTAATGTAATAGTTTGCCCCCAGGCTGGTTGAGTAGTAGTGCCAGGGAGGACAGGGCACTGTGGGGTGCAGGGTGAGGCAGCTGAGCCCTGAAGAGCTGACTCTCCAGACTCCCAGCACCTGGATGTGAAGCTCCAGCAGTGCTCAGGCAGCTCCCAGGCAGCAGCAGCAGCTGCAGGACCCGCCCCTTCCCCCCATCATCATTAGCAAATATTACCCTAAACACTTGCTCTTTACCTCCCTTCTCCCTGCAGGCATTGGAGAGGCCGCCTGTCAATCACACGGCACCCTGCTCGGCTCAGCAGCAGCAGCTCAGCAGCCACAAGGAGACGAGCCCGGGGAAGGAAGGCAGAGATGGAGGAGGAGATGCAGCCAGCAGAGGAGGGGCCCTGCATCCCCAAAATCTACAAGCAGAGGAGCCCCTACAGCGTCCTCAAGACCTTCTCCAACAAGAGGTCCCTGGCCAGGAGGTACGAGAGACCCACCATGGTGGAGATCCCACATCTGGGGGTACCTGCAGGGCACCACTTCCAGCCCCATCCAGCAGCCTCCATCAGTGAGCAGCAGCAGCATCATTACCAGCAGGCGCACAGCTCCTATCAGAACGGGCCCACCAGAGCTGCCACCTCCACCTCCTCCCAGTGCCAGCAGAGGGGAGGTGCCCCAACTGGGCAGCAGGGCTCCACCAACAGGTTCTGTCAGCAGTCCGCCAGTCAGGGCAACCTTGAACTCAGTGCAGGTAGGTACCTCCCACCCTCAGCTGGGGAGAGATTTTTACTGGGGGGGGAAGTTGAGGTGCCCTTATGAAGAATGCTGGAGGAAGTTGGGGTGCACTTTTGGATGAGGGGAATTGAAAAGAATCTTATTTACATGTGTTGGGGTGATGTGTGTTATTGTGGAAGATGGCATGAGAACTTTGGGTGCATTGCTTTAAAGGGTTAAACGTTGCAGAGGTGAATGTAGCAGTCTATTGTGAGGGATTATTGTATAGGTTGCACTTTTTGCAGGGTTTCTGGCTAGTTTGGGTTTAATTTTATTTTGCGCGGCTAAAGTGCATTTCCTGTTGAATGTACTCTATACTGATGTGGAGAATAGTGTCCCTCATGTAGGAGGTAAATTGTCTGCCCCTCATGTAGAGGGTGACATGTCTGACCCTCCTGTAGGGGGTAAGTAGTCTGCCCCTTATTAGGGGATTGGTTTTGTGCCTATCATGTAGAGTGTAAGTAGTCTGCCCATCATATAAAGGGTAAGTTATCAGCCCCTAGTGTAAAGTATTGCTTGGGTGCACCTTATACAGATGGTAAGTTGCCTACCCCTTATATAGAGGGTTGGTTGGGTGCCCCTCATGTGGAGGTATGGTCAGGTACCCCTCATGTGGAGGGTTAGTTAGGTGCTCCTTAAGTGTTCTCCATCTATTGTGGAGATACACTTGGTGTTCTCTTGTTTCTGATGGTCACTTGGGTGTACTTCATGTGGAGAATTAGTTGGGTACACCTCATGTACAGGGTACGTTGTCTGCACCTCATGTGGACAAGTCAGTTGGCTATAGTTTATACAGAAGGTCATTTGGGGTGCACTTCCTGTGGAGGCTAAGTTGCCTGCACCTCATGTGGAGGGAGATTTGGGGTGCGCTTTTGAGAGGTGCACCATGTTTCCCATTAAATTGGAGGTCAGTCCTGTTCTTGTGGCATTGTCCATTACCTGCACTATGTACAATTCTCCATTCTGCTCCTACCTTTCCTCTATCAGTATAGATGGAAAGTTAACTTTCCTGAAGTTGTATCACTTGTCTGTACATACGCTGTGTACTCAGTGTACGGAGGAGGATCCTGATCAACCTGTATATGGCGTGTATTACATACAGAGGAATTATATCTCCGCTCATTACTCTGATGACCTTGGGTTTATAGATATTCTGTGTCATTGTAAACCTTCAAGCTCCTGAAATAAGACAATGCTGAACAAACAACCAAATATTAATATTCTAAACAATAATAATAATAATATGTATCTTTATTTAGTATTAACAATACATTAACCTATAGTGTTGTTGAATTCCATGGATTTGGTGTTTGTGCTGAAATCTAAAATCTATTGGATCTCCACTTGTTTTCTGCCTGAGTGCAGTCTGTTGCTCTCTGTTATCAGCCATGTCAAGCTGGGGGCAGGCTGACTCTAGTGTTAGTCAGTGAGCTTATTTACCGGAAGTCCAGAAGGTCTGCCCTACTGCCCTAAAAACGTCACTACTTTTCACATGTCTCCAGTCCTGAGGATGTTCAGAAAAATGACCATACATATATGGAGATGATGGGAGCGGCTCCTTATATAAACTACACAGTGTAATAGATCTAGCAGAACAAAAATCATTACAATATGTGATCTTATATTATATTGAAATTCTGCATAAGTATTTCAGCATTAACCCATGCATTGCTTGCTTGCATTGGCTCATGCAAACCCTGTTGCAAATTGAATCCCATTTGCATGTGAAATAAGTGGTTATTTAGGCGATGAGCCGGGATTCTTTCATATATGAATATGATATTGTGCTAAGTTCATGCCCCTCATTTAATGGTGATCTTCCGTCAGCTACACATAGACTGGGGCGCAGGTAATTCACCATCGGCTGCTGAAGAATGGCCTCCCCTGATCTAATTAAAAGTCACAGCAGTAAGAGAAGAGCAGTTTTGTCCTCGCCATTCATTCCCTGGATTAAATTTAGCTGCTGTATGTAAAAAAGGAAGGCGAACAATTCAATCATCCATCCTCTCCTGACAGAGACTGATGTATGATGCAGCAGTGCCGCTGACAAGATCCTTGAGGCAGAGATGTATATGTGGTTACATTTACATCTGATATGTGGAGTAGTCAGACCAAACGTAGTGACCAGCGGTGATATAAAGCAGAGGACATCTCATCCAGGTTATATCATGTGCCCTCATCCACAACTATGCAGAATACAAAATCCATTGTAGAGGACAACTTTTACAAAATTTTCCACAATTCGAGTCCGTGATACAAGTGTTGATATCAGGTGTTTTCCAGCAAAGAATTCTCTGCACCCTTCATATAGTGTAATGGGTATGCCATAGGGAGCAGAAGGAGTCTCTTTTCCAAATGGTGGGAAGCTGGACTTTGGTTAAAGGGGTTATGCCACCATATATTCAGCACTGGGTTTTCTGCAGCACACCCATTGGAGTGAATGGGAGCAGGGGTGCATCTCCGTCCACCTGGGGGTTTGGCAATTTTCCCTGTTCTCAGGATCAGGTCAGCAATTTATTCTAAATCCTATGGATAAAGGATAAATATGTGTGATGGCATGACCCCTTTAAGACTCTGCAGAGAGCGGATCATTTGTATTTCACAGCAGGAGGCAGCTTCTAGTTCATGTGAATAAAGTGGGTTCCTAGATGGAAATATGCTTCACAGCTTCACCCTCAATGGCCCAGATTTACTAATAGATTTAGACAGATTGATAGATTTACTAAAATACATCGGATTAATCACAGTTGCTGATGCTGGAAGATAAATTTGGTATGTGTTTTAGTCTGTTTATTCTAATTTTATACCATCAATTAGTTGGCTTACTTTGAGAATTTTGGCATGATTGGAGCACACCATGTCGCATAGTAAGCCATGTCCTCTTGTCTAGCTAGTCATAAAAATGGTCTAAAATTAGATTTGCTTGAAATGCACCTAAAGTATGCCTATTTGAGGCCGGGGCCCCACGTGACGTAAATGTTTACAGTCCCTGCAACGTGGATGGGATTCTAGCAAATCCCATCCACACATTCCAGGAAAATACATGCAGCGGAGACCCTGCGATTTCCAAAACTGTTGTGGTTTTGGAAATCGCAGCATGTCAATTATACGTACGGAAACACCAGCGGTTTCCCCATAGGTATAATTGAAGCAGAAAATCTGCACTTTTTTGCTGCGGCCCACTACATAGGGCCATAGCCTTAAGCAAGAATTCTGGGGCGGTCACTATAGTAAATTCCCCACAGTGTATATGAACTATTAGAGGATAAATACCTGAACAGCGGGGGTCTGACTGCTGAGACCCCCACTGATGCTGAGAATGGGGGTGTTTCCCCCTACTATGTACAGCTTGACCACAGCCAGGCTGAATGTCGGTGTATCTGGCAGATGGTACCCCCGTTCACTTTAATATGGAGATAGCTGAAGTAAAGTACTTGCCTATCTCCGGCACTCCCATGAAGTGAATGGAAGTGTAGGTTCGTCCATCCACCTAGTGACATGTCTACATTCAGCCTGGCTGTGGTCAGTCTGAATGCTCAATGGCGAGAAAACACCCCCAGTTCTAAGGATCTAAGGGTGTCCCAGCAGTCAGACCCCCATGATCAGGTATTTATCCTCAGATAGAGGAAAAATACTTTTCTTGGCATAACCCCTTTAATGAACATTGTCAGTCTTTAAGTGGTGTATTGTGTGGCTGGACTACTTGCTGAAAGACACCACAGCCCCTGTCCTGTATACTGAGGAGCCAGCACCCTCTAGAGGGGTCGGAGCAGCTGTGACATTGATGTTTGGTGCTTCTCTTTCTAATAGTACATAACATGTGCTTGTAGAATCACAAGGTAAATACATACATGTTGCCTTTTAATAGTGAGATGGGTTAGGTAGCCTTACAAATGCTACTTGGCGCCCCTGCAATGATGGCTGAGATGTCAGCCACAAAGTATCGCCAGCTATGGTGTCTGTGGTAGTCTACATGTCCTATATCTCACGGATTCTGATGTTTTGTCCACATTGATTCAATGAGACAAATCCACAGCATACAGAACATGTCTTAGAAAAGAGCCATGCTGTGCATGTAAAGAGGAACTTTCACTATCTCCACCAACTTTAGCTCTTTGCATCCTTTAATAGGCGTTGTCCCACTACTTCAGGCACAATTGAAATTTTTTCTCCAGCCCCACCATTCCTGAATTAGTTTTGGTGTCTGATATGATAATTAGACTCTCTACTGTCAAGTGGGTGGTCTCTGGCCAGAGTAGACAAAGAGGCGTAATAATGCCTACCTCTGCATGGACAGTGTCAGAGTTCTGCCTGTTACCGTCTGAGACCACCCAATTGACAGTAGCACACTGACCAATTCATTTCTGTGGGCCTGTGCAAAAAAAAGCTGTGGAAAAAGCTGCAGCGGAAATGCATAGCTTTTTTCTCCGCAGCATTTTTCATTGCGTTTTCACTGAGTTTTTCTCTGTGGACTTTCTGCCTCTATTATACCTATACGGAAAACGCCAGCAATTGAAATACTGCAATTTTCAAAAACATCTGCGTTTTTGAAAACGCAGCTTTTCTGCTGCAGATTTTTTTCTGCAATGTGTGGATGGGTTAGCCAGAATCTCATTCACTTTGCAGGTATTCTAAAACGCAGAGTTTTTTACTGCAACGTTTCCACAACAGCAAAAACGGAGCGTTTTCGCAACGTGGAGCTTCAGCCTTAAAGAGGACCTTTCAAGTCCTCTAACATGTACAGTTCCCTAGCATTGTACCATCAGGGGGGTGTTCCGCTGATCTATGAGGCCGGAACCTCTGACAATACAGTGATATATCGTAGACCCAACTAACGACACCAATATCTCTGCAGCTGGGCTGAATTCAGCAGGGCTGTGGAGTTAGTAGGAGAAACCTTCAACTCTGACTCCTCTGTTTTTCCACAGCCCAACTCTGACTCCTGCTCTCACCTCAACTCCTTTATAAATGGCTGACAACCATGGTCAGTCAGAAGCGGTAAAGCTCTTCTAATATTTGAAAAATCTAGACATGGAATTTGTAAAAAAAAGTAAATATGTAACAAACTATACATCTAACTAATGATACAATATCAATAATTGAAGAATATAATGAAAAAAAAAAAATCGAAGTTGAACTTTTTTTCCGATTCCGACTACACCCAAAACTGGTCCCAACTCCATCTCCACAGCCCTGTTTTTCAGTCATCATTTGAGAATCTAGAACATTTCATGAGCTGCTAGAGCTCAAATTTTAAAATTTCTCTTCAAGTGCCAAATTTAAAGGGGATCTCCAGGATTTTTAAAATGGGGCTAAGAGAAGAAAATGTGATTTAAAAGAAAATTCTGGACAACCTCAGCACTGTTTCCAGACCCATCCGATTTCTTTTTACTTAAACTGAAGAAAATCCAGGGATGCATGTCACCACTGACTAGGCTTAGCGTCTGTAGCCTTCCTTCTGCTCCCTTGAGTGTAATTGACAACAGACTTGACATGCCATGACTGCAGCTCATGTCAGATGCAGAGAAGAGCCCAATATAGTAGGTATGTCGCCCTTTGATTCTGAGGATGTCTATGGTTGTTGCTTTCTGTTCTGGGGTACATGTGGAAGTCACTTTAATGGTACGTTTGCAGGAAGGAATCTGCCATGGATTTGGGGGCGGATTTTGCCCCCGAATCTGCGGCAGACTTGATCCCAAATCTGCCTCCCATTGTTTTCAATGAGAGGCAGAGATTGCAGCAGGATGCGGAAAAAAGTCAGAAAAGTCGGATTCCGCAGCTCGGGATTCCCTGACGATTAAGCCCATTCAGCCAGGCCTAATCAGCAGAGGAAAGCCACAACGGAATTTCTGCTCTGCACCGTCTTGTCAATCCCGCGGCTGAATACGGCGACAGAAAATGAAGAGAAGTTCCTCTTTGTTTTTCGCCACCATATTCGGTCGTGGGATTGCTTACATCGAATGCTGATGAATGGGCCTAACTGGCAGGGACTCTGAAGCTGCGGAATCTGCGGCAACATCGAGCAGGACACTGATATTTTCCATGTCCTGCTGTGATCTCTGACTCCCATTGAAAACAATGGGAGGGCGATTCAGGATGGAATTCCTATGTGTGAAGTACCCTAAGGTCGAGGGCCCATGTGGCATAAACACCACAGTTTGGCCATGGCGAAAAAGGCAATGAAAAAAACGCGTCATTCTAGTGAATCCCATCCACACATTGCAGGAAAATACACGCAGCGGACACACCGTTGCCGTTTTGTAAATCGCAGCATGTCAATTATACCTACTGAAAAGCAGGCGGTTTCCCTATAGGTGTAATTGAAGCTGAAAGTCTGCAAAGGAAACCTCTGCGGACTTTCTGTGAAAAGAGCTGCGGGAAAAACTGTGATGCGTTCCCACCGCAGTTTTTCCCGCAGCACTTTTTGCTGCGGCCCGCTACGTGGGATCTTAGCCTAAAGGTACATTCAAATCTTTTTTTTGTATCTGTTCAACAGAAGAAAAAAAAAACTGGTAGACTGTACTTTTGTGTGCAAAGATAAAGTTTGCATGTGCGATTACAATCTTAGGACTTATTCACATATCCACATTTTGCACACGTGTGATGTCCATGATGGCAGCACACTATCCTGCTATTTTTTTTTTCATTTTCTATACTTTCTTATATCTCTGGGTCTGTGAAAAACAGATGACAAATGGATGCTATCCATTTGTTTTTCATGGACTCATAGACTTACTTACTTGGCATGATGTATCGATGATGTATCTGCATTTGGACTAAAAAAATGACAGGCGGAAATTATTTTTAATAATCCGTGAAATATACGGACAACATATGTAAGTGAATTGCAAACATGGGAATAAGCCTTTAGAGTGCTTTCACATGTGTCATTTTGGTGCATTTTTTTATGTACGTTTTTTTGACCCAACATCAGGAGTTGATCATAAAGCAAGATGAATTATATGGGAAACTTCTATTTCTCTTTTTTTTTAAAAATCCGATCCTAGTTTTCAAGGATTCTAGGTTTCAAAAATACAGGAAAGAACTGCTATAAAATAGAAGATGTGAACATTCTCTTAGACAGAAGTATACCGTAATTTTAAAGTAGATCTTGTTATTCTACACTGACCATGTGCAGATTTGGTAGACTGGAGCAAAGTCCAAGTTGCCTCAATAATATAGGATGAGGCATAACTTGTAGGAATGAAAGGAGTTCTCTGACCTTTTTTATAATTTTCCAAACAGCAGGGAACCTTCTAAAAGAAAGAGAAAAGATGAGAGTGAAGGTCCCTGTATCCAGCAGTGCAGTTGTGGTCGCCAGAGCTTCCAGCGCCCTCTTCTACCATGAGTGATAATGTCTTGTACACAGGTCACATTACCGCTCAGCCGCTGTGTGTGCATGAATGGCTCGTGACGCTGGGGCCAGGAACTGACCGAATTCTCATGTGAATTGTGAACATGACTGTCTGCTGTTTAGAAAGTTTTAAAAAAGATCAAACAACACTTTATTGAAGTTTAGCCCATTAGAAGAACATAGGGTGATTTATTTTTTTTATATGGGTGTATGTACATATTACATGAAGGTCGACCAGTTGCTATTATGTTTTGTATGTTCTTTATGGTATATCAGAATACCCCAGTAGTTTGGAGAACCTTGTTTCTTATAGTTTTTTTTATATGCGCTTGTTGATTTTGTTGCAATATGTCTACAGTGTGGTGTATTGTTTTGAGCATTCAAGAACCACATGCAAAACCTAATATAGGTTTTTTTTTTTGGGGGGGGGTGGCGTTTTGATGTGTGGTTCACTTTTATTGGACTGAACCACCTGTTTGAATATGAGGATTTGTGTGAAATTCAGTGATCGAAACCTTCCAGATTTTGCTGTGTATACTGGACAAGCAGCAGTGTGTCTACAATATATACTATAATATTACAGCAGCTATATGTAAATACTAATATAATATATGCAAAATGGGGTAGATAAACTAATACTTTCTAACTTTGAGACAAAGTTAGACTAGGCAATGTCCCTTTAGTAACCCTTTTTTTTCATATTTTCCATCTCCACTTTCAAAATTTATAACTTTATTGTTCTGTCAACATAGTTGTGTGAGGGCTTATTCTTTGTGTGATAAGTTGTACTTTTATTTGGCACCATTTTGGGGTATATATAGTGTTTTGATTACCTTTTATTAACGTTTTGGGAGGTCAGTAGGAAAAAACCTACAATACTATAATAATTTTTTGCATTTTGTTTTTATGGTGCTCACTCTGTATTAAAAATAGCATGGAAACTTTGTCTGGATAATCAATTACTTCTGTATTGCAGTACATTGCGCATGTGCAGTAAGGAAAGGTAGCCAGGAGGCTGTTAATTGGCTGTTAATTGGCCTCCTGGCTGCTATGGTAAACCTTCGGACCCCACAATCTTACCATGGGGGATCCATGGGGCTGAAAGCGCAGATGATCTTCCGCCCAAACCACTCAGATGCTGTGATTGCTGTTGATGACGGCACCTGAGGGGTTAATCCACCAGAGTATTTTCTGACTGGTGGCTAGTCCCAAGTCATGACCGGCGGCATGAAAGTGCTGTACTATTATGGCACTGAGTGTTATCTATACGCTTAGCACAACATAATAGTACTTTACTGAGCGGCCGTGGGCTGCTGCTGTTTGATAATATGGCGTACTTTTATACTGTCTAGTCTAACTTTCCATTACTTATTTCCATCAATTATTTGGATTAAATTCCAACATAATTTTGGCACAAAGTTTTGGCGCATTGTCCAGAATTTGGGCGCAATGTCCAGATTTTTGGTGCACAATTTTACATATTAAGCTCCACCCCTTTTTCAACAAGTCCCATTCACCTGTCGGACAAGGCGCAGAAACTGCTAGAAAGTGTCTCAAACACATAGAAAATGAGGTGTAAAGCATGTACATCTGGTACATATTTATTAGTTTATCTGCCCCGACTGTATCCATGTATTTTGTATGCACAATACTGGTAATACATTATATACATACCTTTATACTTTATATCATGCCTATAAGAAGGCTGTGCTGAGACGCATCCAGGTAGAGAACACTTCCATGGATTACTAATGGCATGATGCTTGCTTGGTTGGTAAAGATAGGTCACTTGGTGCACTTTCTATCTGTTGAGTATATGATGTGGCGGCATATGGGTGTCTAGATCTACAGGGCCAGCTATTGAATGTAATTGTATTGAATGTGTATTGTCATAAGTGTGATGTTACTACTCTGCTCACTTGTAGTAAATATATTATTCTCCTCCTGTGATGCCGCATATGTTGTGTGACTCGTATTTTTAACATTTTGCCTTTTTATTATTTGGTTTCCTCTATTGGCATTCTAGCTCAAATTTTTGCAGCGTATATCAGATAATAAGTGCGCACGGGCTGGCATACTCCTTCCTCTGATATAAGGGAAAATAAAACAAAATCATAGGAATAAATTTCCGATTTCAGAATAGTAACTGCGGGTGTAAGCCGCATTGTTGAACATGAGGCGTGTTCATTGATATCAAGTCTGACGTCCTGATAAAGTCATTTTTCAGATTCTTTTAATCCATTGTTCTTCTATGTCAGCTTATTGACTATTCCCAATTGTTTTGTATGCACATGCCGTAGTACATCAGTGATCTCTGAGCTACTTCAAGCTTCAAAGTAGTTTATTTATTCTCCATTGTGAAGGATTCCATACAGATCTTGCTTGGATACTTGCAACTCAAAGAAGAAAGTTAATAATTAGAGATAGGACTATAATATAGGTCACGACATTGTAGAGACATATGGTATTATTGTTATTGGAAAGCTATGGTGGGAAGATTGTAAAAAATTGTAATAATGCAAAAACATATAATTCTAAAATGTATTGAAAGGGATTCTTTGATTTGGACAATGAAGAGTCTCTCGAAATTGAGCTAATCATAAGGTGGTCCAATGCTGAAACTCACAGTGGTCTGCTGTTATCTGTGTGGAGACCTGATAGAAAATCTTTAGTATTCCCACAGCGCCACCGCAGGGGAAATTAAGCATTACCCAGTGCCCATTTAAATCAATTGATTGTCTGTGTAATACAGGACAGGACGGGTCCTCCACAGCAAGAGATGCTCTTTGTAACCATTCTTTCTTCTAGCCAAGAGATGGGGGTCCTGCACAGAGGGCCCACTATATTAATTCAGAATTTCTTAATAGGGTGTGTTAAAACAGGGTTTTGTGGACTTTACAATGGTTAGATCCATTAGCCGACATTTTGAATAGTTTGTTGAAAAACATTAATAATAAAGTTTATCGTGTATGTTCTCAAAAATACCACCTCAAATTTTAGAATGATATTGACTTGTTAGAGAGGCTATTCTGCGATTTCATTCCTACTGCAAGATGTAAAATTTTTTTGTATTTGATACAAGGTAATATCACTTAGTGGCCATGCACACAACCAAGTTTCATCCTTGAGTGAGCTGCATTTACCAGCCTGACCACAATGCCAGGACACAGATTCCTGGCATTATAGTTATCGCAGACCTAATGCTAATGTGGATAGGTTTTTGAGAACAGTATGTCTGAAATAAAACGTAAATTTTATTAAATGATCCAAAAATAAAGAGGAAAAACCCTAAGAAGCATGCTGTATATAAAAATGAAATGTGAATAAATATATATATATATATGTCCACGTCTAAGAACCTATATTGAGGGGGGAAGAAAAGAGGGCTTTATAGGGTTATATATCCATATATAGTTAGTCTTAGCTGAAGATATGTGATAATAAAGTGTCACGTTGGGGTGTGTGACCATACTAAGTATGAAGTCAGTAGCCACAATACACTCCAATAGGCCAAAAGTCCGATGCAGATGAAGAGAAACCCTCCTTCCAGTTGAGATGCCATCCATACTCTACTGCTCTTGGAGTGTCTATTCACACTAATGAGGACGCGCTCTGATAAGAGCATATACCATGGTAGAGGGATTCTGATGGATCCTCAAAAATCTGTCTGCAAAAAACTCTGTGTGAAGTTACTCTAAAAAGAAAGAATAAGAATATCTGCTGCTTCTTCCAACTGTGTCCAATTACGGCAAGGAGGAGACCAGGGTGAGACAGGAACACTGAAAGCACCTCTAGTTCAGAAAAAAAATGCCAGTGATGAGACCACAAGAGAGGAACAGATCACAAATATGAGGCATCACTGCGCCCCAAGACAGAAGAGTCCAAACCATTACCAACTGAAGGAGCCACGGCTTTTCTTTGGGCCTGTGATGTCACATTTATCATTCTTATGACCTTTCTGTAAGTCAGTCCTGTTCAGGTGGATGGGACTGATCTGCAGTACCAAGCACAAGCACTACACAAAGTGCATTGTTGTGCCTGGTATACAATGAAGAGGATACAGCACTCGCCCAAGCGCAGCGGCCCCTCTAACAGCTGATGGTCAGGGTTCCAGGAGTCAAAGCAATCTGATATTGATGAGCTATCCTAAGAATAAGTTATCAATATTTAAGTCCTGAAAAACCCCCTTTAGGCTAAGGCCTTATGTTGTGGAAATGCAGGGTTTTGGCTTCTGTGGAAAAGCAGTGGGAAAGAGCGCTGCATTTTATACTACCAGCAAAGAGAATAAGACTTCAAAGTGGCCCTATCCTTTGGCTTAAAGTGTACCTGTCATGTCCCCTGAGGATTATATACTGATAGGCTGGGGCCGCTGGGCTAAATACATAGTTGTTATTTTCTGCGTAGCTCGCCTGGTTCTTAAGATATTACTGCCATTACTTTTGACCACCAATAGAAGTGTATAGTCAATTACAGATGTAGCAGAGTTATCCTGAATTTCTGCAATTGGTAAAACTGCTGCAGCGTGATATCTTATCACAGTAGACAACAAAAACCAATGAAATCATTGGAAAAACATTTTTTTTCAATGACTTATCAGTGTTTTTTGTTGTCTTCTGTGATAAGATATCATACTGCAGCAGTTTTACCAATTGCAGAAATTCGCTTTACCTCTGCTATATTTGTAGGTCACCTCCACCACCCAGCATCGTTGCTGCTGCCAAAAGTAAATGGGCAAACTGCACAAAAACAAATAACAGCTGCAGATTTAGGTTAGTGGTGTCCTTCAAGCAGGTGATCAGCAGGGATGCTGAGAGTTGGATCCCCACCAGTCTGATATGGATGAATTATCTTAAGGGGAGGCCATCAATACTGTAATCTGGGAAAACACCTTTAGGCAGAGGCCCCACGTTGCGGAAACGCAGCTTTTTTTGTTGCAGATTTTGCTGCGGTTCTTGGTCCCAACATTGCACTGTAGCCAGCACTCCATCTCTACTGCACAGTGGGAGGCTCCTCCGGCTCTATTGTGGGACTCCTTCTCTATTGCGCACGCGCCGGCAGAGGGTCAAAGAAGAAGAAGAGCCGTCCCCACAGAAGGCAGTCTGGACAGGAAGAAAGGTAAATATGATGGGGGGGGGGTAGTATTGGTGACGTTTCGTTTCCAGAAACAGGGAAATGGAACGTCACCGGATAGTCAGAAAATCATGTGACCACCCCAGGGATATGGGTAAATATACACTACCATTCAAAAGTTTGGGGTCATCCAGACAATTTTGTGTTTTCCATGAAAACTCACACTTTTATTTATCAAATGAGTTGCAAAATGAATAGAAAATATAGTGAAGACATTGACAAGGTTAGAAATAATGATTTTTATTTGAAATAATAATTTTGTCCTTCAAACTTTGCTTTCGTCAAAGAATGCTCCATTTACAGCAATTCCAGCATTGCAGACCTTTGGCATTCTAGCTGTTAATTTGCTGAGGTAATCTGGAGAAATTTCCCGCCGTGCTTCCAGAAGCCCCTCCCACAAGTTGGATTGGCTTGATGGGCACTTTTTGCGTACCATACGGTCAAGCTGCTCCCACAACAGCTCAATGGGGTTGAGATCTGGTGACTGCGCTGGCTACTCCATTACAGATAGAATACCAGCTGCCTGCTTCTTCCCTAAATGGTTCTTGCATAATTTGGAGGTGTGCTTTGGGTTATTGTCCTGTTGTAGGATGAAATTGGCTCCAATCAAGCGCTGTCCACAGGGTATGGCATGGCGTTGCAAAATGGAGTGATAGCCTTCCTTATTCAAAATCCCATTTACCTTGTACAAATCTCCCACTTTACCAGCACTAAAGCAACCCCAGACCATCACATTACCTCCACCATGCTTGACAGATGGCGTCAGGCACTCTTCCAACATCTTTTCAGTTGTTCTGCGTCTCACAAATGTTCTTCTGTGTGATCCAAACACCTCAAACTTCGATTCGTCTGTCCATAACACTTTTTTCCAATCTTCCTCTGTCCAATGTCTGTGTTCTTTTGCCCATATTAATCTTTTCCTTTTATTAGCCAGTCTCAGATATGGCCCTGCCCTGAAGGCCAGCATCCCTGAGTCGCCTCTTCACTGTAGACGTTGACACTGGCGTTTTGCGGGTACTATTTAATGAAGCTGCCAGTTGAGGACCTGTGAGGCGTCGATTTCTCAAACTAGAGACTTGTCTTGTTGCTCAGTTGTGCAGCGGGGCCTCCCACTTCTCTTTCTACTCTGGTTAAAGCCTGTTTGTACTGTCCTCTAAAGGGAGTAGTACACACTGTTGTAGGAAATCTTCAGTTTCTTGGCAATTTCTCGCATGGAATAGCCTTCATTTCTAAGAACAAGAATAGACTGTCGAGTTTCACATGAAAGTTCTCTTTTTCTGGCCATTTTGAGAGTTTAATCGAACCAACAAATGTAATGCTCCAGATTCTCAACTAGCTCAAAGGAAGGTCAGTTTTATAGCTTCTCTAACCAGCAAAACTGTTTTCAGCTGTGCTAACATACTTGCACAAGGGTTTTCTAAATATCCATTAGCCTTCTTACACAGTTAGCAAACACAATGTACCATTAGAACACTGGAGTTGCTGGAAATGGGCCTCTATATACCTATGTAGATATTGCATTAAAAACCAGATGTTTGCAGCTAGAATAGTCATTTACCACATTAACAATGTATAGAGTGTATTTCTGATTCATTTAATGTTATCTTCATTGAAAAAAAAACTCTTCTTTTCTTTCAAATATAAGGAAATTTCTAAGTGACCATAAACTTTTGAACAGTAGTGTACATTTTTGCTAAAGTAAGTAATTTAGAAAGTAGGCAGGGGAAGGTGTTTAGATTAGTGTAGAGATTGCATTTTATCCCAGACAACCCCTTTAAAGGGGTTTTCCAGGTATTGCAGTATTTGGACAGGAGCCTGGGAAATGTTAAACATAAAAAAGTCATAATCACAGGTCCTCAGCAAAAGTCCTTGCCGCAAATGACCACTGAGGCCAGGAAAGGAAATTATGACGTACAGTCATATGAAAAAGTTTGGGCACCCCTATTAATCTTAATCATTTTTAGTTCTAAATATTTGGGTGTTTGCAACAGCCATTTCAATTTGATATATCTAATAACTGATGGACACAGTAATATTTCAGGATTGAAATGAGGTTTATTGTACTAACAGAAAATGTGCAATATGCATTAAACCAAAATTTGACCGGTGCAAAAGTATGGGCACCTCAACAGAAAAGTGACATTAATATTTAGTAGATCCTCCTTTTGCAAAAATAACAGCCTCTAGTCGCTTCCTGTAGCTTTTAATCAGTTCCTGGATCCTGGATGAAGGTATTTTTGACCATTCCTCTTTACAAAACAATTCCAGTTCAGTTAAGTTTGATGGTCGCCGAGCATGGACAGCCCGCTTCAAATTATCCCACAGATGTTCAATGATATTCAGGTCTGGGGACTGGGATGGCCATTCCAGAACATTGTAATTGTTCCTCTGCATGAATGCCTGAGTAGATTTGGAGCTGTGTTTTGGATCATTGTCTTGCTGAAATATCCATCCCCGGCGTAACTTCAAATTCGTCACTGATTCTTGTACATTATTCTCAAGAATCTGCTGATACTGAGTTGAATCCATGCGACCCTCAACTTTAACAAGATTCCCGGTGCCGGCATTGGCCACACAGCCCCAAAGCATGATGGAACCTCCACCAAATTTTACAGTGGGTAGCAAGTGTTTTTCTTGGAATGCTGTGTTTTTTTGACGCCATGCATAACGCCTTTTTGTATGACCAAACAACTCAATCTTTGTTTCATCAGTCCACAGGACCTTCTTCCAAAATGAAGCTGGCTTGTCCAAATGTGCTTTTGCATACCTCAGGCGACTCTGTTTGTGGCGTGCTTTCAGAAACGGCTTCTTTCGCATCACTCTCCCATACAGCTTCTCCTTGTGCAAAGTGTGCTGTATTGTTGACCGATGCACAGTGACACCATCTGCAGCAAGATGATGCTGCAGCTCTTTGGAGGTGGTCTGTGGATTGTCCTTGACTGTTCTCACCATTCTTCTTCTCTGCCTTTCTGATATTTTTCTTGGCCTGCCACTTCTGGGCTTAACAAGAACTGTCCCTGTGGTCTTCCATTTCCTTACTATGTTCCTCACAGTGGAAACTGACAGGTTAAATCTCTGAGACAACTTTTTGTATCCTTCCCCTGAACAACTATGTTGAACAATCTTTGTTTTCAGATCATTTGAGAGTTGTTTTGAGGAGCCCATGATGCCACTCTTCAGAGGAGATTCAAATAGGAGAACAACTTGCAATTGGCCACCTTAAATACCTTTTCTCATGATTGGATACACCTGGCTATGAAGTTCAAAGCTCAGTGAGGTTACAAAACCAATTTTGTGCTTCAGTAAGTCAGTAAAAAGTAGTTAGGAGTATTCAAATCAATAAAATGATAAGGGTACCCAAATTTTTGCATTGGTCAAATTTTGGTTTAATGCATATTGAACATTTTCTGTTAGTACAATAAACCTCATTTCAATCCTGAAATATTACTGTGTCCATCAGTTATTAGATATATCAAATTGAAATGGCTGTTGCAAACACCCAAATATTTAGAACTAAAAATGATTAAGATTAATGGGGGTGCCCAAACTTTTTCATATGACTGTATGTGAGTGACATCACTGGTTCCTTTCATGTCACTGCTGAGGCCCTTGATTGGCCTCAGTGGTCAAATGCAGTGAGGACTTCTACCATCACAAGTCCTGGGCACTGGACTGAACAGTGGCGGCAACTTCAGAGCCAGGTGAATATGACTTTTTTTTTATGTTTCACCTTTCCAACTACTGTAATTCCTGGACAACTTTTTTAAGTGCATGGAATATAAGTGTTTGCCCAGCTCATGTGTAACATAAAGCTAGTGGTTGGTAGGTGCCCCATGAGCATTATTGCCTGGGGGTACAGTTCACCTCTGGATTAGGGTGTATTTACTAAGGTGGTACCTGATGTAAATACCACCATGACAATGTGTACCCTCTCTGTATCTGTATGTGGATCCTATCTGTACGTTGTATTGTTTTCTTTGACTCTAACACAGTTGATAGATTTAGGAGCCAGTCATGTCATTCTTCCCTTCAGAGCCTTCTCTGATGTTTTTTTGAACATCTGCGTGTCGTAAAAAGACCATCCTATCATTGGGTCAGTCTGTTCCTCTCTTATATTAACCTATCCCTTTATTTTTTTGTAAACTGGCACCTACTAAAGTGTGCCTGCAGCCCAGTGATGTGGCACAGCCATACGTAACCTTCATGGCCTGGGTAGGGGATCTTCATTAATTAAAAAAAGAAGCAAATATGGCCATATGTGGCATTTATCTACATCAGGATTGTCTAAGTAACACTTACAAATGTGTTAGCTCATGTTCTCAAACACAACAGAGTGACATTGCCAGTCTCGTAGACGTCTCTGCCCATAGTGTTTCAGTATTCTTCTTCCTCTTGTCCGATTTTTAGCCTTGGATGGTTTAAAAAAAATAGACAAAAAAAAGAAACGAAGAAAGCTTTAGGTTGCAGTGATTTGTTTACTCATCTCTCATCTTCTCCAAGGACAGCTTGGAGTTAAACGCAGAAGAATTTTGATATGCGACCGAAATGTGGCATCAGGAAATGGGAAACTGCATCTTTAAGCAGAACACAATCAAAAATGAATTACAATAAATCCTATATAATTGCATAGGTCATTCTCTTTAATGAGATTTTATTAACCTGACTGTCAAGCTTTTGAGTCAGGCAGATATTTTATCTTCTTCAACTGATAAAAGTGTCAGCCATAAACCAGGGTATAAATATTCATAAATCTACACATCTGTGGCAGCCTATCAGCATCATTCTTTTGGACATTAAAAGCATTCTAATTACTTTCTGTCTCGCAGAGCTGAGATGCCGCCTGCTATAGTGTGTGTTTGGCAGTCATGATTGCTTTTGTTTGCCGTCACAAATAGCAGCAGTCTATTCCTTCTACTGATAGTTCACAAAATACTCCCGCTTTTTGATTGATATAGATGGTGAAGGGAAGGTTTATATACGCATTCGGGTAACATGTGAAAGAATCCATTATTTAGATGGATTTCAAGATGCCCTTATTAACCGTCTAATCAGAAAATAAGTGGTAAAAATCTGAGGCTACCTCCATCTCATAGGTTGTATGTATATAGTTTTTTAAAGAAATAAATATATAGTTACATAGGCAGAAGATATGTGTGCATTAGGTAGGTAGATAGATAAACAGACAGGTGGGTAGATAGCTAGAGAGATAAATAGATAGAAGATGCATTAAACAGAGAGATGGATAGAAGAAGTCTGTGCATTGGATAGATAGACAGATAGATAAATATACAGATAAATAGACTTAAGATATATGTGCATTAGATAGATAGATAGATAGACAGATAGGTAGATAGCTAAATATATAGATACATAGATTTAAGATATGTGTGCATTAGATAGATAAATTCAAAATATGTGTGGATTAGATAGATAGATAGATAGATAGATAGATAGACTTAAGATATATGTGCATTAGGTAGATAGATAGACAGATAGACTTAAGATATATGTATATTAAGTAGATAGATAGATAGATAGATAGATAGATAGATATATAGATAGATAGATAGACTTAAGATATATGTGCATTAGGTAGGTAGATGGATGGATAGATAGATAGATAGATAGATAGATAGATAGATAGATAGATAGACAGACATAAGATATGTTTGCATTAGCTAGGCAGGTAGATCCAAAGACATACTGATAGGGAATGTAGATTGTGAGCCCTATATGGGACAGTGACTGACAATGTCTGTAAAGCGCTGCAGAATATGATGGTGCTATACAAGTAAGCATAATAAATACATAAATAATAAATAAATAGACAGACAGAAGATATGTGTTCATTAAATAGATAGACTTAAGATATATGTGTATTAGGTAGATAGATAGATAGATAGATAGATAGATAGATAGATAGATAGAAGATATGTGTTCATTAAATAGATAGACTTAAGATATATGTGTATTAGGAAGGTAGATAGATAGATAGATAGATAGATAGATAGATAGATAGATAGATAGACAGAAGATATGTGTTCATTAAATAGATAGATTTAAGATGTATGTGTATTAGGTAGATAGATAGATAGACAGACAGGCATAAGATATGTATGTATTAGATAGCTAGACATAAGATATGTTTCCATTAGCTGGGCAGGTAGATAAATAGATAGACAGAGAGACAGAAGATATGCGTTCATTAAATAGAGAGACATAAGATATGTGAACATTAGGTAGATAGATCAATGTATAGATATATTGACATAAAATATGTGTGCATTAGATAGATAGATAGATAGATAGATAGATAGATAGATAGATAGATAGATAGATTTGGGAGATGATAGATAAATGATAGGTTTCAGCAGGGTGTTAGGGTTCTCCCGACTTTCCCCAACACCAGATGTCGGGGAGATAAGGATTAAGCAGTGAGCCTTTAACAGTACAATTCCTTTGTTCTCAGGGAGATAAGCTGCTGTCAAAGGTCTCTGGCTGCAGCTTTCTTCCTTCTCTCCATGCAGACTAAGGCTATATTCACACTAACATTATTACAGTCTGTTGCTGTCTTCCATCATAGGACACTTTCTTCCATCATGTTTTTACTTTTGTAACAGAAGAAAAAGTCTTGCATGTGGAAGAAAGCTTCAGTCATGTTTTTTTTTACATGTGGGTGAATTCAGACAGACCTCCTACAGAGGACACTATATGTCACATGACAGTGAATATTAGGCTTGTGCCAGCCATTTTTTTTTTTTAAACATCCATTTTTCACAGCCATTTTGCACCTTGGCTGTGTGAATGTAGCTTTAGTGACCTAGGAACAGTTTTTCTGTTAAAAACGTTTTGTGGATTTTACATGAGTTTTGAATAAAGCTTGAAGATTTTACCTCTTACTGGGCGCCATCTGGATCTTTTTGATCATGCATTATGGTGTTAGGAGTCCTTGCCTCCCCATGGGCCTACATTCCTGTACTGTATACATGTTTTAGTCATGGAGAAGCAGGTACTTATAGCATTATCAATGACTGATGCATGAAGTCCAGGTCCCAGCTCAGTATTCTGGACCGAATATGCCCTTGTGAAACTCTGCAGCAGTGAATAAGACATGGTGTGGCCATGACATAGCCAAGAGATGATTGACATGCTGTTGAAAAAACTGGACAGTCCCTAAAAATTAAGCACTTGTGGGTGTAATCCATCTGGACCCTCACGTTTAATTTGCTTAGCTTGGCTGGGCCCAATTCCATGTTTATCCAGTTTAGTACAGTGAAATCTCTTTGAGATGACCACTCAAAATTGCATGAAAAAGTGGTCTTCTAGAGAGGTGGTCTTCTCAATGAAGATGGCTAGCATGGAAAACTGAAAATCTGTCTCAAAAAATGTGGTCTGAGTAAAGCTTCTGAAAGAGGTGGACTTTGGGAGAGGTTTCACTGTATATTGCTTGATGTATTACCACCATCGGTGGCATCTACATCAACTACTGCCTGTTCTTCCGTATACAGTATACAGTGCTATAGAACCCATTTAGTAGCTGTGCTCTTTCTTGGTCCCCAGTGTCCATCTCCCCATTACCATTATTTAGGAAACCTGCCCTTTGACCTACTAGGTCATTAGCTCATTTAAAGGGATTTTACAGCTGGCCATACACATCAAATGTGTATGGGGATCTCACTGAAATCCATCCCAATCTTTTTGTTTTCAGACAGATAAGTCACTGCCAAGTGAGCATGTGTATAGGAAAGTCAGACAAGATAGTTATAGTTAAGTTAAGATATATAATTAAGATAGTTATAACTAGCATTTGGCTGAAACCTATGTAAAGTGTATGACTTTAGCATTATAGTAAAGTCAAAATGACTTCTAAGGGTGGGTTCACACTTGCGCCGACACTCCGTCCACCGCGAATCCGACCTAAATGTCGGAAAACTGGACAGTCCGACTTTGTTTCCAACAAAAAAAACGGCTTCGCGGTGCAGAGGGTATAAGCTCACACCCGCGCATTGCTTTAAAAACCCATTCAAGTGAATGGGTTTTTAAGCAAAGCGTCGCAAACCTTTCCCTATCCAATTTTCCGACAGGTTGGATTCGCGGCGGACGGAGTGCTGGCGCATGTAATCTCTCCTTTTAAGAATAAAAGCGGAACTAAAGAAGTAATATACTAGATAAAGAGAATTATGTATTACATGGTGGTAAGGTGCATGTGACATGAATGGGTTTGTAGATATAAAGAGGCCTTTGTGATATATTTTATTGTGCTGTTTGTGCACTTGTCTTTTTACAGGTACTTATTAGGTTCAATATACAGTACATGTGACAGCTCTATTTCTCCTTGTTGTAGCCATCCCTCTCAGTATGCACTGATGTCTTGGTGAGCTTATGCACATACAGTCAATCTGAATATACATAGCTGCAGTGTAAAGCATGAGGGAGGGATAGACAAATTTTAATTCATTATTGATATAATATTAATATAGGAGTTTCAGGGTACATTTTGTTACATTTTAATATTTCCCTAGGTTTACACTAGCAACGCCTTTGTGTTGTTGTGATCCGTCAGGGGACCTGAACAATGGAGAGGCGGACCGTAGAAACAGCAGTGACACACAGAGTCCGACAGACCCAATTGATTATAATGGGGTCTGTCTGGTGTCCATCATTATAAAACTGAAACTGGGCAGAGAAAAAAAAGAGTTCTGCATGAACGTAGCCTTAGTATAACATGATATACATCTCTATAGTCACTGAACATAGCTGTACCATAATAGAGATGAAGTAGATAGCAGCCAAATAGGCAGCACTATAGAAAATAAATAACTGGTATCAATCATAGGTAAGAGATGATTTTGACAGAGGAATCTCCACCCAGGCAAATGAATGACTGTCCATCTAATATCTTATACTGTAGAGCAGCTCTCTGTTCCAGCTGGGAGTCTCTTAGAAGGTGACAACCCCTCCATGACATCCATATGTAATACAATTTGTTGCATGTATATATATGTGTGTGTGTTGATATATGTGAAACACTTAACTTTGCAAGTCAAATTATTGTAGAATCCTATTAGTGCTCTGCTTTAGTAACCAAGTGTCATCTACAGGGACAGAGTGTCTATGAATATGTTTATGAATAGATGGTGACTTGTTACTGAGTGCAAAAACAAGATGTGCTTGTTAATAACATTCTGTGATTACAGCAGCCTCTGCACTTTCTCCAGTAGAGTAATGGACTGTATTAACTGTGAAAGAGTAGAAAGTGTGATGTGAGTTAGCAGACTAGTAGGAAAGGTGACTGGCCACAGCTCTTTGTATCTGTAGCATGGTAGGTAATGATAACTACTTGTCAGTGAATTTGAAGAGAGACTTGTAGCACACATTATTACTGTACATAAGGATCCTAGGATATGTATGCCAGTCTTGATGTACTGCCTGCTGCAGTAATTTGCACCCCTAAAGGAGTGTGGAAGGTCCAAAATGCCTTTTAAACCATTAGTAGTGCCATATAGGGGCCATCTTTTTATAGATTTGAAAATCATCCTCAAGTGGTAGGTCTGATTCAACAGATTGACCTACAGACAGCTGCATGTGTTTCTGCTCTCCTCTGGAATCCTGTGCCTGCGTCACAGCTGTCTGTCAAATCCTCCAAATCGGGTCCCAGCCCTAATGCGCTTGAGGCTGATTTGCATATTCATAATAAGATGTTTTTTTAATTACTTTATTGGCTTGTGGTCACAAAGGTATGTTTCTACTCCTATTAAAGACCCCTACTTGGCACTATTATTTCTTTGAAAGGCATTTTGGACCCAACAGACTAACTTTAAGAGGTATTCATTAAGAGGCTTGTGGATTAGGCATATCCTTGGCCCTTTGGCACCAGAAACTCAAATTCACAAGTATGATTGATACCAGTTTCTGACATAAATTATAGTCAATTTATCAGGCAGTGGGAGGACCCACTCCTCATTAAAGGGGTTATCAACATTTTTTTTGTTATTATGGCCGATCTTCAGGATAAGCCATAAATATATGGTCGGTAGGGGCTGATAAATGGACCGTGGACTGATCCTCTGTACAGAGCTGCTTCCAGCACCGTCTAGTATGTAATACTGGGAATAATCCAAGAAAGAAAAGTAAGAAAGCACTCAAAATAATAAAAAATACAAAAGGAATTTTATTGAAGTACAAAAACAGTATAAAAATACAAGACAGAAACAACAGTACAAATACCTATGTCAGCATATGTAACACGAAAGAGGCAAAGCTTTGTCAGCAGGCAGCGGCATTTGTGTCATGGGTATGTTTGGATCTTATACCATGTAACTTACTCTGCAAAATACATGTATAGTGTGATACATTGGGCATTTATATAGGGATTTTATATATGCACTTGCTCTTTACTAACCATTAGTACCCCTTGCATTTATATACTGCTATATATTTTATGCATGGTTGTATGTTATCTCCCTTATATATATTTATACTATTCAGCCTCTGCCTCTTTCGTGTTACATATGCTGACATAGGTATTTGTACTGTTGTTTCTGTCTTGTATTTTTATACTGTTTTTGTACTTCAATAAAATTCCTTTTGTATTTTTTATATTTTGAGTGCTTTCTTACTTTTCTTTCTTGGATTATTGCTATTTGTTGGTAGTAAGAGCATGATTTGTAGAGGGTTTCATTATGATAGATTTGGAGACAACACTTGTTGTTTATAAAATTTTCTCCAAGTTTCTATCTTCATGTTATGTGCTATGAAGTTTGTTATGTAATACTGGGCCAGAAGCAGAAAGCTCCATCTGCTGTATAGCGGCCCAGCGCCTTTACTGTCAATGGGAAGGCGCTGGGCCACTATATAGTGAACAGAGCTTTCTGCTCCACTAACTCTTCATAAAAAAAAAAAAAAACTTTTAACAAAAACAGTCTTTTACAAGAAATTGTGACACTGGTCTTGATGAATTCCATGTGTTTTTATCCTTCTCAGGCCTGAATTTTAAGGCATTTAGAATTGTTACCTTCCAGCATAAGTAAGCCTTGGGTATGGGACAGCATCTTATAGAGCTATAGGTGTGTTGGTGAAGAGATAAATTATTCAATAACATACTTTATAGTAGTTTCTTCACTTTAGATGCCACTTTCTACAGTGGCATATAAACCCCTTTTAAAGGGGAACTCTATTAAAAATCAAAGCCTTCCATACGATTTGTACTTTTGATCACTAAATCCAGTACTTTCTTCTGGTTTCCTGCATAATAAAATATCTGCCGGCTGCATAGCAGCAGTCCATGCATACATCTTGTGCCAACGGCAGAACTGTATCATCCTGTGTGATCTGCTCTTGTCTCTGAAAGATCCTCCAGGCTACTTCGTTTCTCTCGTACATGAAGGATGGCTATTTCTATACAGTCATCTGTCTTCCCTCTCACAGGGATGCTTTCCTTCTTTAGAGCTGCAGCTATGAGCCAAGTAGTGATGCAGCCCACTGCTGTGGAGGACCAATGTGATTTCTGCAAGCAATATGGTAGGCAAAAATGGACATCAGATTAAGCGTTTAGATTTCACTCAGAAAAATATCTTCACACCACTAAAGGTTCTCTATAATGCCAGTAAATTGTTTGTCCAAGATCTTCTCTATAATGTCTGTAAAGTGTTTGTCCAAGATCAGTCAAAACCTCGGCAGGGAAGTGATATATGGGACTTGGAAATGCTATAAAAAATAAAAGTTTCATTACTTATTTGGTGGATCCATCTTATTCCAGCATTGCCAATTTAGTCCTCCCCATCAGTGTTTGTTTATTTGACTGCAGTGATGACGTCACGACTAGTGGCTGTGTTGGAACACTGGGGAATTCACTAGTTAAGTAATAGGTCGTTTTGTTTTTTATAGCATTCCTCCCATTCTTTTGTCAAGTTCTTAGACAACCTCCTTTAAATCAATCAAAAAGTAGTGCATAGTTTAAAGAGGACCTTCGCCACCTCCATCAACTCCAACTCTTTTTTTCCAACAATTTTTTCTCTTGCTCCTACTGTTCCTAATCAGTTCATTTAGTTTGGGCACAATTATGCTCTCTATTGTCAAGTGGGCTGTCCCTGTTTGTCTGCTCCAGCCTAGAACCACCCACCTGACAGTAGGTATCCTAATTAGCATATTGGTTAATAAACCTACAGTAAAAGCACTGATTTCTCAGGAACTGTAGGGGCTGGAGACAAAATGCAACTGCCCCAGAATCAGTGGATCGCCACATAGGACAGTTGGGCAAACAGTAGTTTAGATGATAGCTATAATATGTTACTATTTATAGTCCAAAAGTACATATAGAGAGTGAGATTAGTAAGTACCAGACAGGTTAAAATTCTCGAACTCATTGGACACAAGATTGTTGTTGGTTCATCACAAAACAATCTGGATCCTCTGAATAAAATCTCACATCTAGGAGCAGGACCTGGTGCCTGATATGACTAAGTGTGGTATTACACCTAAAGATATTTCGGAATGTGCGCTACAAAGTGTTCCGATCAGTGTTCATTCTGCACCGGTCTTATTATCCAGGCCGATGCAGAGCTTATTTAGAAGGAACAATTGCTTTAGCATATAATATAGTCCATACTGTCCATGGGCAGCACAGCCCATATTAGACAGGGCAGTGTGCTAACAAAACACAATGATTTTTTTCGTCCTGCTGAACAGATCACCTTATGACCAAGCAAATGCATGTGTATCGAGTGAGTGTTGGCATTATTAGACAAGAACAAACGCTTGTACTAGTACTCATTCCCAATAATTGCCTGGTAAATTGCCCTGTCTAATAGGTCCTTAAACCAAAGCTTTTATCAACATGCAGGTTATCAAAAGCTTGTAAGAAATTTAAAGTGACTGTTCATTTAAGAGCTCAATAATAATATGTAAGTCAGTGCATACAAAGGATTGTTACCAGCTTCTTTATTTTCTCAGATCTTGCTGCTTGGCTGCTTTGTAGCTTATCTCCATTAAGGCAGAACTGTGATCTGTAACTACAGCCTGGCTACAGTGCCTACAGGTAGTCTGAGATAGTCTGAGCCACACCCCTGTCTCATTATTGGTTCAGATTTCTGCTCCTCCCTCCAGCCCTGCTGCTCTGCCTCTTCACATTGACTGCTGTCTATAAACATAAAGTCAATAACTGGCAAACTGATTTCCAATACCACAAAACAGAATGACTATAAAGTGCAGATTACTAAACCGTCATGAAGTAGAAGATCATTAGGTAATGTGACTGCCGCACATATATGGAGACCTTTCATTTTAAGGAGTTGCTTTTCCCACCTATATCACATCGAAACTAAAACTGCCCCCGTTTACAACTGATATGTGCTGTCAGAATGATAAATTACAGTATGGTTATAATATCTACAGATGTATGCAACATCATAGATCCCCTCGCTGGATAAAAGGTTGAGTGAGATTGAATTCCTTTAAATAGGTGCACATTACTGAATGCCACCCATCCCCCGAATCTCCATTACCTATTTATCTATCTGTAATCAATCTGTCCATCCATCTGTGCATCAATACATCTTACAATTTCTCCTGACTAGATATAAAAGTGGCCGATCATTTATGCAGATGCATTCATTATACAGATAATGTCAATGAAAGACATCAGCGTTACAAATGAAATGTGTTAATTCCTTTATCTGATTCTTCTACACAAAGGATGTGGTAGAAACATTGTATCTGTATTTCCAAGAAAGTAATTTTCAATCTCTTTACAGAACACCAGAACTGACATGTAACTAATCATATCTATGGTAATGTTCCTTCAAAATAGAATCCACTGGGGAGACTTTTTTCTGCATTGATTTGCAAATACTCTTTAATTCCCAGATGATTAAATTGAGTGACATGCAAAACGCACTGGAAAATAACACAGTACTTTTATTATTAGTGCATCTTAAAGAAACCCTCCACCTTAGAGATATGGTCCTTCCTGCCCATTCTCCCCCTTCCCTAGTCAGCTGTCTATTGTACTACAAATTCTCTGAACCTGCAGAATAGCAGCCATTTTATTTGACACAATGCAGGGATAGAAGAGCTGGTATCTAGGCTAATCTCACTTTAAGGGGGCGTGCACACTACCGTTGTTAATGTCTGTTGCTGTCTTCCATCTTAGGATGACAGCATGCACGACTTTATCTTCTGTTACAAAGGTAAACAAACATGATGAAAGATAGCTTCCATCATTTTTTTTAACTTTAATGTCAAGGGAACGGACACAGACAGTGACTGTTCTCTGCAACAGGTTAATGTCTGTTGCTGTCATCCTATGATCGAAGACAGTAATGGACATTAACAACGGTAGTGTGAACGCCCCCTAAGAAATTCATGGCGTGTCTCTAGAGTAGGGCTGCACGATTATGACTAATTAAACTCAATTGAACGTATTATCTCGATTACAATTAATAAGTGATTGTTTTAGGACACTCCCCTTTTTACCTACCATACCCCCTATTTATATGTCAAGCCATGCCACTGAATTTTTGTTTTGGTGATTCTTATAAACACCAACTCTGACTCCTCTCTTTTTCAACAGCCCGACTCCAACTCCATAAATGACAGCCAAGGTCAGTCAGAAGCAGTAAAGTTCCTCTAATTCACTAAAGGGAATCTGTCAGGTGTTTTTTTTCACCACACATTGGCCTCATGGGCAGGATCAAGTGATTACATTTCCATTGCTGCCCCTCTGTAATTTTTTTGTTGCAATAAAGGGCATAAAAAGCCATATGTAAATTAGCATAAGTAGTCAGAGGGGTCGGGGAGCGGCTTCAGTCTAATCATACGCTGCCCACTTGCTATTCCCACCTCCTGGACATGTTCGACATCTTCCTTGTGATGTCAGAGAGTGAGGGAACTGTGAGGGAGATGTCTATCGTGCCCATATGGGGTGATTAACCCTTTCCTGATATCCAGCATACTTTTATGGCGGATGTCGGGTATATAGATATGGTGACGGCTCAGGAGCTGAATGGTTGCCATAGCCGCCAGCCTCTGTGATCCATTACCATGACAGGCAGGAGCCTAGTGAAGGCTCCCAGGCTTGTCTTGTATAGACTTCTAGTACAGGCTGCTTTAGGCAGCCAGTAATAGAAGCACCACAATTTTACAGTTCACTGCAGTACAGTAGATGTGTGGCCAATTTCGCTGATATCTGCAGGTTCATTTGACATCAGTGTAACTCATTGGAGTGGAAAAATTATTGTTTAATGGATTTTGTATGATCTAAATATTGATGACCTATCCTTGAGACACCACATCAGTATTTGATTGGTGGGGTCTGACACTTTCCCTTTAGATCGGTGACACTTTCACTGCATAGATCAGTGATGTCATGTTCATTTGTCACATGGCTGATGTACAGCTCAGTCCCATTCAAGTGAATGTAGCTGAAGTCTGATACTAAGCATACACAAGGTATAGCACTGATTGGTGAACCGTGAAGAGACCAGGCACTTATCAGAATTCTGTAGTCTCGTCAAACAGCTGATGGGGGTGCTGGGTGTTGAGCCGGTACTGATCTAATATAGTTGACCTATTCTAAATATAGAATCCTAGTCTAGACAACTAATTTTAAATATATACACTTTACTGTATATTTATTATCATCTTTGGGTGTGAAACCGCAAAGAATAGTCAAATCACACTGGATAATGGTCTTGATATTATTTGGGTTGAAGAATGGTTTTAGACAGTTTACTTGCACTTTATTTCCTGCCCTCTTTATTTCAGCCATATATTAAGTCAAGCACAAATACTTTTCCTTCTAGAAATTCTGATTTTGTAAATAGGGGTCCAATAATGTGGAGTTTCACATAGTGAAACAGTGCCATAGTGTGTCTTGAAAGTAGATATAAATGCAACAGGGAAACATACACAAAGGGTAGGTAGATATTTCCAATTTTTTTTTTTTTGCTCCAGTACATCTAAGGCTGGGTTCACATTTGTGCTTGTTTACTGTTCAGGGATTCCATCCCCTATTCCCCTTGAAAAATGCGGAGAGAAATGTCCTGCAAGCAGGACTTTTCTCACTGCATTTTTGGGGCGGAAACCCGCAGGACCCCATTATAGTCTATGGGGTCCACGGGTTTTTGCAAGTAACCACTTTTTAAGCAGATTTGGTTTCCGTTTTTCAGGTTCCCAAGTGGACCCGAAGAACGGAAACCCGAACGCTAGTGTGAACCTATCATAAAATAAAGTGATGCAGTTAATGTTTCCATGTTGGCAGTATACACAAGCTCTACATAGTCTAATCCTGCAGTCATCTTTCCTTGTATGGTGCAGCATAGTCATCATGTAAATAATGGTTCTCCAGAATATTCTATTGCCTATGAAGCCGTACTGGTAGCTTTGGTCTTGTTAAACCCCTTCCAGTAGGTTGGATAGGTTGGGTTTAGTCCACGATCCACTAGTTTAGTCCACGATGGGTTGGGTTTAGTCCACGATCCACTAGTTTAACTTATCACCTACTGAATTCTCAATGATCTAAACAAAATTCCAGAGGTATCTGCACTTGCCCCGCTCAGCTTTCCCATCTACAAAAAATGAGGGATATACCATAACCTGGAAAATATGATCTTTGTTTTTAGAGACACATCATTATATTTTCTAGATCTTTTATCTTTGCTTTACCGAGTGCCAGTCAGTATCATACCTCTTGAAAGCTAGATCTTTTGATGTTAATAATTGATCTAAGTAGACAGAAGGTGTCTACTTCATCTAGGTCTTCACCATCAACTTTAAAGTTAGACTTCTTCCCGTTGTCATAACCTTTGTTTTCTTTTTATTATTTCTGTTCCCTAGCTTTTATTGTAAGGATCTTTAGATCTTCTTTATTTCTGAAAACCTTTTCAAAGGACATATAGAATATGTGCTATGAAAATCCTGTTATATACTATTTACGATCCTTATTGAATTACCTTTATTGTCTATCTATCTATCTATCTATCTATTTATCTATCTATCTACAGTTTGAAGAAAAAGTATGTGAACCCTTTGGAATTACCTGGATTTCTGCATCAATTATTAATGCAATGTGGTTTGGTTGTTATCTAAGACACAATTACAGATAATCTATGGTTAAGTTCAACTCTGTGTTGGTCTGTCTGTTGTTCTGGTCCGTCGGATCACATATTATTGGTAATCAATGTAGAAATCCAGAAGGTTCACCTAGGCTATAGACACACATTCAGGTTTTGTTGATGCAGTATTGGAAGCCCAAACCAGGAGTGGATTGAAGAAAGACAATTGTTATCTTTTCTTTATAGGTTCTTACCCTTTATGATCCACACCTGTTTTTGGCTTCAATAACTGCACCAACCGAACTTGAACGTGTGTCCCTTTCCTCACTTTTCCTTGCAATTACATATGCCTAGTTGTCTGCCTAAATGGTTCTGTGTTAGATATGTCTGGATTCTGGAGCTCTACATTGTACAACATGTGATTCCAGCCTTTATATAAAATTATAGGACAAGCTGCTGTGTATTGATTTATGGGATGGCATAGCGGCTGATGTAAAATATGTTCAGAAACCTGCTGTCTTTTGGGAGAGCTTAAGTCTGCAGTCATCTATCTATCTATCTATCTATGAGAACTATCTAGCAAAGCATCCATCCGAGATCTCTTCTATCTATCTATCTATCTATCTATCATGTATTTTTTATCTATATAGGCTGTGTTTCCAGCCCTTACATTGGCTATATTATAGGACAGGCTGCTATGTATTGATTTATGGATTAGTTTAGCAGCTGATGTAACATTTGTTCAGTACCCTGCTGTCAGATGGGAGAGGTTAAATAGTTTGTCCAGCGACATAAGATGTTTTCACGAATATAAATTCAGTAAATATACAGGTGTACTTTAATTTGCTGATATAACTTGTATTGTATAACTTGTACAAAGCCTCTACTGTAACTAAAATACTGTACAATACTGCATATTGTAAAGAAATACGTTTTTATTATACTATGGAATAAAAGCTGCAGCTTTCTGCCTTGCTTGCTTTCTGTGTGATGGACAGCGGGTTGTGAACCCACTGTGCCACCTAACCAGTTTGTCTTAGCAGTCTCCCCACTATCCACCCTTTAACCCTGTGTACAGGGAGGCTACCTATTGGATACATCCCCTGCGGCCGGCCAAAGGTCAGAGAGACACCAATGCAGTTCACCAAAGGGTCAGACAAAAACATGCACAGGACAGAGGAAGTGGTGTGTAGATCAGGAACAAGGCAAAGTTGGTGTCAGTATTATGCAGAACTGAATGAGCAGGCAGATATGGAGTTGAAAAACAGGCTAATTGTTAATACATAGGAAACCGTCAGAATGCAGGACAAACCAGCAGATAAACTTTGAGCCTGTATTGCTCATACACTTGGCTGGGGCTGAGCAGATTTATAGAGAGGGGCTGTCAGGGATTGATTGGTGGCAGAATTCCTGGTGCGTGCACTGGCCCTTTAAGGGGCTGAGAAAGCTCATGCACAGCACAACACCCTATGGAAGTCAGAGCTAGGAAGAAGGAGGGACTATGAAGGACATCCCAGGAGTGGACAGGCAAAGGGGAGGTGCCAGGGGGAGGAGAGAACAAATAGTAAGCCCTGCTGCCAGCATTACATCCTATCATTATTATATTGTTTCTATCAAACACTGTTCTTTCATTATTTTACATACTTCATCGGTATTGTCGTTGTCTCTGTATTGTCACATATCACCTTCTATAGGTAAGGAATAGCTTGGTCTGATGTCCTGATAACCTGTCCCTGTCCCAGATCATACAGACTTCTTGTTAGGAATATACTGCCGGGGAACTCCATATAAAGAGTCAGATGATACAGCGGGTCAGCATAAAGCATGTATCCATGTATCACATAGCGTTTAGATCCTTATGTACTGTACAGTACATTGTGAAGTTTCATGCTTTTTGCTGTAGATTTTTCCTTTTCAATGAAATTATAGGAAATTGTTATAATTGTCTTAGGTTTACAAACACATCGAGAAATAAATCGAGTTGCAGACCCGCTACAGAAGGAGGTGAAGAAATTCTTAGTTAAGAAATCCTATGTGGGGAACCATAAATGGCCATATGTTGTGCCCCCACCCAAGACAGAGCGATACAGTGTTTATTTAAAGCTGGGTTTAATTGTAACTGTTTCCCAGGTGTTCTGTATAACCGTTGGTAACAGATAGTGTTAGCTGCTGTGTGACACTTGAGTCATACCAGGGTGGATCGGTCTGCAGCTACTGCATCACAAGAAGCCAGAGGCCTAGTCCATGAGTGTGGCAGAGAAGTCACTTAGGTTAGTGTGTCCCGAGTCACTGAAGTTACTGGTTAACATGTGCCTTATTCTATATGCACTTATTACTTGTCTAGTCAATTGTAATCAAGAAAAATTAAATTTGGTTTCGGTATTAGGGAGCGTCTGGTGGTTTTCTTTCTGACATGACTACAGTACAACACCCAGTCTGTGTGGGTGTACCATATCTAACACAGAAGAATCACTGTGCTTGAATCTTTACTGAGGCTGCTGTAATCACAGTACTTTAGTAGCTCGTTCCATCTACATAACCACAATCAGCAGGTAAACAAAGATACAAAACATATAGAATACTTTTTTTTTTATTCTAGATTGAAAACTTTAATTTACAAATTGAGGAGAATAGCCTAAGATATTTTTTAAGATTTTCAATGAAGATATACCTTAAAGCTGAATTTACAGTTTTCTTGGCAGCACTTTTATCATTCTGGTCCTAACCTTAGCCAGTAGTGTAAGTCTAGTAGAACTAGAATATGCTTCATAACTTCCAGACATTTCACTAACAATTTGCTCAACTTCACTGCTGTTGCTATAACCTCTAAGGAAGCCATTGTCAGTGGTGGTACACAATGGACTTAGGTCCCTCCGTTAGGTCTTCTCACTCACTTTTTGATGTATGGGTATATTTCTCTTTCCCTTATCTAGGGTTTATCTCTATTACTTTACATTCTTTATTTAATATTGTCGTATGGTCTTTTTTTGCACTTAATGGCTGAGATAATATAGTCTATGCGACAAAACCGAACTTACTGTATCATAGTGATCTACAATACTGTGAGTTCTAGCGGACCTGGGAATACTGTCCAGTACTTATAGCATCATTAGAGTATAGGACCGTAGACACATGGTCGATCTGGAACTTCCAGCAGCATAGATCACTAGAATGTAGTAAGTCATGTCACACAGACCATATTAACTGGACCATACACTGCTATCTGAATTTCCCCCTAACTGGCATTAAATACATTTATTGTATTTTTCTTCTGCTTATTCTCAGGTCAGGCTTTATATTTTGATATTAACTGTAGCTTTGATACTGGATTTAATTCATTTTATTGCAGAAAGGTGCCCTATAGATATTATGCAGAGACAGTTATGGAGTGTGCAGCTTACGGTGTCTGTACCCTGGATGCCCATTTATACCTATTTGGTACTTTTGTAACTGCCTTGAGCGTGTAGTACTTGTCTGTGTTTTGTATTTAATAAAGCATATTCTGATTTTCTACGTTGTCTACGCTTGTCTGGCGGTTTTTGCCATTTCAAGTTTTAGCTGGTATAAAGCACACACACTTCTGTACAGACAATACAGGAAGGAAGTGTCTGTCTCTAATATGGCCACCCAAAGGAAACATATTAAAAATATTAAATAACTAGCTAGAGCATTAAAAAAGAGCAGAAAAAGTTCTCTTCTACAGATTTGAAACCATTAATGAAACTAAAATTACAGAAGTTACATCTTTGTTTTAGGATTGAATTTCCTTTTTATTTGTGCTTATTGTATAGTCATATATGGTCTTAACCATAGATAGATAGATAGATAGATAGATGGATGGATAGATAAATAGATGGATAGATAGATAGACGAATAGACGGATAGATAGATAGACGGATAGATAGATAGATAGATAGATAGATAGATAGACGGATACATAGATAGACAGATGGATAGATAGACGTATAGACAGATAATGTGCGTTTTCATATATATATTTTTTATTTTTATTTTTTTTCTGTACATGTCGCAGTCTCTTATATCTGTCTCCACAGTCACACATACCTGCTAGGGTCAGTGCCATAACTACTTGTATGTTTTTAGAGCACCTGGAAGAATCCCCAGGCAAGCCTAAGGAGATAGCGTGCCTCCCATTTTTCCATTTCTAAGTGTTTCTTGAAGTGGCTGGTGCACCAGGTGTTTTATGGGGAGCCTGACTGTGTTGTGAATGCGACCGATTTGTAATCCTATAAACTGCTTTGTTGATACGCCGGATTAAGTTAATATTGAATTCTGTGCTTAAATGAAATTTGGTAGAATGATATCATAAAAGATGAGAGTGACTTCGGCTTGTTATGGTGATAAAACTTCATGAGTGATTTCATTGTAAGCTATAAACACTTAATTGGAAGATCCAGGACTTTTAGCAAATGCTAATAAGTTGCTGTTTTCGGTGTAGGTAGTGAAAGCAGAAAGACAAAGCATGAAATCACAACATATCTATAAATGGAATGAGAACAGTACGGCAAGATGCTGAAGTTGGTGTGACTAACACCCCTGGTGCTGCACGGAGGAGCCTTGTCTCTTCCTTGGAAATTTTCATAATAATGCCGTCTATTAGGATAAGGAATTGGTCCATCAGTCATGTTATAATCATAGATGGGTGGTTCGGTCTCCAAGTAGGCAGAACATGAAAGAGCAGCTGCCCCTATAGAGCACCCAGTCCAAACAAGTGTACTACATGGTCGCCCATCCAAATCAGTGACCACTGTGTAATGCTATATTTGCACTTCTAGTAAACTTCGGAAGACACAGCTATGTCCCCCACCTCTCATATAGTCACAACAGTGGGGTATCCTTCTCTTTTAGCATTTGCAAAAGAAGCTTTTCCTTGTCTTCCAGTAGTCACAGCTGTAGTCTTCCCTCAATAGTCAAACAAGAGGTCTCTTCTCCTCCATTAGTCTAAGGTCTAGCTATGGGGTCTTACGTAGGACATTGGGTCCAGATGCTGGTTGAAATGGGGGTGACACCAAGATACTCTGCCTTGTCCAGGGTATTTAGATACAACACTACAGTATACAGCAGAATGTTGGTCCTACTTCAGTAGCGATAGCAAAATTTTGCATATTTTTTTGGCACATGGTGTCACAATGTCGGCCAGGTTTACTTTCACTCAAGTCACAACCCTTTCCATGAATCCATGACCTTTTTTATCATCAAAAAAGTTTCTCAAACACTTGATAAATTGATATAAGGCTTTATTCAGATCACGTTAAACGGATGTAAAAAACGTGATTTTTGGTGCAAATTATACCAGAATTCTGGCGCATTTTGCTTATTGAATCTCCCCCATTGTGCTTCCTGTTTAAAGATGTTTTCCAACCTTAGAGTGGACAACTTTTGATTTTCTTGCAGTATTTGTGCCATTAATAAATTTTGTAATATACTTTATTAACACATTTTGTCTCCTTTCTATGAAATCCTGCTTCTGTTTATTCTTCCCCTTGCTTCTGTATTGAGAGCTGTTCCTGCTTCTCACTGAGTAACTATGAATGGAATACTGGCTATGTAGGATATAAGACTAAGTGCGGTGCTATCTATATTGTTTCCAGAGATATCACTGGTTGAAAACACAGTCGGGGTTGGGATATTTATATGCAGCTGTATAATATATATGATATAAATATCCCAATCCCGACTGTGTTTTCAACCAGTGATATCTATGGATAGCACACTACAACCTTGTATTAGAGGTGTAAGTACCGCGGTAGCAGCCGTAACGGCTGCCACAGGGCCCGGGACCTTAGGGGCCTGGCGGGCCCTTAATGCTTTTTTTAGAGCACCAGCAGATAAAGGGCTCTACTGGTAATGGGCTTTACTTTCCGATCCCCATTCCTGCTCACGGCCGCCTCCGCCTCCCCTTCTGCCCTCCATGGGGCCTTGTGTGTTTCATATCATGTCACTGGTGTCCCCTGGAGGGAAGAAGGGAAAGCGGAGGCGGACGTGAGCAGGAGCAGGGATCGGTAAGTAAGGCCACGGGCCTGCCGCAAGAGTATTTGTTGGGTGAACCCCAACAAATACTGTTATCATTATACATTGGGGTCTCTTCAAACCCCAGAATATAATGATCGGAGGCCGAGGGAAGGTGAGCGAACATAAAAACCACTGTTACGACTCCATGCAGTCTTCGGCCTCTGTAGTGACGTCACAGACTTAACGTGGGTCAGGCGGCGTCACGATGTATACTGACGTCTGTGACCTTATTGAAGCAGACCGCGGAGGAGCCCAGGAGAGGTAAGTTCTGCCACTACACAGAAAATAGCGCTGTCTGCTTCCTGCTCCATTCTCTGTGCATTATATGATAAGTACTGTTCATTGACGGGGATGGGTTGTCAGTTATCTGATATTAGTGACCTGTATTTAGGATGAGTCATCAATATTTTAACCCTGAAAACCCCTTTTATGAATGGTACATGTGAGACCGGATACCAAAAAGATTGTAAAACCCAACCAAGCATGTCATCATGTCTGGTGTGTAATTAGAGATTAAATAAAGCCACAGACTAAGAGACAGCCAAAAGAGCAGGGTCTCCCAGCAGCATATCATAGCCATATGAATCCCATGTCACACTGCAGCCTTTTGATTCTGGTGTCGACTAACTTTTGCGAGATACTCATCTTGTTGTATTTTACTGTACAAGTGGCATAGGTGTTAGCTGAACTGCTGGGAGACGCGTTCGCTCCATTTACTGTTTCATGTTCTGCAAAATGGATCCTTAATTGCTTTAGCAACATAAAACTTTGGTGTAATACAGATTAAATGGTCTAGTTCTGCACATCGAATTAGCTGTTGTCTTTGTGCTTTAGCTTAGTCGGTGGCAGAAATATTATTATATAAAATACATTGGTTAACTTTGGCACTGACAGTAATTACATGTATAATTACTATAGGCGTAAAGAGCGAGATGCTGAGCATGTTAATTATTTGCAGGTAACCTATGATAGCTGCGCTTTGTCTAATGGGTTCTCTTACAAGGCCGGCCAGTAATGATAGGTGTGAGAGCTGTCTGTGCTGCTCTGTCGCTTATATAGACAGGGATTCTCAAATTAATGATCCTCCACCTTTTTTGTTTTGACTTTTGACATTATAATTTAGCTTTTTATACCAGAGAGATGGAGCAGCTTTGTAATATGTCACTTACGACATATATGAACATACTTTTTTGTGACTTTGTCCTTTTCCTGTGCAGTTGGCTTAAAGCATACCTACAGTTATAAAAAAATTTTCATAAATGAATAGTGTGGGTAAATATAAGTAACTTTATAGTATATATAATATATCTTATTAAAGAAATATGTTTTCTTCCCCACTTTTTAGGCAGTTACTTTCTCCATATTAGTCTATGAAGAGGGGAGGGGAATTAGAAAAGACACTCAAGATAATTTCTGCTTTTATACTCTGCTAGTCATTGCTTTTTTAACACTGCTATGTTTGTAGATAAGAGGCTACTAGTGCACAGAATGAGGCAATACATCAATTATCAAGGCAGCAGAAGATTACCACTTCACCCCTCCCTACTCCATACTACTACTACTGTGTGTGAGGCTGAATACGGAGCTGGATATCATGTAAACAGGAAGTGAGATTAAAGATAAGGAGGAAGAAGACACCTTAATAAGTGGTGAAGGAAACAGTTTTCCTTAATGATATATTACAAAGTTTTTTATTTTCACCTGTACTATTCATTTATGAAAAGCTTTTAGAACTTCTGTGCTGCTACTTGGGGACCCTCAACAATCTGTCCAGCTGCTAACAAACCGCTTTCTGTAATGGTCAGCTGTATATGTATATTTGTGACTAGTGAATGCCCATGTTAAGGGCAGCATAAAGTAGTGGCAGAGTTTCTAATACACTTATGGGCTATTGTACAGTGGTTTCCAGTTTAGTACAATTTAGTACAATAATATGCGTGCGTTCTACAGTTCTTGGTATGTATGAGCTGCCAGCTCCTGCCCGCCTCTGATTGACAACTTTCTACCTATGCGTAGCAATATGCATATACTCATAAATAGTAGCACCTAACCACCAATTCCTCTATATTTCCAAAATAAGATTCCAGCTCCTGCATCAACTCCTTCATAAATGACTGACAGCCATGGTCAGTCAGAAGCAGTAAAGATCCTCTACTTCAGAAAAAAAGCCAGTGATTGAATTCATATGAAAGTAGATATGCAACAAACTATATATAATCTAATTGGGTTCACATCTGAAACGTCGGAAACACCATTCAGAATCTCTGTCTAAAATGTCTGGATAAAAAAAATCCTGCAAGCCTAACTTTTTGTCCAGCGATTTCAGTTAAAAAGGACAGACCCTCAACGAACGCCATTATAGTTAATGGGGTCTCTCAGGCCTAGTTTGTGTCCGCCATTAAACGATCCGTACTCCTGGCTCTCCAATGGACCTGAAGAATAGAAACAACTAGGTGTGAACCTAGCGTTATTATACATTATCAATAATTGTATAATATTTCAAAGAATCATTTTATTTTTAAGTCAGTGTCAGTGATTTTTTTTTTCCAACCACGACTCCATCCAAAACTGGCCCCAACTCCACAACTCCGGCTCCAACCGTGTTTGTTGTTGTCCTACAAACATACTACAACAATTCTTTTTTTGTGGCGTCTTTCAGACCCTTTGGTGCATTCTTGGGACGATGGTGTTTATTTAAAACACAGAATAGTGTGTTGCTCCACATTGTGCTATAAAAAAGCAAAAAATTGCATAAATAGAGAAAAAAACAGTACAAAATGAATTCAATGAAAATCTTGAAATTCTTGACATTTCTTACGAACCAAACAACTCAAAAGGATTTGATTATGGTGCAAAATGTGTGAAATTTATTAAAGTTTATTAAGTTTTGTTTTTGACAAACTACCTATAGGCCAGGTTTGAGATCGCGTAAGAATAAGAAAACTGTAACGTACAGTAATGTAACAGTTTTATGTTTAAGTGTGGAAAAATTATTCAGAGTAAAAATTCTTTTCAGAAATAGAAGTGTTAATTTTGTTAATTGAAAAAAATAAACTATTAGGTCAATGAAAAAAAAAATCTAAATCTTATCAATATTTAGTGTGACCTTTGCCCTTTGGAGGAGGAGTCCTGGAAGTGATGATATGGCCCCCACAGAGCCCTGATCTCAGCATCATCAAGTCTGTCTAGGATTACATGAAGAGACAGAAGGATTGGAGCAAGCCTACATCCACAGAACATCTGTGCTTAGTTCTCCAAGATGTCTTGAACAACCTCCCTGCTGAGTTCCTTCACAAACTGTGTACAAGTGTACCTAGTGGAATTGATGGAATTCAAAGGGCGATCACACCAATTATTGATGGAATTTAGATTTTTCTGTTCTTCAAACCCTATCCGTTTAAAAAGCAGTTACCCGCAGAAACTTACGGACCCCATAGACTTTAATTTCTATTTTAAGAGGAATGGGGGACGGAGTGCATGAACGCTTGTGTGAACCAACCCTTACTCTTCAGTGCACTCATCTGATACCTCTATTGATAATATTTCCCCTGTATCCATGGAGGAGAACTGGAGAACCCCTGTCCAGATGAGTATCACTGAAATCGGTTAATAGGGAAAGGAGGGTGAGGTGGAAAGGAAGGTAAGTGGAAGTTACTATTTTAAGACTGAAAAAGATTGGAAAAATTAAAGCTTTTTCCAGAAACAGCACCATTGTTGCCCATAGGTTATGTCTGGCATTACAACGTTTCATTTGAATATGGCTGAGCTGCAGTGCCACAAAGAGCCAGTGCACAATAGTGGCGGTGTTTCTGGTACAAAACAGCCATTTTTTTCTAATTTCATACTACTCCTTTAATAGACTACATAACAAACACTATAATAATACTGGTGTCAGTCGATTCTTACGACTTAACTACCTGTAATGCTGTGTGACTTCTAAGATTAAATATTTGAGAAGGGTTTATGATATTAAGATGAGGGTTACAAATAACTGGTTACATGGAGTGCTGTGATACAGAGAATATATGTCCTGTAATGCTCGGCATTAGTAAAGCGGATGACGTTTTCGGCCTCGCTGCGGTTGCTTCCTTATATAAATCAAATATTTGCAAACATCATAAATGAGTAAAAGCATAAGAATTTATTTTATGGTTTGTGCTCTGTGTCACTAGACCTCCACATACATTTTATGCTTATGCTTATATTTTCTTGTTGTAGTATCATAGAAGAAATCTTGAGTTAATGTACAGAATATGTAAAGTGTATGTTTTCCAATGCAGATTGTATAAAGAAAGCCCAGTGCAAGGGAAAGCAATTACTTCTTTACATCGCATCTGACAGATTTACATACAAATGCTTTTACATGTAAATATGTCTGTGAGATAAATTTATGTACAAAGCCCTTTTATATACAGTATGGGGCTCACTGAGGGTATATATGATGATGAGCGGTACATAAATATGAGCTCACTGGGTATAAACATGAAGAAGGACATTTGTAAAGGGCAACTTCAGTCACTAATATTAACACCAATGATAAATGGGACATGTCGAGATAAATTCATGGTATAAAGTAGGCTTTGCCAATTATACTGGATTTATTCTCGGTTTCACTACTATTGAGCTTTCTGATGGAACAATACAGATTTTTTGTAGGAGGCAGGGGATGGTTAAAAAAAAAAACAAAACATACCTGTCCCCCAGTGTCCCCTTCCCCTGTCCTGTCCAGCGGCACCCCGGGACTTGTTCTGGCGGAAATCCCCGCCGCACGTGACTACTGAGGCCAATCAGCGGCCTAAGGAAAGGACCCAGGACGTCACAGGTGACATATTTGAGCTTCGTCCCGGGTCTTTTCCTTAGGTCACGTGCAGCGAGGACTTTCCACGGAGCAAGACTAGAGTGCCAGGGACAGGTGTGTTTTTTATTATGGTTTTTTTCCTGGACAACCCCTTTAAATAAAAAAACTTTGTATGACCTGTCCAGAAGAGTGAGTTAAAAGGGTTGACAATCAAAGGCTTACAATGAAGAAACTGAGTAACACTCACCTAAGGCTACATTCACATCTGCGTTAGAGACTCTATTTGGAGTCTCCATCGTAGTGTCTATCAGAAATAGTCGGATGAAAAAGTCCTGAAATTACAACTTTTTCATCTGGCGATTTCAGGAAAAGAAACGGACACCCAACAGACCCCATTATACTCAATTTGGCATGGGACCAACAAGCAGCAAAAAAGTGGCTGGGGATTAATAAGGTGAGTATTGCTCACTTTGCTATTCTACAATGATTGGAAGCTTTTTGTAAAGAAAAAAAATCAAGGTGATGGGCAACAATGTATTTGCCTCCGCAAAGTAGTTTACCTTATCCTCCTATTCTACTACTGGCCTGATAAACTATCACTGTGTACTGTATGGGCAAGAATATAAATCTGTAAATATAGATACTATAGGTATAAGGATACCTTCTTCTTAACAGCATAACCCACCTATCGGACGAGGCACAGAAATTGTTAGAAAGTGTCTATAACACATGGAAAATGAGGTGTGAAGCATGTACGCCAGTTTTTTTGGGCAAATGACGCTATAATTCTGGTGCATTTTTATTAATTTATGTGCCTCAACGTATGAAGCTGGAAGCAGATTGCTCTGTACACTGTGTAGTGCCCATGTCACACTATTGTAGCTCAGCTCCCATCAATAGCACTGCTAAAATCTAAAGCAGATATATCAGAATTGGTTTGGTAAGAGCCATAAGAGCCTGGCATTGTTCACTTGACCTCCTCTTCAGCCTATCCGTCTATATGAAACTTACTGTCAGTAGAAGGTGATATGGAAAGGTTGGAGGAGAACTCAACATGTAGTCTCTACCTAGATGTTTGGGAACAGCTTTTAAGGAGACTGTTCACCTTCATTGGTTGTCACCCAATAACTCTCACCCCCATCCTTGGTTTTGTCAGTGGAGACAGGAGAGGTTGCGACTGACAGATAACTCTGGAATCAGCTTATCTCCAGTGAGAAGTAAAATGTTTGGGCATGTTGAATTTAATCCTTTTTATAAGAGTCGGCACACTTCTATACCCAATATAGTCAGCTGGTCCACCCAAAATTGACAGGTTTGGCCAACTTTGCTCTTAGTATAATGTATGGGCACCTTTACTTAGGATGTGACACTTTTCATTGTGTTATTTTTGATCATTTCTATTCTTATACAGAGTACTATTATTTGTCTTTTGTATTTAAAAGTGCTTTTACTTTGTGATAAATACATTACTTAGAGTTGAAAGAACTGAATTGAGGTTTCTTGAAGAAAGCGGTTAAGATTTGGTGCATGTAGATTTTCTTGCTGTTAATACATGTCATTGTTAATTATGCAAATCAATAAGCCCATAAGCAATTAACTTTACATTGCAGTGAAAGCTTGTGTTTCTTGTCAGACTGAATAACGGGTAATTCTGTTACTTAATGAGGGAATGGGCCCATGCCGTCTTTTTTCTTTCCCCGATGCTTTTGTACTGTTTTTGTTACTATTTTTGTTCTGTTTTTGCAGAGAGCCGAATGATTCTTGATGCCTTTGCCCAGCAGTGTAGCAGAGTACTCAACCTGTTGAACTGTGGGGGGAAACTTTTGGACTCCAAGCCTTCCCAGTCTCTGGTGTCATGTGTGAAACAGGAAAATAATGGTTACAGTGAGAGGTCAGAGCAATGTCAGTTTAGTAAAGCCTTTCACAGCCAATCGCCAGACAAACCAGAAGTAGAAATGCAGTACATTCAAAAAAAAGCAACAGACCTCAGCATTTTTGAGGGTCTTCACAGATTCACTCCAAAACTACCTATTGGCTGGCAGCTTCCCTGCTCGTAATACCTCATCTTCAAGTGATTATGGTCACTTGGCAGACATGGATGTTCTTTCGTCTTCTCCAGTGCACACAATGGGTGGATGGGCATCTCCTGCAACCTCTGAATCCCATGGCCACCCATCTTCCTCAACACTTCCAGAAGAGGAAGAGGACGAAGAAGAAGAAGGATACTGTCCAAGGTGTCAAGAGCTAGAACAAGAAGTCATCTGTCTACAGCAAGAGAATGAGGAGCTCCGAAGGAAATTAGAAAGTATACCAGGTATATTATTTTATTTATATAGCCTTTACTATGATGATTATCTTTCCGTGTAGTAGTGTCTACTCAGTGTCCTACTGCTATACGGTATATTTTTGATCAGGTCGTATAACTTCTTGTTGTAAATTATATTAAAAAAAACAAAAAAACAAAATCTGGTTCTTAGATCTAAAAATATTGATGGCCATTCCAGGAATGACTCTTTCACAATATATATGTTAGTATTTTGTTGAAGCACTAAACACATGCCCTCATAAGGAAGTGAGATACATGTAGCATTGTAAAGGAATACCTACTCCACCATTATCTCGTGATCTAATTCTCCAGGCTGGCCAAAGCTTTTCACATTGTGGGACCATAGTGACCTGCTGTTGGCTGACCCCGGTGTAAATGCTTAACATGAAGCATTAGAGGACATCCACTAAAAATATTAGGGGTCCATTTTTTTAAGAATACTCTTAAAGATGAGGACTACTTCGGAGACAGTCTTCTGCTTAAAGGGGTATTTCCATCTTTCGTGGAATGTTATGATAGGAACTCAAATTTTCAAGGGACATAAATTACCCTGATCAGACAGGTCATTGAAAGAAGAAATCTAATATTGCGGCCAAGACTAGGCATCTGGCAGATTAACTCTGACAAGCCAGGCTTGTTCCCTAATGGAGTCTCATCAGAGATGTCAGCATACTCGGATACCTGTTTATTTTGCCTCCATTTCTGTCATGCTAGGTTGTGGGAAGTAGTCTGCCCCTGAACAGGTGGCGATTTTCAAAGACCGACCGAAGTTAGTTAAAATAGTGTACCAAGTGGGCTTCAGGCCCTGATAGGTGTTCAGAAAAGAGCCATTATCTCAGATATCAAAGTTGGCTTTCTGACTAATACACATACCAAAAAAGAGAAGGCCCTCTGATTTTTTGGGGCTCTGTAAAGTTGAGAGCCAAAGCTTGGATCTCGAGCTTCCCCAACAAAGGAGATTAGTAGCGAGTCCATCTGTTTAAAGAACTTAAGTTGGATCTGCACTGCAAAATGTTGCAGGGCATGTAAAGGATATAGCTTATTGCAGGTCCTGACTACCAGGGCAGGAATTACAGAAACAGCCAAGCTGCTGTGCTCTGCACTGTTTCCATAACTCCCATGAACTGTTTCCATAAGTCGCATCCTGATGGAATGGACTTGTGACCATCTATTTCTATCTCGGCCATGATTGGTAGTTTCCACACCTATCAGGCATCTATAGTATATTTATGGCATATTTTGTGGAATACCTCTGTAACCTAATAGTTAAAGGGATATAGAATTTTATTATTGATGACCACTCATGGCGGCTCCTTTGAACACCTAATCCTGGGTGTGAGCTTGCAGCAGGTTTTCACAACAGTGTACAGAACTGTGCTAGCTCTAGTGCATTGCGGCTCGTTTGAACAGCGGAGATGCCAGATGTCAGGCTCCCACCAATTTGATATTGATGGCCTATACTTAGGATACAGTAGGTCATTAATATTAATGTCCTGGAATACCTCTTTAACCAAGAATTTTATCTGAGTTTATGAAGTACAAATTTTTTCCTTGTAAAGTAGGATTTAGATAAGAGAGCATATTCAGGATCTAAATTTACCGCTGGAGATCATACACAGCCATCCTGCAGCTCAGTATTTTGGTCTGTTGTCATTTGATCCTACAAATAATATCCCTGGTCTGTTATTTAGCTTGCCCGTATTCTCCTGTTACCTATGGATTTTCCTTCTGTTGCTTCTCTCAGATGTTCATGAAATTGATGAGTGGAATATTCCAGATTTTATATTGAACTCTGATAGCACTGCAATGCTCTATCGATCGTCACATGCATAAAGCACTGAAATTTGTCATGTCACCAGGGAAAAGTAGGGCACATCAGCAGACGTCTGTAATTTCAGCAAATAACAGTATACCCTTACATTTTCATGATCTTTGATCAGGGTTGTGTTCCAAATGGCAGATCGCAATTCTCTTGCTTCCATTTTGACTGCCTTGCAGAAAAAAAAGTCTTTGACAATATTGTACGGTCTTGGTTATTGTTATTTTTTAATTTAAACACTAGGCAATGGATTTAGTCTGTCATCCAGTGAGCGTGAAAAGTGTATTAATGGGCTCAAAGGTTCAATTGTCAGAATAGCCCTGATTATAAGTACCCTGACCAAGTCAAAATGGCCTGTTAGTGCCCCCTCGGCACACGCCACTATGACCTTTGTCTGGAGAAGCTGATGATCTAACTTGATCAGAAGATGACAATGTTATGGAGATCCACTTCCTCTTCAAAGGCAGAGTCATCATGTTCATTGGTCACATGTCCATGTTGTAGCTCATTTCCATTCAAATGAAAGAAGCTAAGCTGCAATGCCAAGCACAGCCACTATACAATGTACCGCGCTGTGCTCGGTAAGTAACAAGGAGGCCATTGCAATGAGCATACCTGGATAACCCCTTTAACTTTTTATTGTTGACAAGCCATCTTATTTTTTTATTGCTATTAAATGTTATGATGGCTCAAGGTTCCAATTCCTTCAAAGTCCAATCCTGAACAACAATTTTATGCTTCTGTGCAAGTAGACCTTCCTCCCACATGTCTTTTCCTGTTGTGCAGTGAACATATATAGGTTATTCGTCTTATGACAATTGCAACACCTTTTTAAGACTCATGACTCATGGAACCATTTTTGTCACATACTCATAATGACTAGGTAGTTGCCAGATTGCTCTTTCCTTGTTCTCTTATGTTCCAACCAAACCTTCTCTGCTTGCCTGTGTGCCATACCACTCCTTCTATGCCCTACTATTTGTCCATTGCCTCCCTAGCTCTCTTGTGTGGTAGATCACTATTTTCTAGCTCCTCAGTATGACAGTACATTCATTTTCTGTTTCTCTATCAGAGAGATCACACTCTTACTTTCTCTACTCCTCAGTGTATAGTAGCAAACAACTAACTCCAACTTGCATGTGCCTGGGGGTAGAGTTGGATCTCACAAAGTGACCCTACAGACAAGACAATTTAAAGAAATTGCATCGGCGTACTGACCTACTTGATCTTACTTCCTGGTTAGTTAGTAAGGATCTTTCGTGGGTTTCACTCTAATTAATGGGAACCATTTACAAGACCTGCTGGGTGGTTCCCTCAATAACTGTCCAGCCCAGTGTATAATCGTGTCAATACATGCCCTATGTCCATTACGGCAAGAGAGTTTGGCTCCACAACCTATTTAAAGAGGACTTTTCACCACCTCGACCAGCTCTTTGTATCCTCTAATACATGCCACTCCACTGATTCTGCTACAGTTGAAATTTTTTTCTCTAGCCCCCACCATTCCCGAGCAAACATTTCTGTTAATTTCAGCACAATTATGGTCTCGGCTGTCAGGTGGGTGGTCCCTGTCCGTTTGCTCAGGCCCAGGGTAGAAAGTATAATTCTGCTGAAACAAATAGAAAAGATTGCTTGGGAGCGGTGGGGTCTAGAGAAAAATTCCAACTGCGTTGGAATCAGTGGAGCGGCACATGTTGAAGGATGCAATGAGTTGAATTTGGTAGTGAAAGGTCCTCTTTAAAGCCATTTTCCCATGCAGTACATTTACTACCTTTACTATCTCTGTGATCATGAGAGTCCCAGCAGTGGAGGTCCCAGTGATCACATAATACAATGATAATTGTATTAAAACCCCTTATAAGGTAAGTGGAATGTATCACATACAAGTGGAATAAAGTACATACAGTAATACACAACTGGACTTGGTAATCTATTTGGCTTCCATCCTAGCTCACTTTGAGGTCCTGAATGTGAAATCTGAAAGTTGTGTAGTTTTGCATCCACTGTTATACGCCGATTTACCATTAGGGTAAATAGTGAGACTCCAAAAGTAATGGTGGCCATTGGTTGTTATCACTTTTGAAAAAGGATAAGGAAAAGTAGTTAACACTAAAGGGTATCTGAATAAAGTGAACATTTTCCAAGCCACAAAATTAAGTATGTCCCCCTGTGGCATAGTAAAGGCACCCTTAAACAAATGATCTACTGTACACCTACCAAGACGGATATAAGATGTGTGCCAGGTATACAGAGGTCCAGATATCTGGATGGTGGCCAATATCAACAGTATGGGCTAGAACTGAAGTCATTGGAAACATGTTTCATTAACTCGTCCCTTTGTGAATGATCCACTTTAATTGGAAACCCATTGTTTTATCGTAATGTAGAGGCATGTGTAAAGTTTATATTGTTAAAATATTCATGGATGATATGAAATAATGTGTGAATATCATTATAAGAAAGTTTAGTACTTTTTTGACTTTCCTACAATTGCATTTTGTGAATTATTAACATTGTTTGCAAATCTCATGGTGGCCTTAAAAGAAACTTCCACTTGTCGTGAAACCATGGAAATATGTCACTAAGGTCAGATTTGAGAGTGACTTTAACTTCATGCTCGATCTCCAAACATTAACCATCTGGAATGAATCTAATTAAGGTTATAATGGCCTCATTTGCATTTCATTAGAAAACGAGATTAAAAATGAAATGTGGACTTTTAACGGGAATTAAATTTGTTTAAGATTGCCTCCGTTACTTTAAGGGAGATCGCCAACTCTACAGTGTTCTTGAAGAAAATTGCCTTTTTGTTGCAGAATTTTTGATGATCTTTGTTGGTTTATATAGTAGCTTGTGACTTGTTGGTTTGTTTTTTTGACTTCTTTGTCTTTTACAGTGCCCTGCCAGACAGTATTAGACTATTTGAAGACTGTTCTTCAACATCACAATCAGTTGGTTATACCACAACCCATAGAGCAACCTTCTGAGGTAAAGTACCAAAAATCCTCTATGTCTTGGTAACTGTCTATTATAAAATGAAAGTGTAACAGATAAGTCAGTTTTTGTGTAGAATAGAAGCATTTTAATCCACTGAAGTGGAGACCTAAGTGTTCTTCTAACTTGCTACTTTTCTTCATGATAACTATGCAAAGACGAGTATTGATCCATGCATTCTCCTTCTATGTGATATGGCATAATCCAGTAGAAGGAGTATTTCAATGGAACATACATGTCGATAGCAGTCGACAGTTCATCCTCTCAACTTTTCTTCTCACCTGCTTAGCACGTCCAAGCTTACTTGTGTTATGTATGGGCAGAAGGGAGTGAGCCATTGCCAGACTTTTCTAATGGTGCCTTATCTGCTGTAACAGAAGGCTCAAATCTAAAAGTCTGTTCCTTTTTTCCCCGACATCTACCATAAGAGGAAAGTAGAGACATCCCCATACATATTAGATGGTCGACCAGGATGGGGACGATCATGGAACTATTTAACTAGTCTTTCTAGCCATATGGTTTGACTGTGAGCAGCTAAGTGACTGGGCTTTCCTTACAGTGCTCATCCCTAATACCATAGTACATCCTTATGCACGCTTTAAAGACAAAGAATACCTTTGACATGGAAAACATGAATTTTACATATGTTCGTGGTTACTTTGAAAAAATTGCACTAAGTTTCAGACTGCAACCTGTTTTTATACCCCCGAGATACATTTTGCATCCTGCTCTTGAGTAGTTTCAGACTCTTCTCATATGGACATGTCGCTCCTACTAATACATGCTGAATGTGAGGTCTGTGTGTTCAAGAAGCTGCTGCCTTTATGGCTCCTATGTACGTATCACCACATCATTCCTGTACAGATTTCTCCTTGTATAGCCTTATGAGGAATCTCTTCTTCCTTGTGCTGACCGACACTAATTCTGCAGAGTGTATCTCTTCCTACAGAGTTTGTCCTCTTCTGTCTCTCTGCACTTGAACACTGCCTATGTGATTCACCCTACTCAGTCTTCATACTGGTTTGTGTGCAACCTCCTTACTCTCTCTACTGCCATCTCCACGGCAGCAGTGAAAGTGCCGACTAGCTGTATCATGTGTGAGCTATGTCATAATCAGCAGGACAGCCATCTAGGTGTAAGAGTTACTCAGACTCTGCATCACCAAAACATAGGAAATTTTAAATGAACACAGTTAAAAAAAAAGTTTGATTTTGCATTAAGAAAGTAAATGAACAGTAAAAAAAAAAATACGGCAAATGTGTCCTTAGCATTTAATATTACTTTGTCTACTTGATAAACATGTTGAATATATTTTATTACTACGATCAGTTTATGATGGTTGGAATTTTAGTGTCGTTATTGTTCTCATTAAATTCTAAGTAACTGTCAGACCAGAACTAGGATCAATATACTGTTGTTGCAGAGCCAAAAAGTTAAGAAGCCCACAGACATTACTGTAGGTATTTGCTGTTGAGCTTGTATGATGGGTGGTAAATTTGAGCGGGGTTTCTAGATACTTACTGGAGAAATTAGACATGTTTTTTCTGTCTTTCTCAATTTTTGTTTCTTAAAAGAAAATTTGCAGAGATTTTTGCTTTTTCCATTGTCTTTACAAGTTCAGCTGAGCTGACTGCCCAAGTTAATCGGGGCATTGCCAATTTTAATTGTCAGTTAAATCAGCATTGGCCAACAATTATTTATGCATTTGGCTACCTTACCTTGGCTACTGATTTATTAATAAATGTCTATTAAAATTGTAATGTTTTATGACAAATTACAAGTAATGCAGACAGAAAATGCACTATACTGCAGACTAGCGTGTGTGAAACCAGTCTTGTGAGGAACCTTTGAAGGTTAGATATACTCTCTAATGCTGACCTACCTGTAATTTTTGAAAAGACTTACCCTACTTCTCTTTTTGTACCTACAATATGATAATAACATTATTTGTTCACAAGCAATGATGTGCATTTATATAAGCAAGTTATCTCCACAATTCCCCGAAGTCTCAGAGATTTATTGAAGGTAGAGGGCACTGTAGCCTCCTGCAAAGTATCCAACTCTCCTAACACTTTGATGGAAGGTGTCTTGATATGTTAATTGAAGATTACGTCTTATCTTTTGCATAGCTTTTATGACGACCCACACTTTTTCTCAAGTCCCATAGGACATCGGATGCATTATGATGCGTAGAGTCAAGATTCATCTTAAATAACTGTTGACTTAGATACTTCAGTTCTTTTGGAGCGAAATGGATGTGTTCACAATATTAACCATAAATATCTTGTAATAAAAATGGATATTTACTATGTTAAAGTAACTGCATATGACATTAAATAAAGCTGCATATGACATTAAATAAAGCTTTGCTGCTGTAATGAGAATATTTTAGAATCAATAGAAAGTCCTTAACTAATTCCTGCATTTATTTATGTGAGTCCGAGGTAGTGCTAAGTGGCAGGACCAAAATATCATTTTTTATTTTTTTTTACTGTGGATGACATATCGAAAAAACATAAGGGGGCAGATTCACTAAGAATCTGTGTCATTATTTGTGTGTACAAAATGTTGCAAACTGGTGCTAAAAAGTTGGTGTTGCAACTTTTTAACGCCACTTTGCACTAAAATAGTCACCCACGCCAATGCCAAACTCACTAACAATTACACCACTTATGGCTCAAATGTCAAATGCGCATAGCCTGCTGTAGGATGAATCTGCGAATCCTCTGCTGTCACACACATCATTCTGACCAGTATATAATACACTGGTCTCGATAAATCCAACCCATATGTTTTTTGGAAACTTCAATTTGGCACCATTATTGCAATAGGTGGAGGGCCGTACAGCTGTGTCTGTATTGCATTTATTTATTGTCATAGTCCCAAGTAAGATGAGTGCCACTAAAGAGCACTAAAGGGTAACAGTCAAGAGGGGTGATATTATATGGCTTTTTGTTAAGTCTTAGGTTGCCCATACTTTTTAGATAGTTGTTGGCTGAGTGCTCATTCACTAGCTGTTTCTCCCAATTCGCCCATTTACATGCATGTCCAGATCGGCCGAATGTTCATGTTTTTATAATGGGGTGAATGTATTCCACCCCACTGCCAGACTGTTTTGGTAAGGCATATCTCCTGTGGTTACAAAGGACCAGGCATTTTGAAAGCCACCATACACAATCCTTCTTAGCCATGACATCTGCCATCATGGAAGAATCGGGCGGTCAGTCTCATGCATGTTTGGCCAATTTTCATGTACTGTCTGTGTGCACCTTTAGGCCTCATTCAGACATGAATGATGGTTTATATTTTTCACTTCTGACCTTATGTAAATATAGTCTTACAGAAATATTCACATTAATCATTGACAATTGAAATGTCCCCTCCAGTCAAACTTAATTTGTTGTATACTATACTAACCATATCCATTACATTACATTAGTATAAATTAAGGATGGATGGACACATTTTATCAATTTAAGAGAATCTCTGATTATCATAATATCCACAGTTTTTAGTAATTTTATGTTATGTGTATGGCCAGCATTGTGTTACAGATTTGTATAGCACGAATCCATAATATGGGGGGTCCAACTCTGTAGCAAAGATGAATATGTTCCTATAACACAGCAGAAAAACAGAAAAAAAGCAGCAGATATGTGTACTCAGCATTACAAAGTATATTATAAGGCTTACATGTACATGACCGTAGTCATGGGTGGGTCTGTGGAAAACAGAACAGGCGACACATAGATGTCATATGTGTGCAGTTCTTGACTCTATCAATAGAATAGATGAGACTGAGCCACAAAAACAGACAGGAATAGAACCTGTTCCATATTTGCAGCTCGGTCCTACTGCCCCTGAACAGATCCATAAAAAATATGGCTTTGTGCATGGGGCCATAAAAATTAATGGGACCATATTCTATCCATTATTACAGATCCGTGGTAATGGATAGCACACAGGCCCAAAATATGGTCATGTGCATGAGGCTTATAGTTGTAGAATTTAGTATGGAAGGCTTCACCGAGATAAACAGTTTATAAGGTAAAAAAATATTCCAGAAAAGAAGTTGCAATGGATTGAAGATATGATTGATCGGTCCTCTGGTCTATGACAATGACAGGATCTGTTCAGTACCAGCTGCACATTTCATCTGTCCTTACTGACATAGATTGCCTGATCAATTTCACTGCTATTCTTGTGGTCTGCTGCAAAGATTCTGCCGATCAATGATGCTGTAGAGTTCAAACCTATATTTTAGACATATGTATAATCAATAGGCACAGTGCACATAGGCAGCGCTGTCAGAGAAGGAGGATATGGGGAGAGAATGGGTTTCTGCTTTCTATGTCTTTTATTGCCATTAAGCTGTGATTTGCTGTGTATTTTTCCCTTTGTCATAGAGATAGTGCCACTTGACTTAGAACTGCTTTACCAAGGCATCAGAGTAAGAGTCTTTGCTGGCAGTTATCTACAAAAAATTGCAGATTTGGGTTTCTAGTCACCCTAGACCCCTTAATGTGACCTGATCTACACACAGTTGCATTTACTGAACTCAATTGTGTTATCCCTGCCGTGCATAGATATATATCTTAAGAACGTCTTTGGAAATGACAGTGTATCATACACAGCAATCAACCATAACATTAAAACCATCTGCCTAATGTTGCATAGGACCCTCTTGTGCACCAAAGCAGCTCTGACCCATCAAGGTATGGACTTCATAAGACCTCTGGATGAGTCCTGTGGTATCTGGCACCAAAATTTTGGCAGCAGATCCTTTAAAGGGTTCATTTACAGTCATATGAAAAAGTTTGGGCACCCCCATTAATCTTAATCATTTTTAGTTCTAAATATTTGGGTGTTTGCAACAGCCATTTCAATTTGATATATCTAATAACTGATGGACACAGTAATATTTCAGGATTGAAATGAGGTTTATTGTACTAACTGAAAATGTGCAATATTCATTAAACCAAAATTTGACCGGTGCAAAAATTTGGGTACCCTTATCATTTTATTGATTTGAATACTCCTAACTACTTTTTACTGACTTACTGAAGCACAAAATTGATTTTGTAACCTCACTGAGCTTTGAACTTCATAGCCAGGTGTATCCAATCATGAGAAAAGGTATTTAAGGTGGCCAATTGCAAGTTGTTCTCCTATTTGAATCTCCTCTGAAGAGTGGCATCATGGGCTCCTCAAAACAACTCTCAAATGATCTGAAAACAAAGATTGTTCAACATAGTTGTTCAGGGGAAGGATACAAAAAGTTGTCTCAGAGATTTAACCTGTCAGTTTCCACTGTGAGGAACATAGTAAGGAAATGGAAGACCACAGGGAGAGTTCTTGTTAAGCCCAGAAGTGGCAGGCCAAGAAAAATATCAGAAAGGCAGAGAAGAAGAATGGTGAGAACAGTCAAGGACAATCCACAGACCACCTCCAAAGAGCTGCAGCATCATCTTGCTGCAGATGGTGTCACTGTGCATCGGTCAACAATACAGCACACTTTGCACAAGGAGAAGCTGTATGGGAGAGTGATGCGAAAGAAGCCGTTTCTGAAAGCACGCCACAAACAGAGTCACCTGAGGTATGCAAAAGCACATTTGGACAAGCCAGCTTCATTTTGGAAGAAGGTCCTGTGGACTGATGAAACAAAGATTGAGTTGTTTGGTCATACAAAAAGGCGTTATGCATGGCGTCCAAAAAACACAGCATTCCAAGAAAAACACTTGCTACCCACTGTAAAATTTGGTGGAGGTTCCATCATGCTTTGGGGCTGTGTGGCCAATGCCGGCACCGGGAATCTTGTTAAAGTTGAGGGTCGCATGGATTCAACTCAGTATCAGCAGATTCTTGAGAATAATGTACAAGAATCAGTGACGAATTTGAAGTTACGCCGGGGATGGATATTTCAGCAAGACAATGATCCAAAACACAGCTCCAAATCTACTCAGGCATTCATGCAGAGGAACAATTACAATGTTCTGGAATGGCCATCCCAGTCCCCAGAGCTGAATATCATTGAACATCTGTGAGATAATTTGAAGCGGGCTGTCCATGCTCGGCGACCATCAAACTTAACTGAACTGGAATTGTTTTGTAAAGAGGAATGGTCAAAAATACCTTCATCCAGGATCCAGGAACTGATTAAAAGCTACAGGAAGCGACTAGAGGCTGTTATTTTTGCAAAAGGAGGATCTACTAAATATTAATGTCACTTTTCTGTTGAGGTGCCCATACTTTTGCACCGGTCAAATTTTGGTTTAATGCATATTGCACATTTTCTGTTAGTACAATAAACCTCATTTCAATCCTGAAATATTACTGTGTCCATCAGTTATTAGATATATCAAATTGAAATGGCTGTTGCAAACACCCAAATATTTAGAACTAAAAATGATTAAGATTAATAGGGGTGCCCAAACTTTTTCATATGACTGTAGATATTGCCAAAAACAGTGATATCTTGGTAATTGAGCCACCAGTTCACAAAGGAAAACACTGTTTGGTTCTGGTGAGCCTAACGTATTTATCTTCCGGGCTGGGTTCTGGTGACAAACTCCTTTAAAACCTTAAGATGGAAGGTGCGGCATCTTCTTCAAGCACATCCCACAAATATTCGATAACTTTGAAATCTTGGAGAATTTAGGAGCCAAGCCAAGCCAACACCTTGAATTCCCATAGCATCTCAACTGTCTTGTCTTCCCTAATAAATGGCACACATGTACCTGGTCACCCACATGATACACATTAAATCATCCTTCATCAGACAGTGACAATGACTAATATTTGTAATGCACTTTTCTCATGTAGACGCAAAGTGACAGTTTTTCATGTAACCTTTTCCCTGTCTTTAGAGTTCCTAATGAACCATGAACTTCACATTATGTAGAACGTAGGAAATAATTCCTTCAATCTCTGTAATAAGTTAGGACATAAATTAAAGGGGTATTCCAGTTCATTTGTATCGATGATCAGTGGAAGTCTGACCCCCGCAGATCAGTTTGTGTGAGCGCTGTGACCCCTTCACTGTTTACATTGCACGCTGCCTGATTCATAGCAGCAGTGCAACACGTCCCATAGAAATTAATGAGACAAGGCTGTCATTACATTGCACAGCTGCTATGAATCAGACCATGTGCAATGCAAACAGTAAAGGGGGTCACAGCACTCACACGAGTGCTTTTACAAATCTAAAGCATGCCTAGATTTGTAAAAGAAAAAAAAATCAGCTAATATAAAAACTGCCTTGGTAACAGCTATTATGGCAGTAACACTGTGTGTGGACTCAGCAGTAATGGACTTATCCAGTATCTATTTCTATGGCTTATAAACTCTAAAAGCACATTTGTTTCCTTAAGAAAAAAAAAAACTTCTTAGCTGATGTTCAGGCAGAACATAAAACTCCCCACAGAGTCCTATTTGATATCATCTGTGCATCATCTTCAGCTTTTACTGCAAAACCAAAGATTCTCTTTATTGTGTATTTTTACGCCCTAATCAGAAAAACCAGATTTATTTTATAACATTATTTATCATTGATATCCTCCCCTTATCAGAAGGAAAGCTGAGCAAGCTGATCTTTGTCTTGTGTTCTAGCTAACATCTTGTGTCTGTAGATACGGATCACTATTGCTGCTTGCACTTTTATTTGACTTTTATGTTCTCTCTTTTGCTGTTATGTTAGTTTAATTGACTTTGGCCTTTTTTGCGGTCACTCATGTGATAGCTATGTGTAGGCCATCTTGTGTGTACCTACAGCACACTGATGTGGTGTGCATGCAATGTGGAAATTACTGTTATGGTTCCTGGGTCTTGCTGATCTATGGACCGTAAAGCAGAGAGAGAAAGGGTGGTTTTTTAAAATATATTTGGGGACATACACTGGATTTCTGGGTCAAGAATGGGGGGGAACTATTACGGGGTCTAGTATAATGCACAGTATAATGCTCCCTTAGCACCTCTACTAAGTCCCCCATGTAGTATATTGTACCCAGGTCCCACTCTTTATAGTTCCCCCAGGTCTCACACAGTATAATGTTCTTAGGTCCCACACAGTATAGTGCCCCCAGTACGAACCCTGAGAATTGAGCTCTGCGTCTGATTCTTAGTACTTACTGCTCCTAGGACTCCACACACTTTCTGTGCATGGGTGTCGCTCTGACCAGAAAAGCGGGGAAACCAAGGAGCAGTAAGTACTGAAAATTATACTCACTGCTCACTCCTGGGCTTCACTGGAAATGAGTCGGCACTTCCATCACTACTGATAGACAAGCTTATTGACTACCAGGCCTCCACCCTTCAGAATCATCATTCAGGATCGTGACCAGCCAGGTTCAGTATGGGGGTGATCTTAACCTTGAAATTGTCCCCTCCCTAGTGTACGTTTCTGTGTATCTTCTTTGAGATGTATGAATAGTCTGAAAAGAGGACATGGCTGACTACAGTCAGGCTTCAGACCCCATCCCTTCACAGAAACTGCCCTAACCAAAGTCACTAACAACCTTCTAACTGCCAAAGCCAAGCGTCACTACTCTGTCTTCCTCCTCCTACTTGACCTCTTCTCTGCCTTTGACACAGTCGACCATTCCCTCTTGTTAGAAATACTCTCATCCCTTGGCATCACAGACCTGGCCCTTTCCTGGATCTCCTCATACCTCACCAACCGCACATTCAACGTCTCCTACTCGCACACCACCTCCTCGCCACACCCTCTTTCTGTAGGTGTCCCCCAAGGCTCCGTCCTAGGACCCCTCCTGTTCTCCATTTTTACCCCCCTGGCCTTGACCAACTCATAGAATCTCATAGTTTTCAATACCATTGCTATGCTGATGACACTCAAATATATCTCTCTGGACCAGACATTAACGCTCTGTTGTCCAGAGTTCCAAAGTGTCTAGCAGCCGTAGCCTCCTTTCTCTCCTCTCGCTTTCTCAAACTCAACATGGAGAAAACGGAGTTCATCATCTTCGCCCCACCTCGCACGGCCCCTCTACCTGACTCATCTATCAAAATTAATGGAACCACACTTACCACAGTCCCACGGGCCCATTGCCTTGGGATAACCTTGGATTCTGACCTATCCTTCAAGTCGCATATCCAAACCCTCAACACCTCCTGCTGACTCCAACTCAAGAACATCCATCGAATCCGCTCCTTCCTCACCCCTGAAACTACAAAGATGCTAGTCCATGCCCTCATAATCTTCCGCTTAGACTACTGTAACACTCCATGGCCTCCCAGCAAATACTCTCACCCCCCCTCCAGTCCACCTTAAACTGTGCTGCTCGCTTAATACACTTCTCCCCCCTTTCTTCATCAGTCACTACCCTCTGCCAATCCCTTCACTGGCTACCTGTTGCCCAGCGAATAGAGTTCAAAATACTAACGCTGACATACAAAGCCATCCACAACCTGTCCCCTCCATATATCTCTGACCTAATCTCCTGCTACCTGCCCACATAAACCTCCGATCCTCCAGAGACCTCCTTCTCCGCTCTGCTCTTATCTGCTCTTCACACAACCGTCTCCAAGACTTCTCCTGTGCATCCCCCATACTCTGGAACTCATTACCAAGACACATAAGACTGTCCCCCACAGTCACAAGCTTCAAGAAGGCGCTGAAGACTCACCTATTTGGGAAGGCCTACAACCCCCAATAACGCTACTGTCACCACACCACCACCTGTACAGCCTCTACCCCCACCTTCTGTCTCCATCCCTCTTCCCTCATAGATTGTAAGCCCTTGCGGGCAGGGCCCTTTATCCCACTGTGCCAGTTGGTCATTGTTAGTATTGCATTTGTTTTGTATATTTTGTGTACCGTATGTAAACCCTCAAATGTACAGTAAAGAACCATGGAATTAATGGTGCTATATAAATAATAATAATCTTCTGACAAGTTGATGTTAGTAACTCTTCCTATGAAATTATATGGAGCTGGAACATCTTTTCTTAGAACTGTGTGTTACTTCTCCTTGTGTAATATGAATAAATTGGTATAGCTGTCAATTGAGATGATCCTTTTTGCACCCAGACAATGTTCTCACTAGTGACAAGAGGACTGGGAGAACCACATATTAATACATTTCAGTAGAAATGTCTTCCAATGAACAGCACAACAAAGACTTCTGAAAACAGATGACCCATCTTTTTTGGGGAAACAAGTTCTGTAACGTATGTGACACCACTTGGACAACACAGCTCCCACAGGGTGAGCGACCCAGCAGCCCTGCTACCAGGCTAAGCCTCGAGGCTCAGGGCCACCCCACCCCACAGGCTCAGGGCCACAGCAATGGCAGCCATCATGCAGCATAACACCAAAAAGAATGGATTTCTCTGATATCCTTGAATTTTTCTGTTTTTAGACTAGAACGTGGGCTTGGCCAGCTTTTGTCTATCATCTAGACATATTTAGAAAGTTGGTGTAAAGATTCTGATGAACAGATTTTTGGCACTTGTTGACAATTGTTGATACATGTGGACACATTTATGGCATAAACTAAGCTAACAAATGGTTGGCATAAATTAGACTAAACAGTGTAAAGATGCACCACATCTATCATCCAGCCAAGAAAATAAATTTGGCACATTTTAAGACTGTCTAAATTTATCCATTACAAATTGGACCATTGTTTCTAAGAGTAATATCCTGGCATATTAGGTACTTTGAGACTAGTGCCTAATGCTATGTAATCTGGAGCCAGAGGGACTCTACGTGCCATCATGCAGGCTCCATGAACATGGCTCCTTTCTACATGACTTCTAATTCTCATATATGAATCCAGTTTTCCTCTCTACTCTGGCTAACAGAGTCCTGACTAATAGTCATATGGATGGGGATTAAACCCACAGGATATTCCAATGACAATAAATTTCATCCCTATACTGTAAAATGACATTTAAAGGTATACATACACTCCATTTTATTTCATATCAGCTTTAGCAATTTTATTATCAGTGAAAAAAAGAAATAAAACATGTACATCACATAATCTAGTTAATCCAGAGTCCTATTCTGGCCTCCTCTGTTTCAGTATCATCTCAGGTATGGTAGATACACAACTATGGCTTGACGTTCACTGCATATGTTTAGAATCATTTATATCACCAGTGAATCCATGTGTATCTAATCCAGCTCTGTCAGCTAAATATTTCAGAAGCAGAAAATTCTCCTTTTCTAGTAGTTTCTAACAATGTTTCAGTTCCTGTAAAATGTAAGTCTGGAGTATAGACTATATAATTCACAGAGGATGGCCCAGGCTGCAAATATTTGTTATAGTCTTTTAGCACTGAGATGCATTAGGTCTATAGAGTTGTATTATTAAATTTATTAATTTTTTGAAATTTTTTTTATATGAAGTACTGGTCCTACTACTGCATGTGAACCCAGTCTTAGTGTCTCAGTGAACCTTTGAAAAGCTTTGCTCCCGCTATCATATAACCCTATATATCACAGATCTCAGCTTCTCTCCCTCTATCCTATAAACCTATATATCACAGAGCTCAGCTTCTCTCCCTCTATCATATAACCCTATATATCACAGAGCTCAGCTTCTCTCCTCTATTATATAATCCTATATATCACAGAGCTCAGCTTCTCTCCCCTATCATATAACCCTATATATCACAGATCTCAGCTTCTCTCCCTCTATCCTATAACCCTATATATCACAGGGCTCAGCTTCTCTCCCTCTATCATATAACCCTATATATCACAGAGCTCAGCTTCTCTCCCTCTATCATATAACCTATACATCACAGAGCTCAGCTTCTCTCCTCTATCATATAATCCTATATATCACAGAGCTCAGCTTCTCTCCCTCTATCATATACACCTATATATCACAGTGCTCAGCTTCTCTCCTCTATCATATAATCCTATATATCACAGAGCTCAGCTTCTCTCCCCTATCATATAACCCTATATATCACAGATCTCAGCTTCTCTCCCTCTATCCTATAACCCTATATATCACAGGGCTCAGCTTCTCTCCCTCTATCATATAACCCTATATATCACAGAGCTCAGCTTCTCTCCCTCTATCATATAACCTATACATCACAGAGCTCAGCTTCTCTCCTCTATCATATAATCCTATATATCACAGAGCTCAGCTTCTCTCCCTCTATCATATACACCTATATATCACAGTGCTCAGCTTCTCTCCTCTATCATATAATCCTATATATCATAGAGCTCAGCTTCTCTCCTCTATCATATAATCCTATATATCACAGAGCTCAGCTTCTCTCCCTCTATCATATACACCTATATATCACAGTGTTCAGCTTCTCTCCCTCTATCATATAACCTATATATCACAGAGCTCAGCTTCTCTCCCTCTATCATATACACCTATATATCACAGTGCTCAGCTTCTCTCCTCTATCATATAATCCTATATATCACAGAGCTCAGCTTCTCTCCCTCTATCATATAAACCTATATATCACAGAGCTCATCTTCTCTCCTCTATCATATAATCCTATATATCACAGAGCTCAGCTTCTCTCCTCTATCATATAATCCTATATATCACAAAGCACAGCTTCTCTTCCTTTATCATATAATCCTATATATCACAGAGCTCAGCTTCTCTCCTCTATCATATAATCCTATATATCACAGAGCTCAGCTTCTCTCCCTCTATCATATACACCTATATATCACAGTGCTCAGCTTCTCTCCTCTATCATATAATCCTATATATCATAGAGCTCAGCTTCTCTCCTCTATCATATAATCCTATATATCACAGAGCTCAGCTTCTCTCCCTCTATCATATACACCTATATATCACAGTGTTCAGCTTCTCTCCCTCTATCATATAACCTATATATCACAGAGCTCAGCTTCTCTCCCTCTATCATATACACCTATATATCACAGTGCTCAGCTTCTCTCCTCTATCATATAATCCTATATATCACAGAGCTCAGCTTCTCTCCCTCTATCATATAAACCTATATATCACAGAGCTCAGCTTCTCTCCTCTATCATATAATCCTATATATCACAGAGCTCAGCTTCTCTCCTCTATCATATAATCCTATATATCACAAAGCACAGCTTCTCTTCCTTTATCAAATAATGCTATATATCACAGAGCTCAGCTTCTCTCCCTCTATCATGTAATCCTATATATCACAGAGCTCAGCTTCTCTCCTCTATCATATAAACCTATATATCACAGAGCTCAGCTTCTCTCCTCTATCATATAAACCTATATATCACAGATCTCAGCTTCTCTCCCTCTATCATATAAACCTATATATCACAGATCTCAGCTTCTCTCCCTCTATCATATAAACCTATATATCACAGAGCTCAGCTGATCTCCCTATATATCAATAATCTTCTCTTCCTCTATCATATAACCTATAGATAACAGAGCTCAGCTTCTCTCCTCTATCATATACACCTATATATCACAGTGTTCAGCTTCTCTCCCTCTATCATATAACCTATATATCACAGAGCTCAGCTTCTCTCCCTCTATCATATACACCTATATATCACAGTGCTCAGCTTCTCTCCTCTATCATATAATCCTATATATCATAGAGCTCAGCTTCTCTCCTCTATCATATAATCCTATATATCACAGAGCTCAGCTTCTCTCCCTCTATCATATAAACCTATATATCACAGAGCTCAGCTTCTCTCCTCTATCATATAATCCTATATATCACAGAGCTCAGCTTCTCTCCTCTATCATATAAACCTATATATCACAGAGCTCAGCTTCTCTCCTCTATCATATAATCCTATATATCACAGAGCTCAGCTTCTCTCCTCTATCATATAACCTATACATCACAGAGCTCAGCTTCTCTCCTCTATCATATAATCCTATATATCACAGAGCTCAGCTTCTCTTCCTCTATCATATACACCTATATATCACAGTGCTCAGCTTCTCTCCTCTATCATATAATCCTATATATCATAGAGCTCAGCTTCTCTCCTCTATCATATAATCCTATATATCACAGAGCTCAGCTTCTCTCCCTCTATCATATAAACCTATATATCACAGAGCTCAGCTTCTCTCCTCTATCATATAATCCTATATATCACAGAGCTCAGCTTCTCTCCTCTATCATATAAACCTATATATCACAGAGCTCAGCTTCTCTCCTCTATCATATAATCCTATATATCACAAAGCACAGCTTCTCTTCCTTTATCATATAATCCTATATATCACAGAGCTCAGCTTCTCTCCCTCTATCATATAATCCTATATATCACAGAGCTCAGCTTCTCTCCTCTATCATATAAACCTATATATCACAGAGCTCAGCTTCTCTCCTCTATCATATAAACCTATATATCACAGATCTCAGCTTCTCTCCCTCTATCATATAAACCTATATATCACAGAGCTCAGCTGCTCTCCCTATATATCAATAATCTTCTCTTCCTCTATCATATAACCTATAGATAACAGAGCTCAGCTTCTCTCCTCTATCATATACACCTATATATCACAGTGTTCAGCTTCTCTCCCTCTATCATATAACCTATATATCACAGAGCTCAGCTTCTCTCCCTCTATCATATACACCTATATATCACAGAGCTCAGCTTCTCTCCTCTATCATATAATCCTATATATCACAGAGCTCAGCTTCTCTCCTCTATCATATAATCCTATATATCACAGAGCTCAGCTTCTCTCCTCTATCATATAAACCTATATATCACAGAGCTCAGCTTCTCTCCTCTATCATATAATCCTATATATCACAGAGCTCAGCTTCTCTCCTCTATCATATAATCCTATATATCACAAAGCACAGCTTCTCTTCCTTTATCATATAATCCTATATATCACAGAGCTCAGCTTCTCTCCCTCTATCATATAATCCTATATATCACAGAGCTCAGCTTCTCTCCTCTATCATATAAACCTATATATCACAGAGCTCAGCTTCTCTCCTCTATCATATAAACCTATATATCACAGATCTCAGCTTCTCTCCCTCTATCATATAAACCTATATATCACAGAGCTCAGCTTCTCTCCCTATATATCAATAATCTTCTCTTCCTCTATCATATAACCTATAGATAACAGAGCTCAGCTTCTCATCTCTTCCTATTATATACTGATTTCAGATAGGGGAGCAGAAAACAGCTGACAGGTTCTGTTTGAGTTCTCTTCATCTGTGGCTTCATCTGTTGGACTTGCAGCCCTTTTTTGTCTGGAGTAAACTCCCCAAACTCCAACGCAGATGTGAACCCAGCCTTATTCTGATGAGCACCATGAAATATGTTAGTATTTAATATGGCACCAATTATAGAAATTTCATTTTATCATGTAAACTCAACAATTAAAATCCAGTTTTGCACTTTAACTTACATATGCTCACTGTACTGTATATGTTATAAAACATACGGTATATCCCATTAGTAGGAATTAATTAAAATATGTGCTAATTATATTGGCAACTTAATACAGCACCTTAATCCTAATCATTGTAATGAATGTTTAATGTCACGGTATTGTGTTCGTGTTCCTAATCTTTGTAAATTCAGTTGCATTAATGTAGGTAAAATGGTTGTAATATCTCACTTATTGTACATGCTAAGTACCTATAATTGTGATGCAATTAACTGTTGATTGATATCTGTTTGACAGATGCAGGGAATAGCTGAAGGCATACATACTCTAAATACTGTAGGTACACAGTCAGCCTAAACCTAATACTGTGTAGGTCCCCTTCATGTCACTAGAAGGACTGTGACCCATCGAGTCAAGGAATCCACAAGACTTCGAAACATGACCTTTGGTATCTGCCACAAAAACAACAAAAATAAACTTTTTAAGGATTTTATTTTTTATTTTCCTTGTCACTATCTATATTTAAAAAAAAAAAAGTACTATATCCTACAATTTTCACTATGGCCACTAATGCCTTATAGCAGCCTTACACTTGCTAATTCTGTAAGGGTTTTCATTCCAGCACTCAACCTTATTTACAAACAACAGACAGTATCACAATAGAAGTTCATACCTCTAAAGATAACACCCATAGTGACACATCATTACATCCACCACTGACAATAGATGATGTCACAGTTTAGCTGCTTAACCTCCCTGCACAGAGCATGTCTAGAAAACTTTCCCATAGTCCTCAGTGAGTTGGCTTCAGACTATTGCTGCCTTTGGCCATGACTGTACTGTAAAGCATATCTCTAAATAGTGTTTACAGAGCAGAGGAGAAGCTCAGGCAAGATGATGGCCCATAATCACGTACAGAATAAAATAAAAAAGGTAAAATCAGAGAATAAAAATAAAATAATAATAATCTACTTTCTTTTAAGTTTTCAAGTTGCTCCATGAATTAAAAAGGACAAGTAAATTCCTTGGAATACTATATATGTCATGTACCTCAAACCATTCCTGAATTATTTGTGCAGTGTAACAGGGTGCAATATCCTGCAGAAAGACACTTATATTTATATTTGCCTTAAAGAGGACCTGTCATCAACTACACCTCTTTGCATCTTTCAAAAGGTGCCACTTTACTGATTGTGGCACACACTAGGCCCTACTATTCCTGAGCAATCACTGTTAGTTTTAGCACAATTAGGCTATCTACTGTCAGGTGGGCGGTCACTGTCTTTTTGCTCCAGTACAGGACCGCCCACCTGACAGTGGAGAGCAAAATTGTGCTGAAACTAACAGAAATGATTGCTCAGGAATGGTGGGGGCTAGAGCAAAATTCCAACTGCGGAGGAATCAGTTTCACCTATTGAAAGACACAATGAGTTGGAGTTGGAGAAGTTGGTGAAGATTCCTCTTTAAAGGAATGTAATTGGTCTACAACAATGTTTAGGTAGGCAGTACATGTCATAGTAACAGCTACATGAGTGCCTGGACCCAAGGTTTCCCATCAGAATTTGCCCAGAGCATCATACATCCGTCTCCATCTTGCTCTGACCCAGTCTTCTAGCCATCACAATTTAGCTCTTGTCTAAGTTGCTCCGTTCCTTACGTTTACTCATTTTTTTTCTGCTTCCAACGTATCAACTTCAAGAACTGACCATTCACTTGCTGCCTAACATATCCTTCAGCAGATACCATTGTAACTGGATAATAATTGTTATTCTCTTGACCTGAATGGAGCTGTATTGCACTTTCCTTACAGTGCATGGCTGGGTTCACCATAACATTACACTGTGTTCCAAATTATTATGCAAATAATATTTTCTCATATTTTCCAAAATTACCTATATGAATTGCAGTCATTGTAATTTTCCAGTCATCAACTATTCGAGTATAATTGACAGGTTTTTGAACAAACTGCCTATGATAACAGTATATTTAAAAAAAAAAATAAACACTCAAAATGCACTCAAAATGCATGTTTTAAATTATTATGCACAGCAGAATTTACAACCTTTTCATTTTTATTAAGAACAAAAAAATGGTCATTGTGAAATTATAAGCATTAGCAGGTTATTACAAACTGAAATCAAACAGTTTTCAAGCCAAAACTTTATTCTAGGTGATGTTACATTTGCACATAGGACCCCTTGTTTGAAAGAAGCTTCTGAACTCTCTCGTCCATTGAATTTGTCAGTTTTTGGATGGTTTCTGCTTCAATTGTTTTGCAAGAGGACAGAATACCCTCCCAGAGCTGTTGCTTAGATGTGAACTGCCTCCCGCCATCATAGACACTCCTTTTGATGATGCTCCAGAGGTTCTCAATGGGGTTGAGGTCAGGGGAGCATGGGGGCCACACCATAAGTTTGTCCCCTTTTATGCCCATAGCAGCCAGAGATGCAGATGTGTTATTTGCAGCATGAGACGGTGCATTATCATGCATGAAAATGATCTTTCTGCGGAATGCATGGTTCTTCTTCTTGAACCATGGCAGGAAGTGCTGTTTGAGAAACTCCACATACATTATGGAGTTCATCTTTACCCCTTCAGGGATCCTAAAGGGGTCGACAATCTCTCTCCCCATGATTCCAGCCCAAAACATTACTCCACCTCCTCCTTGTTGGCGCCGTAGCTGTGTTTGCATGGGGTGTCCATCAACAAGCCATCCTCCAGTCCATCCATCTGGACCATCGAGCATTGCACGGCACTCATCGGTGAACAAAACAGTTTTGAAGTCAGTCTTCATGTATTGTTTAGTCCACTGGAGCCTTTTCTGCTTGTGTGCAGTGGATAGAGGAGGTCGACCGAATGGCTTACGCACAGCTGCAAACCTCTGAAGGACCCTGCACCTTGTTGTTCGGGGGGACGTTGGAGGCACCAGCAGCTTCAAAAACTTGTCTGCTGCTATGACAAGGCATTTTTGAAGCTGCTCTTTTAACCTGACGTAATTGCCTGTTGGAAAGAGTCCTCAATTTTCCCTTATCAGCACGCACACGTGTGTGCAGTGAATCAGCTACATACTTCTTGATTGTGCGATGATCACAATGAAGTGTCTTGGCAATGTTGATTGTAGTCATGCCTTGACCTAAACACTCCACAATTTGTTGCTTCTCAGCAGCCGACACATCCTTTTTCTTTCCCATTTTGGCTGAAAATGTAGGCTGCTTAATAATGTGGGACAGCCTTCTTAAGTAGTCTTGCCTTTAATTGGACACACCTGCCAAACTAATTAGCACAGGTGTCTGCAATTGCTTTCAGTGATATAAAGAGCCCTGACACACATCACCATCAATGAGTTTAACTGACAAACAAAAAAATTCTTACCTTATCACTCCTAAACACTTTTTGCATAATAATTTTGAACACAGTGTATAAGATGGGAATAACCCTTTATTAGTGATGATCTACATATAATAAAGAAATGATGAATGTGGATTATTGACACATGGTCGGTATAAATGCTATGTGGGTCATACAGATTCCAGTAATTAGTCCCAATGCTTCCAGTTAGCCCTGGAGTTTTACAGCTCATGTAAATTATGAGAAGGATTGCAGCTTGACATGGTGACATTTACTTAATGCCGTAAACTGGAAGGAAGATTCTTTGCCTTTACATGAAGCTTTTTAGCTGTCTTAATGCTGCCGTTTTATTGGTTTGAGCTGTTTGTTTTTTATTCCTCAGTTAGATTTAGCAGCACATTTCCACTACTTAATGGTAATTTAGGGAGCTGATGATAAAGCCTCATCTGCACAGTATACTGTCACCCGTCATAAAGACGACTCCTTCATCAGACATATCCCGGGCACCTGACATGTTAATAGAGGAAGAGGAAGGTTACGGGTTATATTTAAATGATGTTCTCAGTCACTGGATCATTGACACTTTTGCTCCTACCTGCTAAAGTGCAAATTATAAATAACTGCTTTCTCAAAGGTGTTCATTATACCTCATTGGGTCTGGTTATGGAAAATGCAAATGTAATTTAAAAGTGTCAGCCCTTAGAATGAGCAATTACTTGTTCATTTCGGAGCATGTTTTATTGTCAGTGTAATAGTGTGCTTGTTTTTTTTTCCAGGGAATGACTTGACTACATTTCTTTGTGCGTTGCAATCAGGGCTGTGCCAACATTGTGTTGTGAAGGAACGTTCATGTAATCAGGTGTTAGGATGGATGAATAGAGTACTGATCTATACAAGTGTCTGCAGCGTAGGAAGGGAACCACGCACTGTAACACAATGTATCGGAGTCTATGAAACAAGCACTTAATAAAATCTAACCTATCTATCTATCTATCTATCTATGTATCTGTCTATATCTATCTATCTGAATCTATCTATCTATCTATCTATCTGTTTCCGTTTGTATCTGTTTCTGTATGTCTATCTGTCTGTCTCTATGTGGCTATATATCTATGCTCTGCATTGCTTATTAATCTGTCTATCTATCTATCTATCTATCTATCTATCTATCTACCATATCTATCTATCTATCTATCTATCTATCTATCTATCTATCTATCTATCTATCTATCTACCATATCTATCTATCTATCTAATTGACCTATTTATTGCTTTTCTGCCTATCTGTTGATCCGTCTATCAATCAATCAACCCATGTAATATATAATTGATCTATGTATTGCTTATCTATCTATCTATCTATCTATCTATCTATCTATCTATCTATCTATCTAAATCCAATGAATAGACAGCAACCAGTCATTTGATATGAGCATGGAAGGGGTTGAGATCACTTGTTGGTGTGAGTATTGTAATGATGATTTTCACCTGACAGATTATGGATTGTATTTTGCACTGTCTAACTATGTGATATAATAAAATTAACACTTCACACACTTTTAAGCACATTAGAGTGAATTATATATTGGTTTGCACGCCATATTGCGTAAGATTTGAAAATGTTTTACGCTATTTGCTTGATTGATTTTTGATGAATTGATGATTGTAACTTATAACATACCCTATAGATGTTTGGCACATTCCACTGTTATTTGTTTGAGTGCTGCCTATTCGTTGTACTTATCAAGTGGGAACCTTATGCCGGGCTCCTGGGCTTGCACCATATATTTGGAGCTGTGCTGTGGTGCATTTTCTGTCTATCTATCTATCTATCTATCTATCTATCTATGTATCCACCCATCGATCTGTCTATCTACATGAATAGAATAAAAGGAAAGAATAGGCAGTACTCCAAATATTCAAAAACTGTTTGTTTAGTCCATAGGCCTATGGATTAAAGAAACATTTTTATTTTTTTTATTTCTCTAATATTTGGAGTGCTTTTTGTATTCATGTGGAATCTGTTGCCTGATACCCTTTAGGCGTGCACCCAGGATTTTCTGTAATCTATCTACATGGCTATATATATATGCTGTGCATTGCTTATCTATCCATCCATCCATCTAAAATCTATCATTGATCTGTGTTTATCTATAAATCTTCTATATTTCTTCTATTTATCTTGTAATAGGACAGGTTGCTCTGTATTGATTTATGGACCAGCTTAGAAGGCAATATAAAATGTGTTTAGTAACCTGCTTTGGGATAAGAAAGGTTAACCATACGTGAACAGTGTGTGTTCTGCCTATCACTTTCTATATGCACTAAATTACTGGAATATCTGTCTCATCTTTGTGTCATCTATATACAGTACTGTTCAAAAGTTTTAGGCAGGTGTGGAAAACTCCTGCACAGTAAGAATGCTTTCAAAAATAGAAGGTTAAAAGTTTACTTTTGTCAATTAGCAAAAAGAAGTGAAAGAACAAAAGAAAAATCTAAATCCCACCAATATTTGGTGTGACCCCTCTTTGCCTTCCATCAGTTCTTCTAGGTACACTTGTGAACCGAGAGCAAGGCAGGTGGTTTGGACTCCGCAACCAGAAATGAACGCACACGCGGTAGTTCAAGAAAAGAATATATATTTACTATAAGTTAATAAAGGCTATTTGAAGGTAAAATGACAGGGATAAAGACAAGCAAAATATACAATATAGCATGAACAATTTCAAGGCAAATTCTGCAATGGTTTCTACTTTTACTCTGTCCACTTCTGCAGTATGGACACTGAATGAACAATATACTCAAAACTATCCCTAACTGACCCTGACATCACATTTGGGTGCACCCCCTTTTCCCCAGTGGTCCAGGTGGACCGCTTACAGTCCGTAGAAGCGCGCGGTGGGGCCCAAAGTCGGTCCTTTCTTTTATAGTGAAGCGTCCTCTCCTCACTGTTATCAGGATCTCAGGAGAAATGAAGTCCTCTTTAACAGGGAAACCCAATGAATGCAATGTAATCCAACAGCAGATTCCACTCAGCACACTGACAGTCCTGCCGAATCCATACACTGAGCTGGGATGTAAGCCGGGATTTAGCAGGTGCTGTCCAGTACATCAACAGCACTGCGAGTCTCTATCTGTGGTATCCATATACACAGTCACAATGTCAGTCTCACTAATCAGCCACTGAGCACAGTTCCTTTCACGTGGACTCACTAGTCCTGTTGTCTCTTTACACTCTGTTTGTCTCTGGACCAAGATACAGCTTAGCTGTACAGAAAAATATCCACACCAGTTCAACACAGCACAGACACCTGTCTTCTCTCTTGCCAAGATGGCTGCTGCTCTCTGTCTCGTCACTTCCTGCTTCTCTGCTCACACTCTGTCTGCAGAACAGGCAGGCTGACATAAAAGGGGGGGGGGTCTCACTCCAGCATCATGTCACAATTACAATGGCTGCTGTCTTAAAGGAACAGAATCACAGAAATACATTCAACATTAACAATTTATACAGACAAATAAAGCTTAGGACAACATTGGCTGTCTCTTACACACTTGTAGACAGATTTTGTTGGAACTCGGCAGGGAGGTTTTTCCAGACATCTTAGAGAACTAAGCACAGATCTTCTGTGGATGTAGGCGTGCTCCAATCCTTCTGCCTCTTCATGTGATTCTAGACAGACTGGATGATGTTGAGATCAGTGCTCTGTGGGGGCCATATCATCACTTCCAGGACTCCTCCTCCAAGGGATGGTCACAATAAATATTGATGGGATTTAGATTTTTCTTTTGTTTACTCATTTCATTTTGTTAATTGACCAAAATCAACTATTTACTGTTCTTACTTTGCAGCATTTTTTCTGCACCTGCCTAAAACATTTCCACAGGACTATGTATATTATATATTTATTTCTATGTCTATATTATCTCATATACAATTATCTATCTATCTTTCTAACCATATATTTTTATATCTATCTATCTATCTCTATCACTATCTGTTTGTGCCTATTTGTTGGATCTCTCAGCCAGCTAAATAAAAAAATAAATAAATAAAAGTTAAAATGCTATAAAATAATACCAGAACTTATACTCACCTCACCGATTCCTGCTGGTCTCTGTTCCTTTTGCTCACCACTGCAGCCAACAGACTCATGTTCATGTCAACACATCATTGCCAGAGCAGGAAGAGAGAAGGGAGACTGGTGGGGCATCGGTAAGGTGAGAATTATTATATTCTTTATTCTAATCAGATTTTCCAAAATTTTAGGTCACTGATCAACCCCTTTAAGGAAGAATTTATCCTAAATTCACAGTATACCATCAATTGGAACCTCACAATAATGAGAACAGGGTCGGCAAGTGCCCTTGAGTGCTCCATGTGAATAGTACAGTGGTATGCATGCATGGTGACTGCAGCGTTCACTTCTGTGGTACAACTGTGATGTCTCTCAGTTACCCCAATGACCCCATATTCTGGACTAGCGAGCGGCTTATACTTTTAGAACAAATATGACAGTATACCCTGTTCACATATCATACAAAGGGCAAATCTGTTAGCTGACACAAGACCGATGCAGTAGTTTATTATTGGATATGATCTTGGGATGATGTGAAGATATTTCTGCATATACTATAGTGAGCTCTTAATACAAGGTACAGGATTAGTGACATAAATGACGCGCTGCAGAATATGTTGGCGTTATATAAATAAAGATTATTTTATTACTAAATTTGATTATGATTTGGAGCACAAGTGTTTATAGTGATGTTCGTCCTGCGGATGCAACTCCTTGCATGCCCCGGCTGTCCGAAAACGATGGGAGTATTTTTGCAACAGTTGCAAGTCCATAGGTTGCAAATCACTTTTATTAGTGTCTGACTGTGGTTACATTCCTATGTGTAGCTGACTTAAACCTTTAATAATATCTCTTCTATTAGAGATGTATTCATACATAACAATTTCTATGTCCTTTGCCTCAACAGGGCAGCAAACAGCTGTTGAACAACTACCCAGTATACATAACCAGTAAGCAATGGGATGAGGCAGTCAACTCCTCCAAGAAAGATGGAAGGCGGCTCCTCCGATACCTCATAAGATTTGTTTTCACAACAGATGAGCTAAAATATTCATGTGGCCTTGGGAAAAGGAAAAGGTCAGTGCAGACAGGAGACTCTGGTCCTGAAAGACGTCCCCTGGATCCTGTTAAAGTTACATGTCTCAGAGGTACTGCATCTTTTCACTCAGCGTAAATCTTGGCTTATCTCATATCTGGTGCTTTCTTTTTCAGGCTTCATATGATACATCTTTTGTGCTGTTACTATAGTTTTTGCAGTTTTTAATTTTCATATTGTATTGTGGCATGAAAATTATTTTGTTTACCGGAAAATTGCCAATGATATAAGTCACATGAATGACTCATATCATGAAGGAGGTTGAACAAGGGTATTGAAAACATTAATGCTGGGCATACCTATGAGATAGCTGTCGTCCAACGCTTCTTCAGCTGACAGCTATCTCTCCTGTCTGTCCTTATAGACATAGGGATAAGCCGCAGTCAGACACCCCATGGTAACAGAAAATAATTGGAATGGTAAGATGCCACACAATCTTTCTTTTCCCAAATATCTTCCCCCGGGGACAGTCAGGAAGTCCACATACACATCAGATTTTCAGTTTGTTAGAGTTGGAGTCCTAGAAGTGATATGGCCCCTACAGAGCCCTGATCTCAATTTCATCCAGTCTGTCTGGGATTACTTGAAGAGACAGAAGGATTGGAGCAAGCCTACATCCACAGGAGATCTGTGCTTAGTTCTTCAAGATGTTTGGAACAACCTCCCTGCCGAGTTCCTGCAAAAACTGTCTGCAAGTGTATCTAGAAGAATTGGTGGAAGGCAAAGGAGGGGTCACACCAAATATTGATTGGATTTAGATTTCTCTTTTCTTTATTTGCTTAATTTTATTAATATACAAAAATAAATTATTAACACTTCTATTTTTGAAAACATTCTTACTTTATAGCATTTTTCATCGCTGCCTAAAACGTATGCACACTACTGTATATCCAGAAGACCCCAAAAAGACATTCACTGGTCTCAGTATTTTTTTACCGTACATGCAAGCATCACCATGGAGACTAATTTTCTAATATCCTGGGCAAGCCCCTTACCGAGCTCCTTCATTCTTTAGTTATATTTATATCAATCAACATGGCCACTAGGGTTTCCTATAACCTTGTAGAAAGCCCGTGCAGGGACTGTACAGGTTATCATCCAGGTTTTCTGAAAAGACAGCCAGGAAATGTCTGAATAGAATTTTTAACTACCTGAGACAAACAATGTAAGAACTTCTATTCACAGATGATGGAGATATCCTCATGAAGATGACCCCTTTGTAAATTCAGTCCAGCACTATGCTCAGCCGATTGCCGCAGGTCCAGCTTTTATGAAGCTTTGTCTAACCATAACCTACTCCTGTGGTGGCCATATTAAAGGTTGTAGTGCATGTCCATGAAATGTATGGATGGGCCTGGCCCTCAAGGAGCTGCTCTTAAAGAATGGCGTTCTGTTCTAGTTTTTAGAAGAAGGTTCTCAATGGGAAAGCCCTATTGGTCTATATGTCCAAATAGAGGACATGTCTTCTTGAGACAGAAGATCTGTTGAGATGTTTGTAATTGAGTCTATATATGGTGCGTGGAGTAAGCTTTGGCACATGTTACGTGGCATTTCTGCCTTTCCAGAGGTGTGAAGAGTTTATTCACTACTACAAACTTGTGACAACATATATGTTGGTGTGAAAAGACATGCTGTGCTTGTCACTATAGCGTTATACCCTGTAAGGAGCATAGTGTGTACGTCTCATAACAACAGCAATAATCCATGATTTCATCTGCTAGGCAGTGAATAAGATACCTATATGTTATTCACAAATACTGTGATTAAAAAATAAAAAACAGTATCTCACCATCTATATTGCTGCTGTCCTCTAATGTGGCAAAGGACCCTTCAGGGTTCAGATTGTGACCATGACCCCTGCACACACTGGCATAACTATAGTGACCGCTGCGACCGGGCGGTGTGAACTTACCCTACTGATTGAACTTTGTGGACCTACTTCTGATTTCTTTTTATGGCTGGCATTCTGTGCATTGTAAATTTATAACCCATGCTCTCTGGTGCACTGCAATGAGACAAATGAAGAAGATTCATGATACACAGCCTTTTGTTGTTAGAAAGGAGAAAATGAAGTGATCACCATATAAAGGGGGCACATTTACTATGTGAGGGGGGCACTAACCGAGTTTCGGAAGTTTGTGCACTTGCGAACAAGTCTTCATGGCGGTCTGGGTCCAAATAGAGAAGGAAAGGGAAATGCTACTAATGTATAGACGGGATGCAGCTGATGGTTGCAAGGGGAAGATGTACAGGGGACCCAAGTTCAGCTTTTGCCCCAGGACCCGTAAACTTTTAGTTATGCCCCTGCCTGCAAAAGCCACTGTGTGCACAATAGAAGGAAATTGTAACATCCTTGCCTGTTCAGGCTTTGGCACCATCCTACGGGCGCACGCTGCGGGGCAGGAGGCGTGCCCGGTTGTGATTCCTTCCTTTGGGTTTTTCTTGTATTGTCTGAACACTGTCCTATTCCCTCACCTCCTTAATTGATTTTCCACCATGCCCTTCTGCTTCACCTTGCTTTCCCCCTGCTCCACTAAGGGTTAACTTTAGTCCTACCTTTGTGATTGACAGCCTATCCTCCTAACATGTCTGGGGCGGGTTCTTTCTCCCTATTTATTGTTTGCTCACTTTCCCATTGGCGCCTGCTATTGCATTTCGCTTACTGGCTATACTCCTTGTTCCTTGTTACCTGCGCTTCTGATTTTCTGACCACTGGCTTACCTTTGACTTCTCTTGGATTGTGATTTTGTACTGCATTGCTCGTTTGCTACCGACCCCTTGGCTAGCTGACCTCCCTTTGTTGTTGTGCGTCCTGTCTGCGTTCTGTGTTATCACTTATTATAAGCAGGGACTGTCGATTGGTTGCTGGCTGTCACCTAGGACAGATCGGGCAAGTTAGCCAGGGACAGTGGGGGGGATTCAGCTTAGGGTCCACTGTCTTGTTGTGCCCCTCCCCCTAAGTTCTCCAGCAGCTTCTGGGGAATCGCTCCTCTAGTGATTCCCTTACAGAAATTAACTATGTTAATTCTTGGCTATTTTAGGTTTCCCTTTGGACCTCTTGAGATTTCTAGAGTAACCACTAAAACAGCTCCTTATAGCTATGCAGCTGACTAAATTGAGTCATATGTATAGCATTTGTGATATTGTGACTTTTGAGAAATTATATTTTGACCCTAAAAAATGTATGCTTAAAGGGGTTGTTGGGGATTAGAAAATCCATGGCAGCTTTCTCTCAAAAACAGGTCCACAGCTGACCATTGGTTTTGTCTGGCATTGGCTCCATTAAAGAGAACTGAATTAAGCTGCAAGATCACATACAACTTGTGGAAGAGTGAAGAAATCAGGTGATATCTTTTAGAGGCAAACTCAGTATATTTGATGGTAAGCTTTCGAGAGTACTAGCTCTCTTCTTCAGACAACCATTTGCATTTGTAGTGATTACAGCTGCCAGTGGGCAGTAAACTGGTGAAAGATAGCTAGGCTGTGACTTGATGACAAGCAGAACTATAAATGCAGCTCTGGACTGTAACACAGTTTGTAACTCATAATCCTGTTAATGATAGCATTCACATATAGTTACATAGTAATGACCTCTCACATAGCTATGCCCCATATGAGTGCCCAATAAGTTTTCTAGGCATCAAATTATGTGACAACATCCCATAAATAGTATAGTATATTCGTACAACATTCATGTCATATAATATATCTAGCATTCTGACATATGACTCCACCTTAAGCAGATAATAATTTTACAGGATATTCAGATTGTTCAAGTTAAACTGTATATAAAACCACAAACGGCAGCAGAAACCACAGTGATCAGTAAAGCAGATACTGCACCTGCTGTTTAATGATAGCAGCCGCTACATTTGCTGTTTTTTAATCATCTAGATAGATATTCCATTCTATAAATGTTTAAGTAAGAATAGTGCTCTCTAAATGAAACTAGAAATAGCAATTTATTGTGTTCAGAATATGCCTCAGTAGCTATAGACATAACTATATTCAATAACTACAACTATATTCCATAGCTATAGACACAACTATATTATTTAGCTATAGACATATTCTATAACTATATTCCATAGCTATCGACACAACTATATTCTACAGCTATAGACACAACTATATTATTTAGCTATAGACATATTCTATAACTATATTCTGTAGCTATAGACACAACTATATTCAATAACTACAAATATATTCTATAGCTATAGACACAACTATATTCTATAGCTATAGACATAACTATATTCAATAACTATATTCTGTAGCTATAGACACAACTATATTCTATAACTATATTCTACAGCTATAGACACAACTGCAGTGGGGAAAAAAAAGTATTTAGTCAGCCACCAATTCTGCAAGTTCTCCCACTTAAAAAGATGAGGCCGGCCTGTAATTGTCATCATAGGTAGACCTCAACTATGAGAGACAAAATGAGAAAACATATCCAGAAAATCACATTATCTGATTTTTAAAGAATTTATTTGCAAATTATGGTGAAAAATAAGTATTTGGTCAATAACAAAAGTTCATCTCAATACTTTGTTATACTGTATATCCTTTGTTGGCAATGACAGAGGTCAAAGGTTTTCTGTAAGTCTTCACAAGGTTGGCACACACTGTTGCTGGTATGTTGGCCCATTCCTCCATGCAGATCTCCTCTAGAGCAGTGATGTTTTGGGGCTGTCGCTGGGCAACATGGACTATCAACTCCCTCCAAATTTTTTCTATGGGGTTGAGATCTGGAGACTGGCTAGGCCACTCCAGGACCTTGAAATGCTTCTTACGAAGCCACTCCTTCGTTGCCCTGGCTGTGTGCTTGGGATCATTGTCATGCTGAAAGACCCAGCCACGTTTCGTCTTCAATGTTCTTGCTGATGGAAGGAGGTTTGCACTCAAAATCTCACGATACATGGCCCCATTCATTCTTTCATGTACACGGATCAGTCGTCCTGATCCCTTTGCAGAGAAACAGCCCCAAAGCATGATGTTGCCACCCCCATGCTTCACAGTAGGTATGGTGTTCTTTGGATGCAACTCAGCATTCACTCTCCTCCAAACACGACGAGTTGTGTTTCTACCAAACAGTTCTACTTTGGTTTCATCTGACCATATGACATTCTCCCAATACTCTTCTGGAACATCCAAATGCTCTCTAGCAAACTTCAGACGGGCCCGGATATGTACTGGCTTAAGCAGGGGGACACGTCTGGCACTGCAGGATATGAGTCCCTGGCGGCATAGTGTGTTACTGACTGTAGCCTTTGTTACGTTAGTCCCAGCTTTCTGCAGGTCATTCACTAGGTCCCTGGGATTTTTGCTCACCGTTCTTGTGATCATTTTGACCCCACGGGGTGAGATCTTGCGTGGAGCCTGTGATCGAGAGAGATTATCAGTGGTCTTGTATATCTTCCATTTTCTAATTATTGCTCCCACAGTTGATTTCTTCACACCAAGCTGCTTGCCTATTGCAGATTCAGTCTTCCCAGCCTGGTGCAGGTCTACAATTTTGTTTCTGGTGTCCTTCCACAGCTCTTTGGTCTTCACCATAGTGGAGTTTGGAGTGTGACTGTTTGAGGTTGTGGACAGGTGTCTTTTATACTGATAACAATGTCAAACAGGAGCCATTACTACAGGTAATGAGTGGAGGACAGAGGAGCCTCTTAAAGAAGAAGTTACAGGTCTGTGAGAGCCAGAAATCTTGCTTGTTTGTAGGTGACCAAATACTTATTTTCCACCATAATTTGCAAATAAATTCTTTAAAAATCAGACAATGTGATTTTCTGGATTTGTTTTCTCATTTTGTCTCTCATAGTTGAGGTCTACCTATGATGTCAATTACAGGCCGGCCTCATCTTTTTAAGTAGGAGAACTTGCACAATTGGTGGCTGACTAAATACTTTTTTTCCCCACTTCATATTCAATAACTACAATTATATTCTACAGCTATAGACACAACTATATTCTATACCTATATTCTGTAGCTATAGACACAACTATATTCAATAACTACAACTATATTCCATAGCTATAGACACAACTATATTCTAGAGCTAGACACATCTATATTCAATAACTACAATTATATTATACAGCTATAGACAACTATATTCTGTAGCTATAGACACAGCTGTATTCTGTAGCAATAGACACAACTATATTCTATAGGTACAACTATATTCCATAGCTATAGACACAACTATATTCAATAACTATATTCTGTAGCTATAGACACAACTATATTCTATAACTATATTCTACAGCTATAGACACAACTATATTCAATAACTATAATTATATTCTACAGCTATAGGCACAACTATATTCTGTAGCTATAGACACAACTATATTCTACAGCTATAGACACAACTATACTATTTCGCTATAGACATATTCTATAATTATATTCTGTAGCAATAGACACAACTATATTATGTAGCTATAGACACAACTATATTCTACAGCTATAGACACAACTATATTCAATAACTACAATTATATTCTACAGCTATAGATTCAACTATATTCTGTAGCTATAGACACAACTATATTCTGTAGCTATAGACACAACTATATTCTGTAGCTATAGACACAACTATATTCTATAGGTACAACTATATTCCATAGCTATAGACACAACTATATTCAATAACTACAATTATATTCTACAGCTATAGACACAACTTTATTCTATAACTACTGTATATTCTGTAGCTATAGACACAACTATATTCAATCACTACAACTATATTCAGTACCTATATACACAACTACATTTAATAACTACAACTATATTCTATAGCTATAGACACAACTATATTCTACAGCTTTAGTCACAACTATATTCAATAACTACAACTATATTCTACAGCTATAGACGCAACTATATTCTGTAGCTATACACAAACTACATTTAATAACTGCAACTATATTCTACAGCTATAGACACAACTATATTCTACAGCTATAGACACAACTATATTCAATAACTACAACTATATTCTACAGCTATAGACACAACTATATTCTATAACTACTGTATATTCTGTAGCTATAGACACAACTATATTCAATCACTACAACTATATTCAGTACCTATATACACAACTACATTTAATAACTACAACTATATTCTATAGCTATAGACACAACTATATTCTACAGCTATAGACACAACTATATTCTACAGCTATAGACACAACTATATTCTACAGCTATAGACACAACTATATTCTACAGCTATAGACACAACTATATTCAATAACTACAACTATATTCTACAGCTATAGACACAACTATATTCTGTAGCTATATACACAAACTACATTTAATAACTGCAACTATATTATACAGCTATAGACACAACTATATTTCAGAGCTATAGACACAACTATATTCTACAGATATAGACACAACTATATTCAATAACTACAACTATATTCTACAGCTATAGACACAACTATATTCTACAGCTATAGACACAACTATATTCAGTAGCTATAGACACAACCATATTTGATAGCTATAGACGCAACTATATTACTTGCTGGATTCAGTTGACTTTGTGCTGACAGACATTCCTGACTTTGCTGTTCATTCTAGTCTTCTTTTCTGTATGACTATGAATGTAAATACTGTAGCTTTGTAAATTGGTGGCATCCATAGAACAGAGGGGGCCCATACTTATACAACATGGGGCCAGAAGCAGTTCCCTGCCGCACCTGTATAGCGGTTGGAAACCTGTACTGCAGCTCATCTCCTATTAAAGTCTATACATAGCCACTGTGCAAGGACTGGAGCCAACTGCTTCCAGTCCCATGTTCTGTATGGTACAGGTGCTGTACAGCTGATTTGTGCGGGAGCTGTCTGTTAGTCCCCATTATTCAGATATCACCAAAGTTCCCCTAGTAGCTACATGGTTTGTCTTTATAATATATACTTTATATAACCAAAGTGTTTATACAGTGAGACTTGGGATTCCTTCTTACATAAGTCAATGTACTGTATTCCACATATATGGTGATGCTACCTGAAAACAAATACACATACCCCGTTACAATGTCATAAGTAATAGCTCAGTCTGTGACCACATTCGCGGGTCATAATATTAATACTGTGGGACCGGATAAATGCACTTTATCATTTCCAGACACTCCCATTTAATAATCCCATTCTTAACACATTATAGGAAATTTTGCCAAATAAAAACATCTGTTTCCACATATATATTTCATTATGTTTCCTAATAGACAATTGTGTATAAATGTAGAAGAATGAGGTTTTGTATTAGTTGTGTCAGGGAGATTTATACAGTGTTCTGTTATTCACCAAAATCTGAAACAGATTGCAACATACAGGACATGGACATTGTCCCCGGACCCTCCTTAAGACACGCACCTTAAATTATGGATGTCACCACAGTCTGATTCTAGAAACAGTCCTGCCCTGCCCAGTTCTGAATATACAGTTCAGTGGTCTGTAGACACTTAATATCTGGCGTCTTATATTCCATCCATCAAGTGGGTTACAGCTCAAGTCATACATGGCTCTAAAATGTTTTTCCGCCCTTACATAATAATGTATAGCATTGTTACACTATGTTCACATCTGCGCCTGGGTCTCCATTGTTCTGGTCTGTCGGAGGTCCAGAACAATGGAAACACGGACTGCTAAAACAGCAAACAACAACGGTGCCAATGACTATAATGGGATCCATCGGTTGTCCATTGTTTTAAACTGAAACCAGTGGATGAAAAAGCTGAACTTGCAGCACTTTTTTCTCCAGCGATTATTGGCGGTCACTGCGACAGTCACTCCGGCGCAGATGTGAACGCAGCCTAATGCACTTCTCACCACTTCTTGTGCCTGTGATTCCTCCTTTCATTCCCACAGTAATGTGAATTCCTTTTTATGATATATTTAACATAGTAAAGAGGTGCTCAGGGACTTTTATATTGCTGGCTTATCAATATTGGGTCGGAGGACTCCTATATCCTGCACCCCACAAATCAGCTGATTAAAGGGTCCGAGGATCTAGTGCAAGTGCTGTGACCTCTTCACGGTATACCAGGCACAGCAATGTACTTAGAGTAGCAAGTGTGCCCGGTATAGCAGCTCAGTTTTATTCACGGGAATGGGACTGAGCTGCTGAAGGATCACATGACTGACAGAAGTGACGAGCATTGCATCCCTTCAGTCAGCTGATCATGGGGGTGTCATCTGTTGGCAAGCATAGGCCATCAATATAAAAGCCCAGAAATGCCCCATTTAATGCAGATCATTTACATACAGTGCCTTGCGAAAGTATTCGGCCCTCTTGAACTTTTCAACCTTTTGCCACATTTCAGGCTTCAAACATAAGGATATAAAATTTTAATTTTTTGGTGAAGAATCAACAACAAGTGGGACACAATCGTGAAGTGGAACGAAATTTATTGGATATTTTAAACTTTTGTAAAAAATAAAAAACTGAAAAGTGGGGCGTGCCAAATTATTTGGCCCCCTTAAGTTAATAAGTTAGCGCCACCTTTTACTGCGATTACAGCTGCAAGTCGCTTGGGGTATGTCTCTATCAGTTTTGCACATCGAGAGACTGAAATTCTTGCCCATTCTTCCTTGGAAAACAGCTCGAGCTCAGTGAGGTTGGATGGAGAGCGTTTGTGAACAGCAGTTTTCAGCTCTTTCCACAGATTCTCGATTGGATTCAGGTCTGGACTTTGACTTGGCCATTCTCACACCTGGATACGTTTATTTGTGAACCATTCCATTGTAGATTTTGCTTTGTGTTTGGGATCATTGTCTTGTTGAAAGATAAATCTCCGTCCCAGTCTCAGGTCTTTTGCAGACTCCAACAGGTTTTCTTCCAGAATGGTCCTGTATTTGGCTCCATCCATCTTCCCATCCATTTTAACCATCTTCCCTGTCCCTGCTGAAGAAAAGCAGGCCCAAACCATGATGCTGCCACCACCATGTTTGACAGTGGGGATGGTGTGTTCAGGGTGATGAGCTGTGTTGCTTTTACGCCAAACATATCGTTTTGCATTGTGGTCAAAAAGTTCAATTTTGGTTTCATCTGACCAGAGCACCTCCTTCCACATGTTTGGTGTGTCTCCCAGGTGGCTTGTGGCAAACTTTAAACAAGACTTTTTATGGATATCTTTGAGAAATGGCTTTCTTCTTGCCACTCTTCCATAAAGGCCAGATTTGTGCAGTGTACGACTGATTGTTATCCTATGGACAGAATCTCCCACCTCAGCTGTAGATCTCTGCAGTTCATCCAGAGTGATCATGGGCTTCTTGGCTGCATCTCTGATCAGTCTTCTCCTTGTTTGAGATGAAAGTTTAGAGGGACGGCCGGGTCTTGGTAGATTTGCAGTGGTCTGATACTCCTTCCAGATCGCTTGCACAGTGCTCCTTGGGATGTTTAAAGTTTGGGAAATCTTTTTGTATCCAAATCCGGCTTTAAACTTCTCCACAACAGTATCACGGACCTGCCTGGTGTGTTCCTTGGTCTTCATGATGCTTTCTGCACTTTAAACAGAACCCTGAGACTATCACAGAGCAGGTGCATTTATACGGAGACTTGATTACACACAGGTGGATTATATTTATCATCATCAGTCATTTAGGACAACATTGGATCATTCAGAGATCCTCACTGAACTTCTGGAGTGAGTTTGCTGCACTGAAAGTAAAGGGGCCGAATAATATTGCACGCCCCACTTTTCAGTTTTTTATTTTTTACAAAAGATTAAAATAACCAATAAATTTTGTTCCACTTCACAATTGTGTCCCACTTGTTGATTCTTCACCAGAAAATTTAAATTTTATATCTTTATGTTTGAAGCCTGAAATGTGGCAAAAGGTTGAAAAGTTCAAGGGGGCCGAATATTTTCGCAAGGCACTGTATGTAAGACTACATATACATACTACACTATTCACACACTGACTCCTAAGGCCAAAATGAGCGTACGTTTTAATCAGTAAGTTACACTGAATCTTTTTACACAATAGTATATATCAATGTATTTATAAATGTATAGCAACCTGCTCTGCTTTATGACCTATAATCTGATGCTGGCAGATCATACTGCTTGCTCAATGTGACAGGTTCCCTTTAACCTTTGTATTGATTTACATCAGTAGCCTACAACCTGTGGTTCTGCAGCTGTGTAACTACAAAATCCAGCATGTCAGAAGTCTACTATGGCAGGGGAAGGCAACCTTTGACTTTTCATCTGTTGTGAAACTACAACCCCCAGCATGCACGTTTGCTCGGTTGTTCTTGGAGTCCCATTATACAAACCCATAACATAAATGTATAAGGCATAGCTATTCCCATTTATGTTATTACACACTTAGGGCATATTCACAACACTGAGAAAATGTGAGAAATTACCTACAGTATGTAGTGAGGGTTAGTAGAGACTATATACTATATATAGCCTTGACCTCTATGCAGGTATATAACTTAAGATAATAGGGAGGCTAGGTCTCACAGCAATTGGTTAATGGGTGTAGGACTTGAGACTGCTAGGCAAAATGGATGCTTTTTCATTAGCTGGTTTACCTTTATTTGACAGCAAAGTGTTAGGTCACAAGTTTGACAGCAGACTCAGGCTAAACCGCTGTCTGTTTCCAATAGCAACTGGCAGAATTTTGAAATCTGGTAGGTATATGAGTATAGATAGCAACATATCTGGTGAAAAAAGTGGAAATGTGGCTTTACAAAAACTTCTGTGGGTCTTTTGTATTATTGCTTCGGAGCACCACATACTGTACAGCATGGAAGCAAAGCTGTTTGCACATTTACATTTTATCTGTATTTTAATAGGGCTTTTGTTCAGAACATTTTTTGCATGCTTTGATTTGAATAACTCTTTTTAATATCCATTTGCTAGACAAAAGGGCCGACTCCGAGATCATTAATTAAAATACAGACCGCAGTCAATGAACATTCAGACAAATCATATCATTCCATAAATACACATTAACAGATGTCTCTTTTGATCATTATATAAAGCCCTGCCAGATGTTACAGCTATATAAATTAAAGCAGTGGAGATTAGGAAGTATAAACTAATAAAGTGGAATGTGAGGCGCAGCTCCTTCTCAGGCAGGAGGACGGACGGTATTATAGAGAGGTAGGAGCTCCTATTTAATTAATATGATAGCGCTCTAATTGAAAAGATGTAATATACACTTCATACCGCTTCAGATTCCAGGCACTATGGAGAATGGCATGCCAAAAATATCATACTAATAGAAAGGTCATATCATAAATGTACCTATGTGTTTATGAAGATATTGACATTCCTGTTCTGGAGGCATGCAAGAAGGCTGCAGGGGCAAAATATATTCCTTACAATATGTCTACACTTACTAAAGTCAGTTTATACAACTCTACAGATGAATAACCGATCCTTAGAATAGGTCATTATTTTGAGATCAATAGGGGTCCGACATTCTGCCTCACCACCCATCAGCTGTTCTGTACACAGTGTACAGAGGCAGAGGCTCCCTATATCGTGTAGTGGCAGTTTCATTCAAATGAATGGTTGCTGAGCTGTAATAGCAGGGCTTGGCCACTTCACAGTTTGTGGAGCTGTCTGCTTTAGACTTCCTACGCTTTGTGTAGGTGTCAGGCCCCCATCAACCTCAAAGTAATTATCTTTGCTACAGATAACTCCTTTAAGTATTTCCAGGGTGCGACAGTGTACAGACAGTTATAATTTTTCTTTCAGACACCTTACCACAAAACCTATTGTGACTATAATACAGTATTCACAATAGGTCAACATCCCTGCCAGAAGAGGGACTTGTAGATGTGGTGTTCTTAGTGCTTTGGTGAATACCTTAGGTTTTACAGTGCCCCATAAAGTGTTGTCATATCATAGCTGAGATTCTCATTAACTGCTGCCTACAAAACTCAAATTCCCAACTTTGTTTTTAACTATACTATATAGTTCTTTTTATAGCTTTTATATGACACCAGGACCACTGTTCTAGGTGGTATAAAAACTGGAGATAGTTATTTGAAGAGACCCCTCCCCTTTGGCAACTTCTACATCCATACTTAAGGGCAATGCAAATGTGTATGACTTTTCCCCAGTAACAGCTCAGTTAGAGGGTCTAAAGCCTGTTTTCTATTTAAAAAGAAGAAAAATAGGTTAAAAAAATTATGTTAAACAAATGTTCCCCAAACACCGCCCTACACACTAGTGGAAAAAAAGTGATACGTCACTTACACTTTAAATGTCTTCTTTTTTGGACTTCGGAGCCCTATAGGTGGATGTACTCAGTGATTGACAGCTATCTCTGTATATACAGTCAGTTGTTAAACTACCCACAATTTATTGTGACAGGTTCCCTTTGTTCACCTTCACAGTTTTTTATAGTTCCAGTGCACAGAAAATGAAAATTGAAACAACTTTGCAAATACTCCAATACAGCTATATGTTTCTATGGTAACAGACAACAAACAATCTTGTGTAGTCTGATTTTGCAGTCATATTGCTTTACATCTTAGTAAGAATTAGAGGGCTGATAGAAGGGAGTATGACTGCAGGATCAGACTATATGGGGATTGTTTGTTCCCAGCTAGAATGAAAAATCATTGATGCAAAATGATAGGAAATGATTTTCCAAGTTGCTTTTTTTTCATATGCATTGTAACAGTCAATAAAATGGTTGTAGTTATAACCTTCAATTTTACAGGCTTCCATCTTTTCTACTACAAGGAATATATTAAAGGTGTGCTGGGGGGTGCCTGAAGCTTTGATAGAGAGGGTGAAAGCAAAGTATACAAGAATCTACTTTCAAAGTTAGGACTCGCATGTACAGTAATAGTAATATAATTTGTGTAGTATTCCTGTGTGATTCTTTTCTTATTGTCACCGACATGTCCTTGTTAATTCTTGCTTCTATAGACACAGTTCTCTTAACATTTTCTGAGAATAGTGAAATTTGTAAAGATCTTTAGAATCAGCAGGAAACTAGGAGCTTACTGAGTATATTATGTAAATCTCTCCATAGTTACTTAAAATGCCACATTTTTCTTTAAAGACGACCTGTCAGCTTTCAGGCAGTGAGGCAATCAATAAAGAATGTCAGCGTACAATGTATGGTGACATTTCTTGTTCGATACGAGCACAGTAATGGTGGATAAGAAATTACCGATAAGGCATGCTAATCTCCATTTCGATTAAATCTGCGAGGACTTCCATGGAAATGTATTTTCTGGCCTGTCATAGAGACATAGAAAGGGTTCAGAGAGCTCAGACCTCCTCTAGTTACCAATGGTGACGTGCTGAATCTGAGGCTTATGCTACTTGATAATTTTCTTGGCATATGATCTCAGACAATGCTATCAGCTACTTGGAAGCTCTTAGGTTTGTAAAATGGTGAGAGCCTATACCAGGCCCTACACTTTAGCTGTTGGATGCACATTTGTTGGGGTGACAAATATTCTCCTACATACATATGAATGCTTATCCCCACTATGTGTTAGGTCATGTGTGGGGAGAATTTTGACGTCCCCATACACATTACATCAGCTAGTTCCACCAAAATCATTGGGAGAGATTTATAAATCACTCTATGCCAGAAAACTGATATTGCACATTTGGTACAAGGCCCTTTTTTCTGCCAAATGTGCGCCACAACCCCCGTTCTGCACCTCGCTTGTCACATTGTGTTAATGTGGGTGAAACGGGCCTGGATGGGGACACCTCGGCCTGACTTATTCATTAACTGGCTGAGATCTCCATTCTGGTGCAGGAACGTGTAGCTGGTTTATGAAGAAGCCGGAGCTTCTGCATAAATCACTTGTTCCAACCATCAGTCAGGTCCTTTATTAAGGCTGGAGACCCATTGAGTTTAGCCAACGTTAATCAGTTAATCTAATGTCTATGGTTAATTTAAAGGGGTTTTCCAGGATAAAGATATTGATAACCTATACTAAAAATCAGATCTGCATGGGTCTGACACTCGGTGCCCCATTGATTAGCTGTTCTCAGCAGCTGATGAGTTGATCTGCAGTACCTGCTCTTGCCACTATACAGAGATTGGAGCTGTCTGATTCCTGCTCCATTCTCTGAGTACCAGCTACTGAGAATAGTACCAGATGTTGAACCCTCATTAATCCTATCCTTAGGATAGGTTATCAGTGTTTTTAGCCTGGAAAAGTCCTTTAATGAAACATTACCCTGATACCCTATGTATGACATGTTCCTCCTAATTTGATTTGTCTCCAACTCCTACTTAAAAAACTCAATGTCATAAAAAATATATATATATATATATATATATATATATATATATATATATACAAATTCTTACTTATATACTTCCTAATATTTGTCTACTTTTTATTCTTTCAGAATTTATTAGGATGCATTGCACTTCGAACCCAGACTGGTGGATGCCATCCGAGGAGCAGATCAACAAGGTGTTCAGTGATGCAGTAGGACATGCTCGCCAAGGGCGTGCTGTGGGAACGTTCTTCCATAACGGAAACTCCTATTACGATGCTATAGACCACCAAGTATGTCAAGAGGAGATATTTAACAGAATCTCCCATGATGGCTCTGGAGATTGATGAAGAATGAGGACTAAGACGAAATGAGAGATTAAAAAAATGTGAACGACAAAAGTTAGCCACAAAATGAAACCTTAGTGTAATAGTCCAATTAATGTGTCTTCAATGTTTTGTTGCTGTGCAAGGTGCCAGGGACACTTAGTGGGCCCTACCAGCAATACCAGTCTGCCACTAAACCAGTCCAAAGTATACTACAAGTCTGTACAGTGTGTGTGCGTGTAAGAATTTTGTCATCTTGGTAAATGCTTCAGGGACTTCCTGTGGACTGTATTACGTGACTGTTACTCACTCTCTTCTCCAGATAGAACACAACACAGATGAAACAAGACATTTGGAGACTGAATGTCACTGGACAGGAATGTGTTGCTGTGTTCTGTAGAATTAGCTTTAATAGAATTTGCATTTTCACCATTGGGTTAAATTATGCAAGAATTCAACTTGTTCATCCTGTGTTCATAAAATGTCGCCACTACTCCGACACTGAATATTTTTGTGCCTTTTTGTGTGGATTATTTCTGCCTCTTCTAATATTTATGTATCTTTGTGCTTATGTTGCGTATATTTGATTACTTTGGCTGCAAAGGCAAAACAGATGAGAGTAGTTTATTCCCTTTCGGAACAATCACATCTCCATCATAATCTCAGGTTTCTTTGTTATACGGCTTATCATGCGGAGTAATGTGCTCATTGAATCAGAAGTCATATCTTCTTTGATTATTCAAGTGTTCTTCTCACTGTGTTTTATTTGGTAACTCCTTTTTCATCAAATATGTTTCTTTTCCACTTCTCTATTCTGCTAGATTAATAAGTAACAATATACACGGATTCAGTTTGCATGCAGGGTTCTCCCGGACTTGATGGCTTGGTACTGCTGCCCATGCAATTCACTAGAATGGGACTGACATGCACATACAAATGTAGCAGAGTTAACCCGAACTTCTGCAACTGGTTAAACTGCTGCAGGGTAATATCTTATCACAGAAGACAACAAAAAAAAAAAAATCAATTTTTACAATCAATCATTTTGAATGACTTTTCATTGTTTTTTGTTGTCTTCCATGATAAGATACCAGTCAGCTGCAGTTTAACCAATTGCAGAAGTTTGGGTTAACTCTGCGACATCTGTATATGGAGCAACAACAGTACCGGTATTGATCAGCAGGATCTTGGAGGTCAGAACTCCACTCATCAATGTAAACATAAGGAGAGGCTATCAATGTTTTAGCCCCAGGAGATCTCTTTAGATGGAACATGTCATAGGCATAGTTGGAACACTAAACCACCAGTACATAAGGACATGACAGTGGTTAGTGTCCCGTATCCATGGTCTGTCCATATACTCAGTATCAGATATGCAAAAACAATAATCATGTTCTGTATACTGTGACACAGACACAATGGAGTAATTTGATTCACTTTTGTTTGTACACCAGTCTTAGGCTACATGTACACTAATGGGAAAATGGCATATATGGTAATAGATATTATCTGTCTGCTGTCCATGCCTCCACGGGTCCATTCATTTCCTGTAGGGAGCCTGGGCTGCAAATTGGACAGAAATAGGACCTGTCTTGGGTTTTCTCCCCAGTCTCGTGGCCCTCTACATGGACCTGGGATGATACATAACTGTGTTCATGAAGTCATAGAAAATAATGGGTCAGTGTTAAAAACATAGCTAGCACACTGACATGGGGCCTTAATATGTGTCCCACTGTTGTCAGATGTGCCACAATTATTAAAGGTGTTGGGGGCTGACAGCTGGTCCTGGACGGATCAGCTGCCGTAAGCAGCCACATACAGCTGATCTGTCTGGGGGTCGGCTGTCAGGTATTTATGGCCTATACTATCTGGACAACCCCTTTAAGCAGCAGATGCCTCTTAATAATTGTTGCCCATTTTGTGAAATCTGTGTGCCAGAAATTGAAATCTACTCCTTACATTTTTCTGGGATAAGTAATTATTTATTTTGCTTACTTATATAGCGCCATCATATTCCGCAGCGTTTTACAGATATTTACAGTCAACGTCCCATATAGGACTCACAATCTAAATTTCCTATCACTGTGTCTCTGGGGTGTGGGAGGAACCAACACAAACATGGGGAGGACATACAAACTCCGTGCAGATGTTGTCCTTGGCTGGATTCAAACCCAGATCCCCAGTGCTGCCAGGTGGCTACCATGCTAAGTAGTCTTGTGTTAGTCTATGAAGGCCCTGGCTACCTTCACACCTTACCCACTTTTTTGTAGAAAGTGCCATGAGCAGTGAAAAAAGGACAAATGGTGCAGTTTATGGCACAGTTGTGGCTTTTTTTTTTTTAACAGCGGTTTTGGATGCATGAATGTGCCCCAATGAGTCCATAAGGGCAGTATATTGTTGTGCAAATAATGGATCTTAAATAATCAGCTTCTGAGTGAATTGTTTGTACAAAGGTGTACCCCAAGTGGGGGAGGAGATACTACTAACACCAGATACACGAACTAAAAAGGACCTTTTACTGCCTCCGCCATCTAAAACTCTTTGCATCCTTATATAGATGCTGCTCTACAGTTTTTTTCGTGCAGTTAGAATTTTTTCTCTAGTCCTCACTGTTCCCAAGCAATTAGTACTGTTTGTTTCAGCACCCAATATGCTAATTAGTTTATCTATTGTCAAGTGGGTGGTCCTTGGATGGAGCAGACACTCTGGGATCACCCACCTGACAGTAGAGAGTCTAAGTAGAATATTGGGTGCTGAAACCAACAGCATTGATTGCTCAGGAATAGAAAGCAAGGCGTTGGCTTTGGGGAGGTGGTGAAAGGTCCTCTTTAATAAGCAGTGAAGAAGCAGCGCTGGGTCTGGTCTGAGTATTAATAGGGGAAGAAGCATCACACTAAAGTTTGACCTGGGCGAAGGAAAGTCCAACTTTTTATATGGTTGGCTGTTACAAAATCACTTCTATTGCTTGGGAACTATTTTGCTCCATAAATATTCTTTTCCTTGGCCCTAAGGTCAGATAGTACCTTTTCGTATATATTTATATATAAAGTAAGCAGTAATCTTGCAGTCATTCGCTATTAAAGTGGTTGTCCGTGATAAAATGCAATTTCTACACTAATCTAAACACCCGCCTTCTTTCTAAATTACTTACTTTAGCGAAAATGTATATTTACCCATATCCCTGGGGCGGTCATCTGACTGCCCCAGGCACATTTTCTGATTATCCGGTGACGTTCAGTTTTCCCGTTTCTGGAAACAGAACGTCACCAATACTACTCCCCCCCCCATCCACCCTATTTACCTTTCTTCTTGTCCTGATCTTCTGGGCATGAGACATGACTTCCTTCTGTGGGGACGGCTCCGCCTCTTCTTTGACGTCTTCCGGCGCGTGTGCAATAAAGCCGGAGTCCCGGCATTGTGCTGTAGCCGACACTCCATCTCTATTGTGCAGGCAGATGTCAAAGAAGAGGAGGAGCCATCCCCACAGATATAAGTCATCTCCTGTGCCCAGAAGATCTGGACAGGAAGACAGTTAAGTATGATGGGGTGGGGAGGTGGGCTGAGTTAGTTGGGAAGGGCTAGTAGTGGGAGGGATAGCTAGGGAGACAGGGAGGGAGTGTAAGGGAGGTAGTTACACCATGGTAGTCACTGGACACGTCCATAAGATAAACACAGTCATGGCCGCCATCAGGCCAGTACCTGGGGGCACTGCTGTCACACAGGATGTATGCATGCGCCTGCAGGCCCCTTTCCATTAGATCTGTGACCAGGCTCACTTCATTCATCCGCCGTCCAGGAGGAGGCGCAGAGTCTCAGCTGGCCTGCATCTGCTACATCATATTGGAGATGCTGCCCAATTCAGTGTAAGTGAATGCTAATGAAGCGGTTGTTGCCTGTGCCACTATCGCCCACGTCACAGACTTGGCGTCCACTCCTGCTTATCCTGTAGCCTACTTGCCCCAGACACCCCCCACTAGGTAACACCTGCATGTTAGTAGCGATACACTGTGGGTGGGTGGATGATAGTTCAGGGACAGGAGAACTCCTGAAGCTACTGCCAGCCCCCTTTATACCGTCCTACAGAGCCCAATCCAGGTTACCCTCTCTGCTTCCCCCTTAACAGAGCCCCTGTAAAATTGTGTTTTTTATTCCACATATCCTCTGCAATTTTCTGTCTCCCCCATGCTATTGCCCCTTACCTGCTACTTTGTCTCTGACACCCCTGAGTCCATATAAGCTTGTGTTCCCTCCTTCCGGTTATGGTGTATTTACAGTGTATGTCGGATGTACAGTATACTGTACGTATGCCTCTAATGTATACCACTATCCAGGAATAAAATAGCGTATGTCACCCATAGGCTTCCAAATAAAAAAAATAAATGTTGTGCCGCACGGTTTACATGTTTTATTGTGTACATTATAATGGGCTGTTCTTGTTATCCTTACTGAGAAATCTCTAGTGGAAGAGTGAAGAAATCAGGCGATACCTTTTAGAGGCTAACTGAGTATATTTGATAGTAAGCTTGCGAGAGTACTATCTCTCTTCTTCAGACATGGTGTTATACAAGAAACTGAAAAATCACAGACTTTTTATACACAAAAGACATGGACCTTCAAAGGATCTTAGAATCTTTAAAAATAACAAAATGCAATATAAGTAGAGAAGTTAATTACAACAGGTCAAGAAATAAACAATCTGGAAACTTGTGGGGCGTGACGGAGGGATCAAATCTCTTAGCTGTCATTTTTTCCTTCATGTGGAGAGGGACAGATGATTTTGCTGTAGGGGTCCCTAAAATTTCTGATGGCAGCCCTGCATGTGAAATACATCGTCATAGGGTCCACACCTTACAACAAGCCCAGTCCTCCATAATAACATACTGGATGAGGTGTGTTAGCCACAACTGTGAAAAGTGAAAGTGCATTAATAAACACTATTTAATTTTTTTGCACATGTATGATGTCACAGCTGTGATGTCATGGGATTCTATACAGCAACAGTTCTTGTGATATTGCAATGTATTTTCCCAGGCATGTACGAATATCACATGTGATGAAAGATTCTGGAGCCCGTCCTTATAGGCCGGTTTCATACACAAGAGTTTTGATGATATAAAATAGCATTAAAGACAACTTATCACGTCCTCGTCGATGTGCAGTATTATATATCACTAGAAAGCCGACAGTGCACTAACTTCATCACTGGGCTGTGAGGAACGCCACTCTGGCAGTACCCTTCCATAATGTCAGAGGGGGCGTTCCACACAGCCCAGCGATGATGCAAGGCTGTAAGACCTTCACTTCTAAAGGTGGGGAGATATCAGTGCCAAAATTAAAGGCACTGATATCAAGGGCCGGTTTTAGACAAACTGTGGCCCTGGGCAAAATTAAAAGCGGAGCCCCAAATGCTGATATATCAACAACGCCATCATATTTCCAGTTACAGCCCCTTTCTGCCCCCAAAACAGTAACAACCACCCCCCTATGCCCACACACAATTCAAATAACCACCTTTATACCGCCTAATAGATTTTTGCACCACCTCATCAGTTATTAGAGTGCCTCCTTATAAATAATAGTCCTTGCTTATAAACAGCGCCCCGTACTTCCCCCTTATCAGTAATAGCCCCCCTCATAAATAATAGTGCTCCAATATAAATAGTCCCCTTTATTAATAATAGCCCTCTCATGAATAATAGTTCGCCATATAAATAATAGTCCAGGTTATAAATAATAGCCCCCTTATAAATAATAGCCTTCTTAATAATAATACCCTCTTATAAATAATAGCCCCTTTAACAATACCCTCCTTATAAAGTTTCCCTCTTATAAATAAAAACGACCACATTATAATAGTCACCTCCATATATACAGGTGCATCTCAATAAATTAGAATATTTTTGAAACGTTCATTCATTTCAGTGATTCAGTAATTCAATTCATAATCAGCGTCTTCCATGATTGTGTGTCCTACTGAACCAGACTGAGGGACCATTTAACCTTTTCCCCGAAATCCGCCGTAATAATAACGGTTGTTTAAAGATGGCGGTCGCTCTGGAGTTGTGCAGCCGCCATAGCCACCAGGTCTCTGCTGTTTTGTACAGTAGAGACCTGGTGCTAATGCTCGCGATCGATGCCCACATTGATCGCGGGCATTAACCCCTCTGGCGCCTTGGTCAAAGCTGACCGAGGCGCCATTTTTCCGGGGATCACCAGCACCCGGAGCAAGCTCCAGGCCCGGAGTCCCGTTGCTATGACAGCCAGGAGCCTTCTGAAGGCTCCCAGGCCTGTCTTTAATTAGTTTCTATTGCAGGCTGCTCTATGTAGCCTGCAATAGAAATGCCGTTTTTTTTGCAATGCATTAGCATTGTAATGCATTGCATTAGTGATTAGACCCCCTGGGGTTCAAGACCCCTGGGGGGGTCTAATAAATGCAAAAAAAATAAATAAATAAAAATATATAAAAAATAAAAAAATATTAAAAGTTCAAATCACTCCCCTTTCCCTAGAACACATATAAAAGTACTTAAATACTGTGAAACACATACACATTAGGTATCTCTGTGTCCGAAAATGCCCGGTCTACAAATCTATAAAAATATTGTTCCTGTACGGTAAACTCCGTAGCGGGAAAAAAAAAATCAAAAGTGCCAAACCGCCGTTTTTTCACTGTTTTGCCTCTGATAAAAATTTGAATAAAAAGTGATCAAAGCAATAGTAATTCCCCAAAATGGTATAACTAAAAAGTACATCTGGTCCCGCAAAAAAAGGCGCCCTATGCATTTCCGTACATGGAAATATAAAAAAGTTATGGGTGTCAGAATATGGTGACTTTTAGAAAAAAAAATTTTTTGCACAGTTTTGGATTTTTGTTAAGGGGTTAAAATGTAAATAAAACCATATAAATATGGTATCCCCAGAATTGTACCAAAACATAGAATACAGGTAACATATCATTTTGGCTGCACAGTGAACGCCGTAAAAATGAAGCCCGTAAGAAAGTCGCACAAATGCACTTTTTCTTCAAATCCACCCCATTCTGAAATTTTTTCCAGCTTCCCAGTACATTGTACAGAATAACTAACGGTAGCATCATGAAGAAACATTTGTTCTGCAAACATTAAGACTTCATATGGCTCTGAGAGCGGAAAAATAAAAAAGTTATGTCATTTGGAAGGGGGGAGTCAAAAACGAAAATCGAAAAATTCCTCCGGGGGGAAGGGGTTAAATGCTTAGGAAACCTTGGCAGGTGACACACTGAATTTACAATACTGAACTTTTTTACAATATTCAAATTTTCTTAGATTTTGGTTTTCATTACCTGTAATCCATAATCAACATTTACAGAAATAAAACACTTGAAATAGAACACTCTGTGTGTAAAGAATCTAGAAAGTATAGAAGGTAACTTTTTTCATTTAATTACTGAAAGAAATAAACGTTTCAAAGATATTCTGATTTATTGAGATGCACCTGTATAATGTCCCCCTTTATTATAGGCCTATTATAAATAGTTCTTCCCATATAAATAATAGCCCACCTTGTATGTTTCCCCCTTATAATAGCGCCCCTTATATATATAATTTCCTCTTATAATAGCCCCTTTATATTTAACAATCCACCTTATATATAATAGTTCCTCTCCTATAATAGCCCCCTTATATATAATAGTCTCCCCTTATAAATAACAGTTCCCCGCAGACTCCTCCTTATACAGTGCCTTGCGAAAGTATTCAGCCCTCTTGAACTTTTCAAACTTTTGCCACATTTCAGGCTTCAAACATAAAGATATAAAATTTTAATTTTTTGGTGAAGAATTATCAACAAGTGGGACACAATTGTGAAGTGGAACAAAATTTATTGGTTATTTTAAACTTTTGTAAAAAATAAAAAACTGAAAAGTGGGGCGTGCAATATTATTCGACCCCTTTACTTTCAGTGCAGCAAACTCACTCCAGAAGTTCAGTGAGGATCTCTGAATGATCCAATGTTGTCCTAAATGACTGATGATGATAAATATAATCCACCTGTGTGTAATCAAGTCTCCGCTGTGATAATTTGGGGAATTAGACTCAAAATGGCGGCAGACTCCTGGTCCGGACAGCGGTGGTTCGTGGTACTGGGCGCCAGAAAGATCGCTTTCAGACAGTCCAAGTGTAAAAATAAACGTGGCTTTATTCAGCTTAACTGCAACATAACAAAACAACAAACACCTAGGCCACAGTTAGGGCACTAACTGACTCCTTGAGTCCCTAACTAGCCTCTGGGGGGCAATAAGAGCTTGACTTATTCTCTGTAAGTCCTCTCTGGATCCCAGCCCTCTTGGACAGACTGCCTCTCTGTCCCTGGCTGGTCCTGACTATTGCTCAGCTCCAGCAACAGTCCCCTGTGGACCCAAGCACTTCTGGCACAGACCGTCTATCTGTCCAGCTGGGTCCACCATTTCCTGCTTCCTGCAGGACACTCCAGCCCTCCTGGAGTTACGTGCCACCCCCCAAAGACGTGGCTGAGAGCCTTTTCTGGTCTGGCCTGGGTCGCTCAACAGCGCCCTCTGGCTCACATACTTACATACCCTCCCCCTCAGCTCACTACCCATGGGGTGAGCTACAATGGGACGAGACATCCCATGATGAAGTCCCTCTTCAACCAAGTATGCCTGTCCAGTGTCTCTCCAGAAGTCCCAATCTGGCGGTCTCTTCTTCCAGATTCCGGTTACTTGACACTTCCGGTTTCTCATCACTTTTCTCATCACTTTAACTACTACGCCAAGATCCTGGCCATTCTGTGCAAGTTTTTCTTCATCACCTTCATAATTCGCCATACAGGGGATCACATCATTTTCATCACATTTCTCGCCATAGTCTTCAGCCATCCCATTGCATGACTTTGATCCCTTTAGTGAATAGACGTAAAAATCTTCATCTTCACCTATCATGAATTCACAGGAGCTCAGAGACCAACCAACACGTACCTCATGCAAATCAATGTCTTTAGAGTATAACTGTATCACGGGAATTTTTTTCATAACCTTTATCTCAAAGCAAACTTTGCCATCACCATCAAGGCTTAGAAGTTTAGGAGACATAGGCCGCTTGCTCTCCTTTTTGTTTGAGATACACAATCTCTGTACTGCAATATCTTCTCCTTCTGCATGAGGGCCATACCGTACACCCTCACAAAATAGATCTCGCTGAACTACATTTTCTGGCATGTCTTTAACAACTGTCACATCATTGGTGACATGTAACCATCTCTTACTTCCTGACTCCCCCTTCACAGACAACATGGAGTCATTACTCACCGTTTGTCCACCAGACATTTGGCTAGAGACAGGCACAGCAACACTTTTATCCACAATGGCTTCAGACACTTTAGCTGTTGGGACAACATATGCGTGGTCAGTCTTCTTACGGACTCTTGTTCCACACTTTTGGTGACCCTTCACCTTATTTACCATCTCACATGGTTTCATCATAATCTGATCATTGGTATCAACACCAGTGGAGAGGTCACTCATGTCTGTCTGACTCAATGATTCTCCTTTCTCTGCCTCTATGCTGGCAGCTTTTTCCAATTCTAACGCCTTCTGTAGCGCACAAATCTCTGATTCCAGCTCCAGAACTTTCTTCACTGCGACATTTTTCTGTGCCGCTTCCATCTCAGTCTTTACTAGTGCACCTTGCAGCTCTGATTCTTTAGAGGTTAACAGGCTCTGCAGCGAATCCTTCTCAGCTTCTAGTGCTGACAGCTTTGAAGATAGGGCAGATGCCGACTGTTCAGTATTGGATAGAGACTGCTGCAATCGATCCAGTTCTTCTCTTTTAGATTCCACTTCGGTTTTTAACTGTGCTATCTGAACAGTGCGCTCTTCCAGCTTTATTTCTGACTCGCGCTTCACGTGATCCATCTGAAACTCCAGCTGTTTCTTGATGCGTGCAATTTCCTCCTGCTGGTTCACTTGCACCTTTAGTTTAGCAACAAGCATTTTTAAATCTACAATCTCAGCAGACAAATTAGACAGGTTTCCCTCAAACTGAATCTTCATGTCTTCTATCTGGAGGTCCAATTCTCCCCTGGCCTTCAATTCAAGGGCCTCTGCTTCAGCCCTGTCACGTTCCTCTGCATATCTAGCAGAAAGAGTCTTCTCTTCACCAAGCAGCTGATCAAACTTTTCCTGCTTCCTTTTCAAATTTGACACAATCCGACGTTGATGATCAAGATCTACACCTACATCTTCTAGTTCCTGCTGCAGTCTAATTTTCGTCTTCTCAAGTTTGTCATAAGCAGCAACCTTCTAATCAAACCGTTGATTTGTAGCTTCTAGCTCCTTTTGCAACTTTTCCTTTAGTTCTTCAACAGAGTCCAAGGACCCAATACTATCCTCTATTTTTTTCTTCATATCAGTCGCTTGAGCCTGTAGTCTGTTTGCCTTGTCTAGAAGTTCTGCTTGAAACCTGTCCCCTTCTGTGACTTTTAGTTGCATCCCTTGAAGTTGAGTCTCTACTTTTTTGTGACTCTCCTGTAAGGTTTGCACTTTCTGAGCATGGACAGACAACATCTCCATCAATTCTTTGTCTTTATTTTGCACCAAAACAGACAACTTCTCATTATCTTCACAAGATCCTGATAGCGCCCTCTCCAGGCTACATATTCTAGCTTTGAGTTTCCTTTCTCTTTGTTTAGCAGTTTCAAGCTCATCTCTTAATTTTCCAATGACACTCTCTTTGACAACGGAGTCTTGAACATGCTGCTCCTTTAAATCCTGCAATTGCTTCTCAAGCACTTGCTTTTGCTCTACACTCTGTATAACTTCATTAGATAGAGCACATTTCATTTCAGCAAACTCCTTCTCAGTGACACAGTCCATTCCAGGCAAACCCAGTACCACATTTTCACAATGACTAGAATATGAACTCCTCATAGATTCAAGATCTTTCTTTAACTTCAAGTTCAACTTAAGGTTCTCTTTTTCTAATACCTCCAATTGCCATTTCCAATCAGATATTTTATCCTCATCAATGAACCCGATGGTTTTATTCTCATCTTGAAGCTGCTGCACCATAATATTTTCATCTTTGGTGCTTCCATGCACTCCATTATGAGACACACACTCAGCAGGGACATATTCCATCATAGAACAGAGGTGCTTTAGAAAAACTGAGTCACTCTCATGCAACACATTATCTTTACTTGCATTCCACATGATCTGTTCCGGGTTTTGTGTCTCTCTGCATTCAGACTGCTGCACTAATAAACCTGTGCATAACTTCTCTGCTTTTTTACAAGCTGAAATTCTCTTTTTCTTGCCCATGGTTTACTAACAAGATTACACAATATTCCACAGCAACCTTGGGTTCAACCAGCAGCAACTTTTTGCTATCTTCAGCAGTCACATGTATTCAAACAGTTAACTTATGTGGCACTACAACAACCAGCATTTTCTTCTGTCTTCCACAGAAAACACCAACATGGCACCATAGCCTTTCACATAGACTGTTTGAAATATCCAACTTCTACACACATTGCTTATTTTCTTGCCATCAGCAAGCACTTTATAGACTTCTGTGCCACAGTATACACAAAGTCCTTTCCCTGGATTCCTCTTCCAGAGTTTTACTTTCACCTTGCTATGTTGCAATTCACTCACCCCTTTCTGGTCTTCTCAGTTGAAATCACAGATTTCTTCCAGCTGTAGGCCACAATGCACACTTTGCAGTACTGCAGTCACCAAACACTTGTCTTCCAGGACTTGCGTGGATCTCTTTATGCGCGCTTTCTCCACCATATGTGATAATTTGGGGAATTAGACTGAAAATGGCGGCAGACTCCTGGTCCGGACAGCGGTGGTTCGTGGTACTGGGCGCCGGAGAGATCGCTTTCAGATGGTCCAAGTTTAAAAATAAACGTGGCTTTATTCAGCTTAACTGCAACATAACAAAACAACAAACAGCTAGGCCACAGTTAGGGCACTAACTGAATCCTTGAGTCCCTAACTAGCCTCTGGGGAGCAATAAGAGCTTGACTTAGTCTCTGTAAGTCCTCTCTGGATCCCAGCCCTCTTGGACAGACTGCCTCTCTGTCCCTGGCTGGTCCTGACTATTGCTCAGATCCAGCAACAGTCCCCTGTGGACCCGAGCACTTCTGGCACAGACCGTCTATCTGTCCAGCTGCGTCCACCATTTCCTGCTTCCTGCAGGACACTCCAGCCCTCCTGGAGTTACGTGCCACCCCCCAAAGGCGTGTCTGAGAGCCTTTTCTGGTCTGGCCTGGGTCACTCAACAGCGCCCTCTGGCTCACATACTTACACCGTATAAATGCACCTGCTCTGTGATAGTCTCAGGGTTCTGTTTAAAGCGCAGAGAGCATCATGAAGACCAAGGAACACACCAGGCAGGTCCGTGATACTGTTGTGGAGAAGTTTAAAGCCGGATTTGGATACAAAAAGATTTCCCAAACTTTAAACATTCCAAGGAGCACTGTGCAAGCGATCATATTGAAATGGAAGGAGTATCAGACCACTGCAAATCTACCAAGATCCGTCCGTCCCTCTAAACTTTCATCTCAAACAAGGAGAAGACTGATCAGAGATGAAGCCAAGAGGCCCATGATCACTCTGGATGACCTGCAGAGATCTACAGCTGTGGTGGGAGAGTCTGTCCATAGACAACAATCAGTCGTACACTGCACAAATCTGGCCTTTATGGAAGAGTGGCAAGAAGAAAGCCATTTCTCAAAGATATCCATAAAAAGTCTTGTTTAAAGTTTGCCACAAGCCACCTGGGAGACACACCAAACATGTGGAAGAAGGTGCTCTGGTCAGATGAAACCAAAATCGAACTTTTTGGCCACAATGCAAAACGATATGTTTGGCGTAAAAGTAACACAGCTCATCACCCTGAACACACCATCCCCACTGTCAAACATGGTGGTGGCAGCATCATGGTTTGGGCCTGCTTTTCTTCAGCAGGGACAGGGAAGATGGTTAAAATTGATGGGAAGATGGATGGAGCCAAATACAGGACCATTCTGGAAAAAAACCTGTTGGAGTCTGCAAAAGACCTGAGACTGGGACGGAGATTTATCTTCCAACAAGACAATGATCCCAAACATAAAGCAAAATCTACAATGGAATGGTTCACAAATAAACCTATCCAGGTGTTAGAATGGCCAAGTCAAAGTCCAGACCTGAATCCAATCGAGAATCTGTGGAAAGAGCTGAAAACTGCTGCTCACAGACGCTCTCCATCCAACCTCACTGAGCTCCAGCTGTTTTCCAAGGAAGAATGGGCAAGAATTTCAGTCTCTCGATGTGCAAAACTGATAGAGACATACCCCAAGCAACTTGCAGCTGTAATTGCAGCAAAAGGTGGCGCTACAAAGTATTAACTTAAGGGGGATGAATAATATTGCACGCCCCACTTTTCAGTTTTTTATTTTTTACAAAAGTTTAACATAACCAATAAATTTCGTTCCACTTCACGATTGTGTCCCACTTGTTGTTGATTCTTCACCAAAAAAAATTAAAATTTTATATCCTTATGTTTGAAGCCTGAAATGTGGCAAAAGGTTGAAAAGTGCAAGGGGGCCGAATACTTTCGCAAGGCACTGTATATAATAGTTCCTCCCTTACACATAATAGCCCCTTATATATAACAGTCTCCCCCTTATATACAGTCATATGAAAAAGTTTGGGCACCCCTATTAATCTTAATCATTTTTAGTTCTAAATATTTGGGTGTTTGCAACAGCCATTTCAATTTGATATATCTAATAACTGATGGACACAGTAATATTTCAGGATTGAAATGAGGTTTATTGTATTAACAGAAAATGTGCAATATGCATTAAACCAAAATTTGACCGGTGCAAAAATTTGGGTACCCTTATCATTTTATTGATTTGAATACTCCTAACTACTTTTTACTGACTTACTGAAGCACAAAATTGGTTTTGTAACCTCACTGAGCTTTGAACTTCATAACCAGGTGTATCCAATCATGAGAAAAGGTATTTAAGGTGGCCAATTGCAAGTTGTTCTCCTATTTGAATCTCCTCTGAAGAGTGGCATCATGGGATCCTCAAAACAACTCTCAAATGATCTGAAAACAAAGATTGTTCAACATAGTTGTTCAGGGGAAGGATACAAAAAGTTGTCTCAGAGATTTAGCCTGTCAGTTTCCACTGTGAGGAACATAGTAAGGAAATGGAAGATCACAGGGACAGTTCTTGTTAAGCCCAGAAGTGGCAGGCCAAGAAAAATATCAGAAAGGCAGAGAAGAAGAATGGTGAGAACAGTCAAGGACAATCCACAGACCACCTCCAAAGAGCTGCAGCATCATCTTGCTGCAGATGGTGTCACTGTGCATCGGTCAACAATACAGCACACTTTGCACAAGGAGAAGCTGTATGGGAGAGTGATGCGAAAGAAGCCGTTTCTGAAAGCACGCCATAAACAGAGTCGCCTGAGGTATGCAAAAGCACATTTGGACAAGCCAGCTTCATTTTGGAAGAAGGTCCTGTGGACTGATGAAACAAAGATTGAGTTGTTTGGTCATACAAAAAGGCGTTATGCATGGCGTCCAAAAAACACAGCATTCCAAGAAAAACACTTGCTACCCACTGTAAAATTTGGTGGAGGTTCCATCATGCTTTGGGGCTGTGTGGCCAATGCCGGCACCGGGAATCTTGTTAAAGTTGAGGGTCGCATGGATTCAACTCAGTATCAGCAGATTCTTGAGAATAATGTACAAGAATCAGTGACGAATTTGAAGTTACGCCGGGGATGGATATTTCAGCAAGACAATGATCCAAAACACAGCTCCAAATCTACTCAGGCATTCGTGCAGAGGAACAATTACAATGTTCTGGAATGGCCATCCCAGTCCCCAGACCTGAATATCATTGAACATCTGAGGGATAATTTGAAGCGGGCTGTCCATGCTCGGCGACCATCAAACTTAACAGAACTGGAATTGTTTTGTAAAGAGGAATGGTCAAAAATACCTTCATCCAGGATCCAGGAACTGATTAAAAGCTACAGGAAGCGACTAGAGGCTGTTATTTTTGCAAAAGGAGGATCTACTAAATATTAATGTCACTTTTCTGTTGAGGTGCCCATACTTTTGCACCGGTCAAATTTTGGTTTAATGCATATTGCACATTTTCTGTTAGTACAATAAACCTCATTTCAATCCTGAAATATTACTGTGTCCATCAGTTATTAGATATATCAAATTGAAATGGCTGTTGCAAACACCAAAATATTTAGAACTAAAAATGATTAAGATTAATAGGGGTGCCCAAACTTTTTCATATGACTGTATAATACTTCCCCTTATAATAGCTCCCTTATATATAATAGCCCACACTTATATATAGCAGTTCCCCCTTATAATAGCCCCTTATATATAACAGTCTCCCCTCTTATAACAGCCCCATTATATATAATAGTTCCTCTCCTATAATAGCCCCCTTATATATAACAATCCCCCCTTATAATAGCCTTTATATTTAATAGTTCCTTCACTATAGTAGCCCCCCCTTATATATAACGGTCCCCCCTTATAATAGCCCCCCTTATATATAATAATTCCTCTCGTATAATAGCCCTCCTTATATAAAACAGTTCCTCCATTATAAATTATAGCCCACTTATATATGTCTCCCCCTTATATATAATAGTTACTTTATAATAGCCCTCCTTATATATAATAGTCCCCCCTTATAATAGCTCTCTTTTTATAATAGTTCCTCTCTTATAATATCCCCACTTATTTGTAATACTTCTCCCCTTTAAGGGGGGCTATTATAAGGGGGAACTATTATTTATAAAGGTGCTGTTATAAGGGAGGAACTATAATATATAAGAAGGGTAATATAAAGGGGGAACAATTATATACAATAACCCCCCCTTATATATATACATGTCATCTCTTATAATAACCCTTTATATATAACAGTTTCCCCTTATAAATAATACTTCACCCTTACAATAACCCCCTTATCTTTAATAGCCACTACTATAAATAATAGTTTGCCCCCTTATCTGATCCCTTACCAGAAAACAATAAAGGTTTTACTCACCTTACCGCGCTCCCACAATGAGCGGAGCAGCCGACGTCTCTCCCTGTAGTAGCGGCACAGGTGGCGCGATATAGTGATGTCATCACGCAACCTGAGCCGCGAAGTCCTTTGCATTTTCAGCTCCCCGCTCTGTCATAGGATTAAACTGTATCGGCGTGCACAGCACAGAACGCCGATACAGAAGTGGAGCTCCCAGGATTCAAGCCATCAGGCTAAAAGCCTGATGCTCCGAATCCCGGGGGCCCAGTTTGACCCCCCTAACGCCGGCCCTGCCGATATCTCCAGCATCGGGGCATATATCGGGAAAGCCGACAGTGCGCTCAACTCAGTGCACTGTCGGCTTTCCAGCAGTGTATAAAACTGCACATTGATGAGGACGTGAAAGGTCCTTTATAAATGAAAAAAGCCACCAAAATTTTTGAAAAATGCCGTAAAAACTGCTTAAAACACATAAAGTAAGATCATAAGACACAGATATAATGCATACATTTAAGCATATAAAAATTTTCCTATCAGTATTTATAAATAAGTGCGGAAGGAAGTTGGAGTAACCCCCACGGACACAGCTAGAACACACAAGCTCCATGAATTGTTGTCCTATTGACCAGATTTATACACAAGACACCAGCACTGCCAGACTAGTAGTAACCACTGAGCCACCCGGAGCACCACAAATAGGACCCAATCATTCTCTAATGCTGCCCATCACTTGGCCATAATCCATGCTGCATCCATAGACATTCCTGCTCCTGGGAAGTGATGCTGGAGATAAAAGGAAGACATTACGAGAATATGAGGCAACCGGGTAAGAATTTAAGAAGGTTTCGAGCTGTATGTTTAGCTGGGTGTACACTTTGTACACGCTGCTCTCCAGTCCTTGGCCGCAGTCAGTGCAAACATTATCCAAACACTTGCCAATCTGGAATGATATTCAGTGCACCAAACTGTTGGCAGCCATCGAAGAAAGTAAAAAGTGATGGACATATATGAGGGTATAGGTGATGGATGTGACCCAGGAGGAGCAGTGAGCAGCTAAACTTCAGGATATCTAAAATAAAGAGAAATGATAAGTGAATAGACTGAATTTCTAGATACACCAACCACAACACTACTGCATAGGACGTAGACATTACTATTCGGTTACACTTACATTACTTATAATCTTGTTAATTTCCAGGTCGGTGGATGAATTAGCGATGGTCAGTGGATGCCACATCATGGGGGTCCATGTGAAACAGAGGTTCTAGAGTTGTAAGAGGGCAATGGATCCATTTTTCAACCCTCTTACAGACAAGCACAGGGTACAGCAGAGCTGTAGAGCAGGACAACAGCATCCCTCCAATTATATCGTAAAGATCTTCTGTAGACACCAGCACTATTGTTTACCCCTGTAACTACTGAATTCACTGACACCTCTGGCATCAAGGAACCTATACTAGCTATGGCCATATGGACAACCTCTTAAATAATAACAACTATATACCAGTCTATATCTTTTCTCTCATACTGTAGATTGGACACCTACAGATTTGTATGATAATTTTTTTTTTTTATAGGAATCAGCCTTAACATTAGATCTTAGTTGTTGTCAAGCCTTATAATGCAGAATATACTGTACATTACTGTGACTGTTTAACATCATCTCCCCTGAGATGTAGCTAGGGGTTCAGCACGGGGGGGGGCAAACATGTCCAAGTGGGCTCCCAAATTAGGTATACTGATATTATCATTAGACGGTGACTGTATAGTGGTATTTATTGGCTCTACACAGGGCTCTGCAGACCATTTAGGTGAATACGGTGCAGTAACATTTAGTGACTTACCGGTGACGTCTCTGACTAATCGTTCATATTCCCCGTTTCTTCCATCTGGACCGCCATGACCACTTTCAATCTCTGTAAAGTTTGCAGCACAGACATCTTTGGCTCCTCACCTTCCAGGCACCTGACCCACATTATCCTCACCTGTACACCCATCCTACTGCTACCCCCAATTATAAGATATATAATATAACCCCCATAATGAAAGATACCCACAAGTGCATCTATAAATTAATAACTTCCCTGTGTACCCCCTGTAAATAGTGCCCCTTATTAATAATGTCTCAGGTGTTTCTTAATTAAAAGGCAAAAACAAATTAGTGGGGTTCCAATACCCGGGACCCCCAGGATCAGCTGTTTGAATAAACCGTGGTACCTGTGTAAGCGCAGTGACTCCTTCTCTGTTTACATAGTGTCATTCATCTCATAGCAGCCATGTCATGTAACTACAGCCTCATCCTATACACATCAATGTGATAAGACTGTAATTACACGACACGGTCACTATAAACAGACGGCGTGTGATATAAACAGTTGCCAGGGCCCCTTCTAGCGAATCTCATCCACACATTGCGGAAAAATACGTGCCGCAGACACACTGTGATTTCCAAAACCATTGCGGTTTTAGAAATTGCAGAATGTCAATTATATCTACGGCAATGCTGGCAGTTCCCTATAGGTATAATGAAAGCAGAAAGTCCACAGAGGTCTCCTCCTGTGAAAAGCGATGCCGGAAAAACCATGATGCGTTACTGCCTTGGTTTTTCCTGCAGCGCTATTTTGTTGGGGCTCGCTATGTGGGGCCTTAGCCTTAATAAAGCCCAACTGCCACCTTAGTTAAATTAATTGCCTCCTTATATTATGCCCCTGATTCCCCCTGACATAAATACTGCACCCCTAATGACCACCCCCTTATGTTCATAATGCCCCCTAATCACCCCTTATATAAATGGTCTACAGACACCGATCTAGTAAATAGTAAAGCACGTATTAATGACAGCTCCGGGGTGGGCCTCACAGAGTCAATGAGCTCAGGGCAGCCGCCCCCTCTGTCCCCCGGCTAGCTACGCCAGTCAGGGCTGCTTTAACCATAGAGCTAACGGTGCACTTGCACCAAGCCCTATGGTACTAGGAGCCCCGTTGGGCATACCCCCCAACCGTCCCGGAGTCTGGGTCCTGTCCCGCTGTCCCAGTTAGCGGGAGGTATGTCCCAGTAGCAACTCATCTGCGTCCTCTCCAGATGCAGATGAGTTAAATACAATGGTGAAGCAGGAGCCATCGGCAGACAGATCCTGCTTCACCACTCTGTTTGAAGCATATCCCTGTGTGCTACGGCCCCGGGATCTGTAGGCGCGATGTGATGATGTCACTCATCGCCTGAGGAAACCCCAGAACGGAAACCTAATTGGCTTAAAAAAACGGTTACCCGTGGAAACCTGCGAACCCCATAGACTATAAGCGCTTTTGCAGGGCTTTTCTCTCCGCATTTTTTAGCAGGTTCAGGGACGGAATCCCCAAACGGAGTACAACTGTCGGCTTTCCCGCTATATGCCTCGGTACTGGAGATATCAGTGCCTTTAATTTCAGCACCAATATCTCCCCACCGCAGAAGGAGGGCCTTACAGCCAGTGACAAAAGTCTAGTGAAGGGGCCCCACACATTATTATATGCTCCAGAGTGACCCCACATAATATTATACGCTCCACAGGGTCCCCCACATAATAATATATGCTCCACAGTGGCCTCCACACAGTATTATATGCTCCACAGTGGTCCCCACACAGTATTATATGCTCCACAGTGGCCCCCACAAGTATTAGGCTAAGTGGCCCCCACACAGTATTATGTGCTCCACAGTGGCCCCCACACAGTATTATGTGCTCCACAGTGGCCCCCACCCAATATTATGTGCTCCACAGTGGCCCCCACCCAGTATTATATGCTCCACACTGGCCCCCACCCAGTGTTACATGTTCCACCATGGCCCCCACCCAGTATTATATGCTCCACAGTGGCCCCCACACAGTATTATATGCTCCCAACAGCGCCCCTCGCTCCGGTGCTATTATTATACTTTGTACACGCTTCTCTCCTGTACTTGGCCGCAGTCAGTACAAACATTATCCAAACCCCTGTACTCTGAGATGCCTATCTGGAATGATATTCAGTGCACCAAACTGTTGATAGCCATCGAAGGAAGTAAAAAGCGATGGACATATATGAGGGTATAGGTGATGGATGTGACCCAGGAGGAGCAGTGAGCAGCTAAACTTCAGGATGTCTAAAATAAAGAGAAATAATAAGTGAATGAACTGAATTTCTAGATACACTAACCACAACACTACTGCATAGGACGTAGACATTACTATTCGGTTACACTTACATTACTTATAATCTTGTTAATTTCCAGGTCGGTGGATGAATCAGCAATGGTCGGTGGATGCCACATCATGGGGGTCCATGTCAAACAGAGGTTCTAGAGTTGTAAGAGGGCAATGGATCCATTTTTCAACCCTCTTACAGACAAGCACAGGGTACAGCAGAGCTGTAGAGCAGGACAACAGCATCCCTCCAATTATAACGTAAAGATCTTCTGTAGACACCAGCACTATTGTTTACCCCTGTAACTACTGAATTCACTGACACCTCTGGCATCAAGGAACCTATACTAGCTATGGCCATATGGACAACCTCTTAAATAATAACAACTATATACCAGGCTATATCTTTTCTCTCATACTGTAGATTGGATACCTGGTATGAATGAACCATGGTGTATGTGTAAGCGCCATGACTCCTTCTCTGTTTACATAGTGTCATTCATCTCATAGCGGTTATGATGTAATTACAGCCCCGTCCTATACACATCTATGTGACAAGACTGTAATTACGTGGGCACAGGCAGTATAAACAGACAGTGAGTGATATAAACAGGTGCTGGGACCCCTTCATACAGCTGATCAGTGGGGATTCACTTATCTTTTATTGATAATCAATTCTGAGAATAGATCATCCATAAAAATGAGCTGGAAAACTCCTTAAGGCCGGGGCCCCATGTGGCGGAAAATTATTTGCACTGTTAGCCCTATGGTACTGGGAGCCCTGTTGGGCATACCTTCCATCTGTCCCGGATTCCGGTCCTCCCCGCTGTCCCGGTCAGCGGCAGGTGTCCTAGTAGCAACTCATCTGTGTCCTCTCCGGACGCAGATGAGTTAAATACAATGGTGAAGCAGGAGCCATCGGCAGACAGATCCTGCTTCACTGCTCTGTTCGAAGCACATCCCTGTGTGCTACGGTCCCGGGAGCTGTAGGCTGATATGACGGTCACTTACATCACGCCTGCTACTCTCTGAAGAGTCGGGGGAGAGATAGACTTCACAGAGCTGCAGGGGGAGCGAGGAAGGGTGAGGTATCAGTGTTTTATTATGTTAAATTGGGGACAGATAAAGGGGGACATCAAACTGGCGGCAAATGAAGGGGGGCAATAAACTGGGGGCAGATGGACGGGGGACATTAAACTGGGGACAAATGAAGGGGCAATATTAAACTATGGGAGCAGATGGAGGGGTGACATTAAACTGGGGGAAGCTGGAGGAGAAAATTAAACTGGGGCAAGATGGAAGGGGGCATTAAACTGGGGGCAAACGAAGGGGAAAATTAAACTGGGGGGAGATGAAGAGGAACATTAAACTTGGGGGGGTATATAGAATGTAACATTAAACTGGGGAAGCTGGAGGGGATCATTAAACTGGGGCAAGTTGGAAGGGGGTATTAAACTGGGGGCAACTGGAGGAGGATATTAAACCATGGGGGTAGCTTGAAGGGGACATGTCTGCCTCTAGTTGCCCCCAGTTTAATGTCCCCCTGTAGTTGCCCCCAGTTTAAACTGGGGCACCAGAAGAGAGGACTTCATACTGTTGGGCAATTGGAGGGGAACATTATAATGTGGGGGCATATAATGTTAGGGTGACTGTAGGAGGATTATACTGTGTGGCGACACATAGAAAATGGCTGATAATGGGCGGAGTCAACACAGAAGTGGGTGGAGCTAAATTTGGCTGCGGGCTAGCCTTTGAAAGTTGGGAGGTATGCTGTTGGGACATTCCTGAATATGTTGTCCTGCAGGGCTGCCCCAGTTGCATATAAAGATGAAGCAGGGGAGCCGTCCGCTCCCTGCTTCACCATTCATTCTCTCTTCCCAGGGAGCTGCAGGCGCGATGTGATGACATCACTTACATTGCGCCTACAGCTCCTTCAATACTCCGGACCGAGACAACAAGGGAGGGAGGAGAGGTGAGTATTACTGTTTTTTTTTTATTTTTTTAAATTACTGTGTGTGTGTGTGTGTGTGTGGTTAGGAGAGAGACATTAAACTGTGGGGGCAACTGCAGGGCTTTGAAGATGACTTTGGATTCATTTTAAAGACAAGAATCTCATCTATAAAATGATACCAAGATCACCATGATAGTCCTTACAGATCCAGAGCGATTTGCTGGTGAAATCCAAAATGAATCCAAGCTCATCTTCATAGCCCTAACAGATTCTGGAAATATGGGGCTCTAATGTGTCCTCCCCCTTTTGCCTCAGGCAGCATCTTAGAGCTGTGTGAAGGAGGAAGGAGGGGGAGGGAGCAGAGCTGCAGACTGCAGAGACAATGAGAAATCATCATTGTCTGTGCATAACCTGCATGTGACCCCCAGGGGGGAGAAATAGTACGGACTTCTGTCCATATTACGCTAGGTTCACACCTACGTTCTGGATTCTGTTCAGAGGGTCTGCCTGGGGAAACCCCAGAACGGAAACCTAATTCGCTTAAAAAAACGGTTACCCGCGGAAACCCGCGGACCCCATAGACTATAATGGGTCCGCTGGGTTTCCACCCGGGCGGGAGTGTGGGAGAAAAGCGCTACTTGCAGGGCTTTTCTCTCCGCATTTTTTAGCGGGTTCAGGGACGGAATCCCCAAACGGAGTACAAGCCCTGGTGTGAACCCAGCCTTATCCCCCACTCCTATCAGGGAGCATACTATACTTTTGTTCTCTGATTGTCACATAGAAGGATAATGTAATACCCCTCTGATCCTAATCATAGGGGTATCTTATGTAATACCCCTCTGAACATAACCAGGAAGTTTATTGGCTCTGTGACCCAGACGTTTACCATCGTCTAGGTTGCAGCGCCAAAAGAGTTTCACCAAACACTTACACAACACATACACAAAGCCATCAATAAAGTTTACATTTTTTCGCTGTCCCTATCCTGTCCATACCTGATCTTTATAGAGTAAAATAAGCCGACCGCCACGCTAGTCATATCCGTTACACGCTAAAATAATAGCAATAACGATTATTACTAGAGATGAACGTATAAAACATTTCTGACAGGCGGAAAAGATCCATTAGTGAGATAACGCATTTTCAACCATTGAATGTCACTATATAAAATCCAAGTTTTTGGCAGCTTTCAGATGGGTATAATAGCAGGTGGTGATGGGGGGTGGGGGCACTTATGAAACATTTGCACTGAGCCCACCAATGTATTAAAACGGCCCTGACGCCAGTACATCTTCCTCTAAAATAAGCCATACCATGACCACTATAGATATAAGACCACTCATAAATGAAACCTTTCTAACATATTTTACAGTAAAAGAACACCAAAGAAACATCTCCTCCCCTGTACACCCAGATATGTAGATGAGGGGCGCTGCCCATTGAAAGCTATGGAGATAAACGTATACTGTACTAATGTATCTGGATTATTTGGTTTTCTACACAACTACAATTATTCTGAAATGCCAGCAGAGATTCTGGTGGACTATGGGCATCACTGCCAACCCAGACACACAATCACATCCCCTGTCCCATCATCAGATAATAAAGCACTAGAAGGACCAGCCATGAAGTTCTCCATTCCTCAGGACACTGGACTATCAGTCATGATGCCCACATCCTATATGGCAGACCAGGTACATGTAGTACTGGCAGGCAGGTGCCACCTGAGGATTCTGTGACCTCTGGCATCATGTGACCTGCACACGACTAACTGACGTTTAGTCTCAACTGTCGACGGCAGAGATAGGACTGGACTACAGGATTACCTGAGCATCTATTGAGAATGGCGTCCACTGGACAAGGAGGAGAAGGCGAAAGGAAGAGAGAGGAGAAGAGGAAGAGACAAGAGGAGAAGAGAGAAGAAGGAAAGAGAGAGGAAAAGAGGAAGAGAGAAGAGGAGAAGAGAGATGAATGGCAGAGAGAGGAAAAGAGGAAGAGAGAAGAAGATGATGAGTGTGGATCAAAATATATAAAGAAGAGGAGAGAAGGAGAGGCCAGACTATTGGAGGATGACGGGCCAAGACCAGGGAGAAGCCAGGACCCTGCAACATCCAGCCCCTACCCTGACTTTTACATCGGTCGTCTCACCATCCATCAGGTGTTGGGTAGGGGCGCCTTTGGCAAAGTAAGTTTTATAACTTCTTATTTTTGGATAAAGGGAAATAAATAATGTTGTATTTCATTTGTTGTTCATCTGTATGCAAGCTATTGTTTCCTGTTATCAGCCAATGAATGCATATCAGTCTAACTGTAGTTTCTTCCAATTGCATGAATGTTAGGATATCCAGAAATGTCCTGGCCCACTGTTCACCCCTTCATATCTCATATCTCCAGTAACTTTATATCCATATGTGTGACTCTTTCTATAGCGCTGCACTGTAATAAGCCTCCATATTACTTAGGTCTAGTCTGCTAGAAAGGGATATCCAGTGTGATGGAAAGCTGGTCTCAGGGAATGAAGGGCCTGTTGTATATTTGCTAATATTTGGCCATCCCCATAAAGTCTCCAAGAGCAGACACCACATTATATTTGCTCACTTCTGTTGTAGGATCTGGATGCCACCTGACTGACCGACTATTCAGTCCAGCCCTCTGTCACAGGCAGCAGAATAGCCAGAAACCAATGCAGATAAATCCTCAATGCAATAAATGTTATAGAATTTCTCCTGTAACCAGTTTTAATGAATTTTCCATTTTTTCTTCAGGTGTTCCTGGCATCATTACCCGGCCGAAACACCTTCATGGCCGTCAAGGTTGTCACCAAGACAGGACGCAACGCAGCAGTTCTAATGAGAGAGCGGCAGATACTCCTGAAGGCCCGAGACTGCCCATTTCTTTGCCACCTGTATGCCGCACAACAGTCTCAGGATGCAGCGTATTTCATCACGGAGTATCTGTCTGGCGGCAGCCTGGAGAAATTAATTAGAATGTGCGGCAGTCTGAACACCGACAACGTAAGGCGAGTAAATGACGTATCAGGAGACGGGAAAAAAAGACTGAAAGTGGACTGAATGGTGGAAAGTATAGGGTGACATGACAGATCAGGTATATAAGAATGCAGAGACTGGAGGGAATACAGGCGACCATATACAGCGCCTCCTCTATCCTGCTGGAGACTGACACTTTAATAATAATGTGATATTAAAGAATTACTAGAGAAGATTTCATGTCACTGACTCTATACTCTGTCCTCAGATTCTACACAGCAGAAATAGTATGTGGACTCCAGTTCCTCCATAGACACAACATCGTCCACAGGTAAGCAGAAACTTCCATTGTAATGGTGGAAATACTGTACCCAGCTTTCCTGATCGATACCTGGTTTTGCTGTAGTACATGCCTCCAATGTCACCCCTTCCCTGGGTAGATTTGCCATTCACTTTTTTAATATGTCATCTGTCTTCTTTCATTGCAGAGATATAAAGCCAGCAAATATCATGTTGGATGGAAATGGACACATCCGCCTCATTGACCTGGGGATTGCCCGCGACGGTGTCACCTCCTCCACAAAGATCCGTGGAACGGCAGGCACACCAAGTTATCAGGCCCCCGAGGTGCTTCTCAGACAGGAATTCGATACAGCAGTTGACTGGTGGAGCCTGGGGATTGTTGTGTCCAAGATGTCCATAGGATTCTCCCCATTTTACTATGGCGGCAACATCACCAAAGACGAGCCAAAGCTGCCATCTTGGCTGGATGCCGACCTAAAAGAACTGCTCCTAAACCTGCTGCAGAAAAATCCTGAGAAGCGGCTGGATGTGAACAGCAAGATCAGATACCATCCATTTTTTAACACCATCTGCTGGAAGGATCTGGAGAGGAGAAGAGCACAGCCGCCTTTCATACCATTCAAGGCCGTTCTGGAGAATGAAGACCTGCTGTGGCCGGAGAACCAAACCCTTCACCACCAAGATGAATTCAGCTATATGTCACCAAGCTGGACCCGGTAAGATCCTCCTCGAGTGATGATATTCATTAGAGCTTCCAAGTAATGATGATCATTTCTGTTCCTCGGTCTTCTCCCTCCTGTACTTTATTCTCATTGCTCCTGTCAGTTACTATGTCTCTGCTTCTTCTTAGTATGATGGAAAGATCTCGACTGTGAAGGCGTCCACGACCATCTGGTGAGTATCCACTATGTACACCTATACATACATATCTATACACCTATATCAACAGGAAATGTTCTTTATTATAAACTTTCCCAATTATGTCAAATTCATTTACAATGTATGGATAAATACATTGTAATATAATTTTATATAATTGGGAAAATTTATAATAAAGAACGTTTCCTCAAAAATAACAAAAGTCTTTTCCACTCCTTAGTTATGTCTGCTATTGGTAAATCTGACAACCAATAAAATACAGCCAACATTTTGGATCCCAGACTTTCAAAAACTTGTAATATAGACCCATTTTAAAATATATATGAGACCTTTGCAGACATTCACACTTTTATAAATCTGATCAGGAATACAAGTCGCCTTGTTACAGTTTCCCACTTCTCTATATTCTGAATAGCTACAACTAACATTTCCATCTTGTATCTTGCAGGATCAGCCCATGCCAATGCCCAGAACTCTGTGCCTCCTGACCCATGCCTCTGCTGCTGTATGAGACCTCGGCTGCCTGCATCATCCTCTTTATCACATCTTTATGCTGCAAATGTTCCACCAAGTTGTCGCCTGGACCTTGACGATACATCCTTCAATATCTGGCCTGCATCAAACATCACCCTCTCCTGAAGAGTGGCCTGTGCACATATTCCAACTCCAAGCACAGGCCAGGTAAGTTATACACCTCACCTATATATTCACAGTACATACACATAGTATAGACACATACACATAGATAGATATAAGTATAGAGATATAGATAGAAATATAGACACATAAATATGTATAGGCACAAACACATAGATAGACAGATAGATAGATAGATAGATAGATAGATAGATAGATAGATAGATAGATAGACAGATAGATCGATAGATCGATAGATCAATAGATGTAGATATTGGCTTTGATCCTGAGACTTGTTCTGATTGCCATATTTGGGGTCAGGAAGGAATTTTTCCCTTTGAGGACAATTGGCTCATTCCTCAAGGAGGTTTTTGCCTTCCTCTGGATCAACTTAGCCTTAAATAGGTTTAGAAAGATAGATCTTTAAAAGCAATAACTAATTATTCAAATAAAATAAATATAGAACACATAGCTTTAGCTTTGTATGATGTAGATGAGAAAAATATACAAAAAAAATAAATAAATTCCATACTAGTTACAGTGTAGGTTATGTACTGGCATATATATATATATATATATATATATATATATATATATAAGTAACATAGCAAATAAATCTGATAGGTTAGGTATTGGCTTTTGATCCTGGGACTTGTTCTGACCGCCATTTTCGGGGTCAGGAAGGAATTTTCCCCCCTTACATGAGGACAATTGGCTCTTTCCTCAAGGGGGTTTTCGCCTTCCTCTGGATCAACTCAGCCTTAAATAGGTTTAATTCTTAGATCTTTAAAGTATTTTGACTGTAGTTTTATTTATTATCTAAGTATTTACATAAATAACATAATATAGTTAATATATATAATAGTATAAATATATAAAAAAGAAAAAAAAATAAGTTTAATTAGTGTTTTTGATATATTATATAAATAGTAATATCAGTAACTTAAGATGAATATATATAAGAAAAAAATAGGTTTAACTAAAAAAAATCTAACATTTCTTAACATACTTGACTAGTAAAAAAAATATAAAAATAATAAACTCCTTTTATCTGTTCTTTTTATCTTTTCTTAGGTTTAGCTTCTTAAAATATTAGATAATACCAGTAAAAATATATTCAAAATAATAAACACTATTTTATTACTATAGGTTAAGTACTGACATCAACTCAGTCTCGACCCCCCCTCCCCTACTAACTAGAAATAAATAGTTATTTTTACCCCTTACATCTTTGTGTCTGTGTCCATATATTATTCTGATAAATGAGTAATCGTGCCTAATGTCGTCTACTCCAAAAGTCAAGATGTGCACTTCCTATACATATAGGAGATATTCTTCGCCTTTGTGTTAGGTTAAGTATCTCACCTGTCCACCAGTCATTGCATGATAGGAGATGATATGCATATCTGGTTGGCAGTCTTTATAGGTATCCAGCACATATGCACAATACTGTAAAAGATGGAGGCTGAAGAACATATTATAGAGTTCAATTGCCTGTATAGGGCCCAGGGATTTCTTATTGGTGACCCTTGACACAGTCATCTCCTTATATTCTGATAAGAGGACTACTCACCATTTCTTTCCAAAATAGTTGCAATTTATATTTATGCAATTTCTGAAGCCAAAGCTAGGTATTGGTCACATAGGATGTGAACTGGGAACCTATTAAGGACAGATGGTAATCCTCCTGGTTATCTTCAATATATAGAAGATTTTGCATCCTGCATTAATAAACCTGAACGTGTGTCAGATTACCCATATTAGCCATATTCATGTTGTGTGTGTTTATGGTGGTAAGCACATATATTTCTGAAGGCCCTTTTCATATTTTACAAATATGCTACATGTGAATTTACACTTAAAAGACAAGATTTTATCCTGCCAGTAAAAATGTGTGTTTCTAAAAGACATGTCTAGACAATGGCATTAAAAACAGAAGAAGTCATACTTACATTACCAATGAACCTTGGGGGTAAATTATCATTCACCATACATCAGAATGTAAGAAAAAGTTTCAAACATTTCTGTAAACCTGTTTTTGCACAAACATTTGCACCTTTTTGCCATGTTCTACTGTCCACAGCACTATTCTGAAAAAGTGGGCGCACAAAATTTCGACTCCTGCAGTCCGACAAATTTAGTATAATTTATGCCAAAAACTGGTGTATATTATAGCTGAAATGTAGGCCAACACATAGCTGGCACAGAAACTTACCTACGTTATGAAGAAGCTGTTAGAGGGTTGTCTGAGATCCAGGCATCAAGGATACTGATGACCGCTACAGCTTCTGGGGCTGAGGAACTGCAACTCTGCTCCCATTCATCCGAATAGAAGAAGAGCTGTTTCTGGCCCTTGTATACAACTTCTGGTGGGAGGGGGAGGGGGGGGGCAGATGAGGGAGACATTAAACTGGGGGCCAGATGAGGGGACATTAAACTGGGGATGAGATAAGGGGGACAATAAACTGTGATGGCAGATGAAGAGGGACATTAAACAGAGGGAAGATGAAAGGGGACATTAAATTGGGGGTGTCAGATGAAGGGTACATTAAACTGTGGGCAGGGCCGGTTTTAGACAAAGTGGGGCCCTGGGCAAAATTAAAAGCGGGGCCCCAAATGCTGATATGCAAACAACACCATCGTCTTGCAGTGGCAACCCCTATAATAACGTCTCCTTTCTGCCAACAAAAAAGTAATAACAAGCCCCATTTACCACACACAATTCAAATGAGCACCTTTGTACCACCTAATAGATTTTTGCACCCAGTCATCAGTTATTATAGCACCTCCTTATAAATAATATAATATTATACCTTTATCAGTAATAGCGCCCTTATAAAATGATAAATAGTGCCCTGTATCAGTAATATCCCCCCTTATCAGTAACAATCACTGCTCCCTTATAAATAATAGCCCTCTCATAAATAATAGTTATCCTTATAAATAATAGTCCCCATAATCACTAACAGTTCCCTTTATAAATAAGCCGACTTAACAATTATACCCCCCTTATAAATAGTTCCCCTCTTATAAATAATAGCTCCCCCTTATAATGGATGCCTTATATATAATAGTTCCACCATTATAAATAATAGCCCGTCTTATAAATAATAGTTCCCCCTTATAATAGCCCCCTCATATTTAAGTTTCCCAATTATATATAGTAACCCACCCTTATATATAATAGTTCTCCGTTATACAGTGTCGTACTGAAGGGCCTTTGGCCCACCAGAGGAACTTTTCTGGGGCCCCACCCAACAGCTTCCTGCTAATAGCCTACACCATGGCTCCTTCACTGAAGTCTTACATATGTGCTGATTATCTGGTGTTACTCAGTATGTTCCCAGTATAGCCAGCCCCTGTAGTACTGTGCAGGCCCCATTAACTCCATGGCCAGTTCATGCACAGTACTGTATGGGGAATGACATGGCCATGGAGCACTACACGTATGTGCAAGATTATAGTGAGGGAGCTGTGATGCAGACATAGTACACAGGGCTGCCAGCAGGAATTTTGAGCCCCCCACCCCCCATAGTATAGTACTCCACATGGTATATAATGTTCCCCGTTATAAAATGCTCCCCTGTGACCTCCACAGTTTCCCCACAAGGTATATAATGCTCCACAGTGGACCCACACAGTATAAAATGCTCCCCTGAGCCCCCCATAGTGGCCCCACATGGTCTATAAGGCTCCACACAGTATACTGCCTCTTAGTGCCCCAGACAGTACAATATGCTCCCCAGCAGCCCCACACAATATAATATGCTCCATACGGTATAATATGCATCCCACAATGCCCCCCAGTATAATGCTCCACAGTGACCTAACACAGTATAACATGCTCCACAATGGCCTCCACACAGTATAATATACTGCCCAGAAGGGTTCCCCCAGTATAATGCTCCACAGTGGTCCCCCACAGTATAATATGCTCTCCACAGTCCTCCCCAGTATAATGCTCTACAATGCTCCCAAGAAGTCCCAAACAATATAATAAACTCCACAGTGGCCCCACAAAGTATAACAGGCTCCCCACACTGCCCCTTCACCCACAGTATAAAGCTCCACAGTGGCCCATAGTATAATATGCTCCTCAGAGGGCCCCCGCTAGTATAATGCTCCACAGTGCCCCCCCCAGTATTTTGCTCCACAGTGGCCCCACGCAATATATTATGCTCCCCAGAGTGTCCCCCCCAGTATAATGCTCCATAGTAGGCCCCACACAGTATAATATACTCCCCAGAGGGCCCCCTAGTATAATGCTCCTTAGTTCCCCCCCGAATAATACCCCACAGTAGCGCCACGCAATATAATATGCTCTACAGATGCCCCCCCAGAATAATGCTCCACAGTGACCCAACACAGTATAACATGCTCAAGAATGGCCTCCACACAGTATAATATACTGCCCAGAGAGGTTCCCCCAGTATAATGCTCCACAGTGGCCCAAAACAGTATAATGCTCTCCAGAGGGCCCCACACACAGTATAATGCTCCACGGTGGCCCCACACAGTATAATATGCTCTCCAGAGGGGCCACCCAGTATAATGCTCCAAAGTGGCCCAAGAGAATATAACATGCTCTCCAGAGCCCCCCACATTATAATGCTCCACAGAGGCCCCATACAGTATAATATGCTATCCAGAGCCCCCCCCAGTTAAATGCTCCACAATGGCCCCACACAGTATAATATGCTATCCAGAGGGAACCCCCAGTATAATGCTCCACAGTGGCCCCACACAGTATAATATGCTATCCAGAAGGCCCCCTCCCCAGAATAATGCTCCACAGGGGCCCCACACAGTATAATATGTTCTATAGAGGGCCCCCTCCCCAGTATAATGTTCCACAGGGGCCCCACACAGTGTAATATGCTATCCAGAGGGGGCCCCCCATTATAATGCTCCACAGTAGCCCTACACAGTATAATATGCTATCCAGAGGGATGCCCCCCCCCCAGTGGCCCTACAGATTCCCTTAGTGCTAGGATTATATTATACTCTGGGGTCTCTTCAGTATAATTATCGAAGGCCCGGGGGATGTAAGGGAAAATAACAAACAGTTATACTTACTTTGCCTTACCTCTCCTGGGCCTCCTCGAGCTGCTCCGCTGACCCGCTGGCTTCCTCTTCTCTGCGGCTGACGTCATGCGTTGTGGACATCACCGCTGAAGCCTGTGATTGGGCCTCTTCGGTTACGTGAGCACACCCCAGATGATCGCTAAGGCCAGGCCTCAGTGATGATGTCCGGAACGCCAGAAGATGACGTCGCATGCAAGGACAGGTGAGTAAAAATGTTTCTTATTTTTACTCACCTCGGAAAGGGGCCCTGCGGCACATGTCGCTGGGTCCCTTTCTGTTATCGATATGGCCGGTCCTGAATCCAGGATCCGGCGTCATCGGGCTCCGGATCCCGGGGGCCCCTTTGGGGTCGGGGCCCTGGGCAATTGCCCAGTTTGCCCCCCTTTAACGCCGGCCCTGACTCTGGGGGCAGATGAAGAGGGACATTAAAAAGAGAAAAGATAAAAGGGGACATTAAACTGTGGGGGCAGATGAAGAGGGACATTAAACTGGGGGGCCAGATGAGGGGGACATTAAACTAGGGGGTCAGATGAGGAGGACATTAAACCGGGGGGGGAAGATGAAAGGGACATTAAACTGGGGGGCCAGATGAGGGGGACATTAAACTGGGGGGTCAGATGAGGAGGACATTAAACTGGGGGGTCAGATGAGGGGGCATTAAACTGGGGGGTCAGATTAAACATTAAACTGGGGCAGATGTAGGGGGACAGTAAACTGTGGGAGCACCAGGAGGATGACATTATAATGTGGGGGTGAATGTAGGGGCATTATACTGTGTGGGGGTACAAGAGAAATGGATGGGAATGGGTGGAGTCAAAGTAGAAGGTCAGTACCTGGGGGCACTGCTGTATCCCTTTCAAGTATCTGAGATATCGCTGCAGCACCCGTAACTGGTACTATCAAGAATTCGCTTTAGGGAGGGGTAGGGGGTTCCAGCCAAAAGTTTGCACTGGGGCCCACAAGACTTTAGTTACGCCACTTGGTTGCCCAATTCAGTGTAAGTGAATACTAATGAAGTGGATGTTGCCTGTGCCACTATCGCCCACGTCACGATCTTCACGTCCACTCCTGCTTATCCTGTAGCCTACTTGCCCCAGACACCCCCCACTAGGTAACACCTGCATGTTAGTAGCGATACACTGTGGGTGGGTGGATGATAGTTCAGGGACAGGAGAACTCCTGAAGCTACTGCCAGCCCCCTTTATACCGTCCTACAGAGCCCAATCCAGGTTACCCTCCATGCTTCTCCCATAACAGAGCCCCTGTAAAAGTGTGTTTTTTATTCCACATATCCTCTGCAGTCTTCTGTCTCCCCCATGCTATTGCTCCTTACCTGCTACTTTGTCTCTGACACCCCTGAGTCCCTATCAGCTTGTGTTCCCTCCTTCCGGTTATGGTGCATTTATAGTGTATGTCAGATGTACAGTATACTGTATATATACCTCTAATGTATACCATTGTCCAGGAATACAATAGCATATGTCACCCATAGGCTTACATGTTTTATTGTGTACTTTATAATGGGCTATCCTTCTTATCCTTACTGAGAAATCTCTATGCTGTCATTATTTTCCTCATGTGGAGAGGGACAGATGATTTGGCTGTAGGGGCCCTGAAATGTCTGATGGCAGCCCCGCATGTGAAATTTTATCGCCATGGGGTCCACACCTTACAACAAGCCCAGTCCTCCATAATAACATACTGGATGAGGTGTGTTAGCCACAAATGTGTAGAGTGAAAGTGTATTAATAAACATTATTTAATTTTTTTGCACATATATGATGTCACAGCTGTGATGTCTTGGGATTCCATACTGCAACAGTGCTTGTGATATTGCAATGCATTTTCCCAGGCATGTACGAATATCACATGTGATGAAAGATTCTGGAGCCTGTCCATAATGGCCAGTTTCATACACAGAGTTTTGATGAAATAAAATACCATGTGCAATATTATATATCGCTATAAAGATGAAAATACATTGAATTCAGCGCACTGTCGGCTTTCCCGCTATGTGCCTCGGTACTGGAGATATCAGTGCCTTTAATTTCAGCACCAATATCTCCCCACCGTCAGAAGGGAGGGCCTTACAGCCAGTGACAAAAGTCTAGTGAAGGGGCCCCACACATTATTATATGCTCCAGAGTGACCCCACATAATATTATACGCTCCACAGGGTCCCCCACATAATAATATATGCTCCACAGTGGCCTCCACACAGTATTATATGCTCCACAGTGGTCCCCACACAGTATTATATGCTCCACAGTGGCCCCCACACAGTATTATGTGCTCCACAGTGGCCCCCACACAGTATTATGTGCTCCACAGTGGCCCCCACACAGTATTATGTGCTCCACAGTGGCCCCCACCCAATATTATGTGCTCCACAGTGGCCCCCACCCAGTATTATATGCTCCACACTGGCCCCCACCCAGTGTTACATGTTCCACCATGGCCCCCACCCAGTATTATATGCTCCACAGTGGCCCCCACACAGTATTATATGCTCCCAACAGCTCCCCTCCGCTCCGGTGCTATTATTATACTTTGTACACGCTTCTCTCCTGTACTTGGCCGCAGTCAGTACAAACATTATCCAAACCCTTGTACTCTGAGATGCCTATCTGGAATGATATTCAGTGCACCAAACTGTTGATAGCCATCGAAGGAAGTAAAAAGCGATGGACATATATGAGGGTATAGGTGATGGATGTGACCCAGGAGGAGCAGTGAGCAGCTAAACTTCAGGATGTCTAAAATAAAGAGAAATAATAAGTGAATGAACTGAATTTCTAGATACACTAACCACAACACTACTGCATAGGACGTAGACATTACTATTCGGTTACACTTACATTACTTATAATCTTGTTAATTTCCAGGTCGGTGGATGAATCAGCAATGGTCGGTGGATGCCACATCATGGGGGTCCATGTCAAACAGAGGTTCTAGAGTTGTAAGAGGGCAATGGATCCATTTTTCAACCCTCTTACAGACAAGCACAGGGTACAGCAGAGCTGTAGAGCAGGACAACAGCATCCCTCCAATTATATCGTAAAGATCTTCTGTAGACACCAGCACTATTGTTTACCCCTGTAACTACTGAATTCACTGACACCTCTGGCATCAAGGAACCTATACTAGCTATGGCCATATGGACAACCTCTTAAATAATAACAACTATATACCAGGCTATATCTTTTCTCTCATACTGTAGATTGGATACCTGGTATGAATGAACCATGGTGTATGTGTAAGCGCCATGACTCCTTCTCTGTTTACATAGTGTCATTCATCTCATAGCGGCCATGTCATGTAATTACAGCCTCGTCCTATACACATCTATGTGACAAGACTGTAATTACGTGGCACAGGCAGTATAAACAGACAGTGAGTGATATAAACAGGTGCTGGGACCCCTTCATACAGCTGATCAGTGGGGATTCACTTATCTCTTATTGATAATCAATTCTGAGAATAGATCATCCATAAAAATGAGCTGGAAAACTCCTTAAGGCCGGGGCCCCATGTGGCGGAAAATTATTTGCACTGTTAGCCCTATGGTACTGGGAGCCCTGTTGGGCATACCTTCCATCTGTCCCGGATTCCGGGTCCTCTCCCCGCTGTCCCGGTCAGCGGCAGGTATGTCCCAGTAGCAACTCATCTGTGTCCTCTCCGGACGCAGATGAGTTAAATACAATGGTGAAGCAGGAGCCATCGGCAGACAGATCCTGCTTCACTGCTCTGTTCGAAGCACATCCCTGTGTGCTACGGTCCCGGGAGCTGTAGGCGTGATGTGATGACGTCACTTACATCACGCCTGCTACTCTCTGAAGAGTCTGGGAGAATAGACTTCACAGAGCTGCAGGGGAGCGAGGAAGGGTGAGTATCAGTGTTTTATTATGTTAAATTGGGGACAGATAAAGGGGGACATCAAACTGGCGGCAAATGAAGGGGGGCAATAAACTGGGGGCAGATGGACGGGGGACATTAAACTGGGGACAAATGAAGGGGCAATATTAAACTATGGGAGCAGATGGAGGGTGACATTAAACTGGGGGAAGCTGGAGGAGAAAATTAAACTGGGGCAAGATGGAAGGGGGCATTAAACTGGGGGCAAACGAAGGGGAAAATTAAACTGGGGGGAGATGAAGAGGAACATTAAACTTGGGGGGTATATAGAAGGTAACATTAAACTGGGGAAGCTGGAGGGGATCATTAAACTGGGGCAAGTTGGAAGGGGGTATTAAACTGGGGGCAACTGGAGGAGGATATTAAACCATGGGGGTAGCTTGAAGGGGACATGTCTGCCTCTAGTTGCCCCCAGTTTAATGTCCCCCTGTAGTTGCCCCCAGTTTAAACTGGGGCACCAGAAGAGAGGACTTCATACTGTTGGGCAATTGGAGGGGAACATTATAATGTGGGGGCATATAATGTTAGGGTGACTGTAGGAGGATTATACTGTGTGGCGACACATAGAAAATGGCTGATAATGGGCGGAGTCAACACAGAAGTGGGTGGAGCTAAATTTGCTGCGGCTAGCCTTTGAAAGTTGGGAGGTATGCTGTTGGGACATTCCTGAATATGTTGTCCTGCAGGGCTGCCCCAGTTGCATATAAAGATGAAGCAGGGAGCCGTCCGCTCCCTGCTTCACCATTCATTCTCTCTTCCCAGGGAGCTGCAGGCGCGATGTGATGACATCACTTACATTGCGCCTACAGCTCCTTCAAGACTCCGGACCGAGACAACAAGGGAGGGAGGAGAGGTGAGTATTACTGTTTTTTTTTTATTTTTTTAAATTACTGTGTGTGTGTGTGTGTGTGTGTGGTAGGAGAGAGACATTAAACTGTGGGGGCAACTGCAGGGCTTTGAAGATGACTTTGGATTCATTTTAAAGACAAGAATCTCATCTATAAAATGATACCAAGATCACCATGATAGTCCTTACAGATCCAGAGCGATTTGCTGGTGAAATCCAAAATGAATCCAAGCTCATCTTCATAGCCCTAACAGATTCTGAAATATGGGGCTCTAATGTGTCCTCCCCCCTTTTGCCTCAGGCAGCATCTTAGAGCTGTGTGAAGGAGGAAGGAGGGGGAGGGAGCAGAGCTGCAGACTGCAGAGACAATGAGAAATCATCATTGTCTGTGCATAACCTGCATGTGACCCCAGGGGGGAGAAATAGTACGGACTTCTGTCCATATTACGCTAGGTTCACACCTACGTTCTGGATTCTGTTCAGAGGGTCTGCCTGGGAAAACCCCAGATCGGAAACCTAATCCGCTTAAAAAAACGGTTACCCACGGAAACCCGCGGACCCCATAGACTAAAATGGAGTCCGCTGGGTTTCCACCCCAAAAAGGGCGAAAAATGTGGAGAGAAAAGCTCTACTTGCAGCGCTTTTCTCTCTGCATTTTTTAGTGGGTTCAGGGACGGAACCCAGCCTTATCCCCTCTCCTATTAGGGAGCATACTATACTTTTGCTCTCTGATTGTCACATAGCGGGATAATGTAATATCCCTCTGAGCCTAGTCACAGGGGTATCTTATGTAATACCCCTTTTTAACAGAACCAGGAAGTTTATTGGCTCTGTGACCCAGACGTTTACCATCGTCTAGGTTGCAGCGCCAAAAGAGTTTCACCAAACACTTACACAACACATACACAAAGCCATCAATAAAGTTTACATTTTTTCGCTGTCCCTATCCTGTCCATACCTGATCTTCATAGAGTAAAATATGCCGACCGCCACTCTAGTGATATTTGTTAAACGCTAAAATAATAGCAATAACGATTATCACTAGAGAGGAACGTATAAAACATTTCTGACAGGCGGAAAAGTTCCATCAGTCAGATAACGCATTTTCAACCATTGAATGTCACTATATAAAATCCAAGTTTTTGGCAGCTTTCAGATGGGTATAATAGCAGGTGGTGATGGGGGGTGGGGGCACTTATGAAACATTTGCACTGAGCCCACCAATGTATTAAAACGGCCCTGACGCCAGTACATCTTCCTCTAAAATAAGCCATACCATGACCACTATAGATATAAGACCACTCATAAATGAAACCTTTCTAACATATTTTACAGTGAAAGAACACCAAAGAAACATCTCCTCCCCTGTACACCCAGATATGTAGATGAGGGGCGCTGCCCATTGAAAGCTATGGAGATAAACGTATACTGTACTAATGTATCTGGATTATTTGGTTTTCTACACAACTACAATTATTCTGAAATGCCAGCAGAGATTCTGGTGGACTATGGGCATCACTGCCAACCCAGACACACAATCACATCCCCTGTCCCATCATCAGATAATAAAGCACTAGAAGGACCAGCCATGAAGTTCTCCATTCCTCAGGACACTGGACTATCAGTCATGATGCCCACATCCTATATGGCAGACCAGGTACATGTAGTACTGGCAGGCAGGTGCCACCTGAGGATTCTGTGACCTCTGGCATCATGTGACCTGCACACGACTAACTGACGTTTAGTCTCAACTGTCGACGGCAGAGATAGGACTGGACTACAGGATTACCTGAGCATCTATTGAGAATGGCGTCCACTGGACAAGGAGGAGAAGGCGAAAGGAAGAGAGAGGAGAAGAGGAAGAGACAAGAGGAGAAGAGAGAAGAAGGAAAGAGAGAGGAAAAGAGGAAGAGAGAAGAGGAGAAGAGAGATGAATGGCAGAGAGAGGAAAAGAGGAAGAGAGAAGAAGATGATGAGTGTGGATCAAAATATATAAAGAAGAGGAGAGAAGGAGAGGCCAGACTATTGGAGGATGACGGGCCAAGACCAGGGAGAAGCCAGGACCCTGCAACATCCAGCCCCTACCCTGACTTTTACATCGGTCGTCTCACCATCCATCAGGTGTTGGGTAGGGGCGCCTTTGGCAAAGTAAGTTTTATAACTTCTTATTTTTGGATAAAGGGAAATAAATAATGTTGTATTTCATTTGTTGTTCATCTGTATGCAAGCTATTGTTTCCTGTTATCAGCCAATGAATGCATATCAGTCTAACTGTAGTTTCTTCCAATTGCATGAATGTTAGGATATCCAGAAATGTCCTGGCCCACTGTTCACCCCTTCATATCTCATATCTCCAGTAACTTTATATCCATATGTGTGACTCTTTCTATAGCGCTGCACTGTAATAAGCCTCCATATTACTTAGGTCTAGTCTGCTAGAAAGGGATATCCAGTGTGATGGAAAGCTGGTCTCAGGGAATGAAGGGCCTGTTGTATATTTGCTAATATTTGGTCATCCCCATAAAGTCTCCAAGAGCAGACACCACATTATATTTGCTCACTTCTGTTGTAGGATCTGGATGCCACCTGACTGACCGACTATTCAGTCCAGCCCTCTGTCACAGGCAGCAGAATAGCCAGAAATCCTCAATGCAATAAATGTTATAGAATTTCTCCTGTAACCAGTTTTAATGAATTTTCCATTTTTTCTTCAGGTGTTCCTGGCATCATTACCCGGCCGAAACACCTTCATGGCCGTCAAGGTTGTCACCAAGACAGGACGCAACGCAGCAGTTCTAATGAGAGAGCGGCAGATACTCCTGAAGGCCCGAGACTGCCCATTTCTTTGCCACCTGTATGCCGCACAACAGTCTCAGGATGCAGCGTATTTCATCACGGAGTATCTGTCTGGCGGCAGCCTGGAGAAATTAATTAGAATGTGCGGCAGTCTGAACACCGACAACGTAAGGCGAGTAAATGACGAATCAGGAGACGGGAAAAAAAGACTGAAAGTGGACTGAATGGTGGAAAGTATAGGGTGACATGACAGATCAGGTATATAAGAATGCAGAGACTGGAGGGAATACAGGCGACCATATACAGCGCCTCCTCTATCCTGCTGGAGACTGACACTTTAATAATAATGTGATATTAAAGAATTACTAGAGAAGATTTCATGTCACTGACTCTATACTCTGTCCTCAGATTCTACACAGCAGAAATAGTATGTGGACTCCAGTTCCTCCATAGACACAACATCGTCCACAGGTAAGCAGAAACTTCCATTGTAATGGTGGAAATACTGTACCCAGCTTTCCTGATCGATACCTGGTTTTGCTGTAGTACATGCCTCCAATGTCACCCCTTCCCTGGGTAAATTTGCCATTCACTTTTTTAATATGTCATCTGTCTTCTTTCATTGCAGAGATATAAAGCCAGCAAATATCATGTTGGATGGAAATGGACACATCCGCCTCATTGACCTGGGGATTGCCCGCGACGGTGTCACCTCCTCCACAAAGATCCGTGGAACGGCAGGCACACCAAGTTATCAGGCCCCCGAGGTGCTTCTCAGACAGGAATTCGATACAGCAGTTGACTGGTGGAGCCTGGGGATTGTTGTGTCCAAGATGTCCATAGGATTCTCCCCATTTTACTATGGCGGCAACATCACCAAAGACGAGCCAAAGCTGCCATCTTGGCTGGATGCCGACCTAAAAGAACTGCTCCTAAACCTGCTGCAGAAAAATCCTGAGAAGCGGCTGGATGTGAACAGCAAGATCAGATACCATCCATTTTTTAACACCATCTGCTGGAAGGATCTGGAGAGGAGAAGAGCACAGCCGCCTTTCATACCATTCAAGGCCGTTCTGGAGAATGAAGACCTTCTGTGGCCGGAGAACCAAACCCTTCACCACCAAGATGAATTCAGCTATATGTCACCAAGCTGGACCCGGTAAGATCCTCCTCGAGTGATGATATTCATTAGAGCTTCCAAGTAATGATGATCATTTCTGTTCCTCGGTCTTCTCCCTCCTGTACTTTATTCTCATTGCTCCTGTCAGTTACTATGTCTCTGCTTCTTCTTAGTATGATGGAAAGATCTCGACTGTGAAGGCGTCCACGACCATCTGGTGAGTATCCACTATGTACACCTATACATACATATCTATACACCTATATCAACAGGAAATGTTCTTTATTATAAACTTTCCCAATTATGTCAAATTCATTTACAATGTATGGATAAATACATTGTAATATAATTTTATATAATTGGGAAAATTTATAATAAAGAACGTTTCCTCAAAAATAACAAAAGTCTTTTCCACTCCTTAGTTATGTCTGCTATTGGTAAATCTGACAACCAATAAAATACAGCCAACATTTTGGATCCCAGACTTTCAAAAACTTGTAATATAGACCCATTTTAAAATATATATGAGACCTTTGCAGACATTCACACTTTTATAAATCTGATCAGGAATACAAGTCGCCTTGTTACAGTTTCCCACTTCTCTATATTCTGAATAGCTACAACTAACATTTCCATCTTGTATCTTGCAGGATCAGCCCATGCCAATGCCCAGAACTCTGTGCCTCCTGACCCATGCCTCTGCTGCTGTATGAGACCTCGGCTGCCTGCATCATCCTCTTTATCACATCTTTATGCTGCAAATGTTCCACCAAGTTGTCGCCTGGACCTTGACGATACATCCTTCAATATCTGGCCTGCATCAAACATCACCCTCTCCTGAAGAGTGGCCTGTGCACATATTCCAACTCCAAGCACAGGCCAGGTAAGTTATACACCTCACCTATATATTCACAGTACATACACATAGTATAGACACATACACATAGATAGATATAAGTATAGAGATATAGATAGAAATATAGACACATAAATATGTATAGGCACAAACACATAGATAGACAGATAGATAGATAGATAGATAGATAGATAGATAGATAGATAGATAGATAGGTAGATAGACAGATAGATCGATAGATCAATAGATGTAGATATTGGCTTTGATCCTGAGACTTGTTCTGATTGCCATATTTGGGGTCAGGAAGGAATTTTTCCCTTTGAGGACAATTGGCTCATTCCTCAAGGAGGTTTTTGCCTTCCTCTGGATCAACTTAGCCTTAAATAGGTTTAGAAAGATAGATCTTTAAAAGCAATAACTAATTATTCAAATAAAATAAATATAGAACACATAGCTTTAGCTTTGTATGATGTAGATGAGAAAAATATACAAAAAAAATAAATAAATTCCATACTAGTTACAGTGTAGGTTATGTACTGGCATATATATATATATATATATATATATATATATATAAAAACATAGCAAATAAATCTGATAGGTTAGGTATTGGCTTTTGATCCTGGGACTTGTTCTGACCGCCATTTTCGGGGTCAGGAAGGAATTTTCCCCCCTTACATGAGGACAATTGGCTCTTTCCTCAAGGGGGTTTTCGCCTTCCTCTGGATCAACTCAGCCTTAAATAGGTTTAATTCTTAGATCTTTAAAGTATTTTGACTGTAGTTTTATTTATTATCTAAGTATTTACATAAATAACATAATATAGTTAATATATATAATAGTATAAATATATAAAAAAGAAAAAAAAAATAAGTTTAATTAGTGTTTTTGATATATTATATAAATAGTAATATCAGTAACTTAAGATGAATATATATAAGAAAAAAATAGGTTTAAATAAAAAAATCTAACATTTCTTAACATACTTGACTAGTAAAAAAAATATAAAAATAATAAACTCCTTTTATCTGTTCTTTTTATCTTTTCTTAGGTTTAGCTTCTTAAAATATTAGATAATACCAGTAAAAATATATTCAAAATAATAAACACTATTTTATTACTATAGGTTAAGTACTGACATCAACTCAGTCTCGACCCCCCCCTCCCCTACTAACTAGAAATAAATAGTTATTTTTACCCCTTACATCTTTGTGTCTGTGTCCATATATTATTCTGATAAATGAGTAATCGTGCCTAATGTCGTCTACTCCAAAAGTCAAGATGTGCACTTCCTATACATATAGGAGATATTCTTCGCCTTTGTGTTAGGTTAAGTATCTCACCTGTCCACCAGTCATTGCATGATAGGAGATGATATGCATATCTGGTTGGCAGTCTTTATAGGTATCCAGCACATATGCACAATACTGTAAAAGATGGAGGCTGAAGAACATATTATAGAGTTCAATTGCCTGTATAGGGCCCAGGGATTTCTTATTGGTGACCCTTGACACAGTCATCTCCTTATATTCTGATAAGAGGACTACTCACCATTTCTTTCCAAAATAGTTGCAATTTATATTTATGCAATTTCTGAAGCCAAAGCTAGGTATTGGTCACATAGGATGTGAACTGGGAACCTATTAAGGACAGATGGTAATCCTCCTGGTTATCTTCAATATATAGAAGATTTTGCATCCTGCATTAATAAACCTGAACGTGTGTCAGATTACCCATATTAGCCATATTCATGTTGTGTGTGTTTATGGTGGTAAGCACATATATTTCTGAAGGCCCTTTTCATATTTTACAAATATGCTACATGTGAATTTACACTTAAAAGACAAGATTTTATCCTGCCAGTAAAAATGTGTGTTTCTAAAAGACATGTCTAGACAATGGCATTAAAAACAGAAGAAGTCATACTTACATTACCAATGAACCTTGGGGGTAAATTATCATTCACCATACATCAGAATGTAAGAAAAAGTTTCAAACATTTCTGTAAACCTGTTTTTGCACAAACATTTGCACCTTTTTGCCATGTTCTACTGTCCACAGCACTATTCTGAAAAAGTGGGCGCACAAAATTTCGACTCCTGCAGTCCGACAAATTTAGTATAATTTATGCCAAAAACTGGTGTATATTATAGCTGAAATGTAGGCCAACACATAGCTGGCACAGAAACTTACCTACGTTATGAAGAAGCTGTTAGAGGGTTGTCTGAGATCCAGGCATCAAGGATACTGATGACCGCTACAGCTTCTGGGGCTGAGGAACTGCAACTCTGCTCCCATTCATCCGAATAGAAGAAGAGCTGTTTCTGGCCCTTGTATACAACTTCTGGTGGGAGGGGGAGGGGGGGGGGGCAGATGAGGGAGACATTAAACTGGGGGCCAGATGAGGGGACATTAAACTGGGGATGAGATAAGGGGGACAATAAACTGTGATGGCAGATGAAGAGGGACATTAAACAGAGGGAAGATGAAAGGGGACATTAAAATGGGGGTGTCAGATGAAGGGTACATTAAACTGTGGGCAGGGCCGGTTTTAGACAAAGTGGGGCCCTGGGCAAAATTAAAAGCGGGGCCCCAAATGCTGATATGCAAACAACACCATCGTCTTGCAGTGGCAACCCCTATAATAACGTCTCCTTTCTGCCAACAAAAAAGTAATAACAAGCCCCATTTACCACACACAATTCAAATGAGCACCTTTGTACCACCTAATAGATTTTTGCACCCAGTCATCAGTTATTATAGCACCTCCTTATAAATAATATAATATTACACCTTTATCAGTAATAGCGCCCTTATAAAATGATAAATAGTGCCCTGTATCAGTAATATCCCCCCTTATCAGTAACAATCACTGCTCCCTTATAAATAATAGCCCTCTCATAAATAATAGTTATCCTTATAAATAATAGTCCCCATAATCACTAACAGTTCCCTTTATAAATAAGCCCACTTAACAATTATACCCCCCTTATAAATAGTTCCCCTCTTATAAATAATAGCTCCCCCTTATAATGGATGCCTTATATATAATAGTTCCACCCTTATAAATAATAGCCCGTCTTATAAATAATAGTTCCCCCTTATAATAGCCCCCTCATATTTAAGTTTCCCAATTATATATAGTAACCCACCCTTATATATAATAGTTCTCCGTTATACAGTGTCGTACTGAAGGGCCTTTGGCCCACCAGAGGAACTTTTTCTGGGGCCCCACCCAACAGCTTCCTGCTAATAGCCTACACCATGGCTCCTTCACTGAAGTCTTACATATGTGCTGATTATCTGGTGTTACTCAGTATGTTCCCAGTATAGCCAGCCCCTGTAGTACTGTGCAGGCCCCATTAACTCCATGGCCAGTTCATGCACAGTACTGTATGGGGAATGACATGGCCATGGAGCACTACACGTATGTGCAAGATTATAGTGAGGGAGCTGTGATGCAGACATAGTACACAGGGCTGCCAGCAGGAATTTTGAGCCCCCCACCCCCCATAGTATAGTACTCCACATGGTATATAATGTTCCCCGTTATAAAATGCTCCCCTGTGACCTCCACAGTTTCCCCACAAGGTATATAATGCTCCACAGTGGACCCACACAGTATAAAATGCTCCCCTGAGCCCCCCATAGTGGCCCCACATGGTCTATAAGGCTCCACACAGTATACTGCCTCTTAGTGCCCCAGACAGTACAATATGCTCCCCAGCAGCCCCACACAATATAATATGCTCCATACGGTATAATATGCATCCCACAATGCCCCCCAGTATAATGCTCCACAGTGACCTAACACAGTATAACATGCTCCACAATGGCCTCCACACAGTATAATATACTGCCCAGAAGGGTTCCCCCAGTATAATGCTCCACAGTGGTCCCCCACAGTATAATATGCTCTCCACAGTCCTCCCCAGTATAATGCTCTACAATGCTCCCAAGAAGTCCCAAACAATATAATAAACTCCACAGTGGCCCCACAAAGTATAACAGGCTCCCCACACTGCCCCTTCACCCACAGTATAAAGCTCCACAGTGGCCCATAGTATAATATGCTCCTCAGAGGGCCCCCGCTAGTATAATGCTCCACAGTGCCCCCCCCCAGTATTTTGCTCCACAGTGGCCCCACGCAATATATTATGCTCCCCAGAGTGTCCCCCCAGTATAATGCTCCATAGTAGGCCCCACACAGTATAATATACTCCCCAGAGGGCCCCCTAGTATAATGCTCCTTAGTTCCCCCCCGAATAATACCCCACAGTAGCGCCACGCAATATAATATGCTCTACAGATGCCCCCCCAGAATAATGCTCCACAGTGACCCAACACAGTATAACATGCTCAAGAATGGCCTCCACACAGTATAATATACTGCCCAGAGAGGTTCCCCCAGTATAATGCTCCACAGTGGCCCAAAACAGTATAATGCTCTCCAGAGGGCCCCACACACAGTATAATGCTCCACGGTGGCCCCACACAGTATAATATGCTCTCCAGAGGGGCCACCCAGTATAATGCTCCAAAGTGGCCCAAGAGAATATAACATGCTCTCCAGAGCCCCCCACATTATAATGCTCCACAGAGGCCCCATACAGTATAATATGCTATCCAGAGCCCCCCCCAGTTAAATGCTCCACAATGGCCCCACACAGTATAATATGCTATCCAGAGGGAACCCCCAGTATAATGCTCCACAGTGGCCCCACACAGTATAATATGCTATCCAGAAGGCCCCCTCCCCAGAATAATGCTCCACAGGGGCCCCACACAGTATAATATGTTCTATAGAGGGCCCCCTCCCCAGTATAATGTTCCACAGGGGCCCCACACAGTGTAATATGCTATCCAGAGGGGGCCCCCCATTATAATGCTCCACAGTAGCCCTACACAGTATAATATGCTATCCAGAGGGATGCCCCCCCCCAGTGGCCCTACAGATTCCCTTAGTGCTAGGATTATATTATACTCTGGGGTCTCTTCAGTATAATTATCGAAGGCCCGGGGGATGTAAGGGAAAATAACAAACAGTTATACTTACTTTGCCTTACCTCTCCTGGGCCTCCTCGAGCTGCTCCGCTGACCCGCTGGCTTCCTCTTCTCTGCGGCTGACGTCATGCGTTGTGGACATCACCGCTGAAGCCTGTGATTGGGCCTCTTCGGTTACGTGAGCACACCCCAGATGATCGCTAAGGCCAGGCCTCAGTGATGATGTCCGGAACGCCAGAAGATGACGTCGCATGCAAGGACAGGTGAGTAAAAATGTTTCTTATTTTTACTCACCTCGGAAAGGGGCCCTGCGGCACATGTCGCTGGGTCCCTTTCTGTTATCGATATGGCCGGTCCTGAATCCAGGATCCGGCGTCATCGGGCTCCGGATCCCGGGGGCCCCTTTGGGGTCGGGGCCCTGGGCAATTGCCCAGTTTGCCCCCCTTTAACGCCGGCCCTGACTCTGGGGGCAGATGAAGAGGGACATTAAAAAGAGAAAAGATAAAAGGGGACATTAAACTGTGGGGGCAGATGAAGAGGGACATTAAACTGGGGGGCCAGATGAGGGGGACATTAAACTAGGGGGTCAGATGAGGAGGACATTAAACCGGGGGGGAAGATGAAAGGGACATTAAACTGGGGGGCCAGATGAGGGGGACATTAAACTGGGGGGTCAGATGAGGAGGACATTAAACTGGGGGGTCAGATGAGGGGGCATTAAACTGGGGGGTCAGATTAAACATTAAACTGGGGCAGATGTAGGGGGACAGTAAACTGTGGGAGCACCAGGAGGATGACATTATAATGTGGGGGTGAATGTAGGGGCATTATACTGTGTGGGGGTACAAGAGAAATGGATGGGAATGGGTGGAGTCAAAGTAGAAGGTCAGTACCTGGGGGCACTGCTGTATCCCTTTCAAGTATCTGAGATATCGCTGCAGCACCCGTAACTGGTACTATCAAGAATTCGCTTTAGGGAGGGGTAGGGGGTTCCAGCCAAAAGTTTGCACTGGGGCCCACAAGACTTTAGTTACGCCACTTGGTTGCCCAATTCAGTGTAAGTGAATACTAATGAAGTGGATGTTGCCTGTGCCACTATCGCCCACGTCACGATCTTCACGTCCACTCCTGCTTATCCTGTAGCCTACTTGCCCCAGACACCCCCCACTAGGTAACACCTGCATGTTAGTAGCGATACACTGTGGGTGGGTGGATGATAGTTCAGGGACAGGAGAACTCCTGAAGCTACTGCCAGCCCCCTTTATACCGTCCTACAGAGCCCAATCCAGGTTACCCTCCATGCTTCTCCCATAACAGAGCCCCTGTAAAAGTGTGTTTTTTATTCCACATATCCTCTGCAGTCTTCTGTCTCCCCCATGCTATTGCTCCTTACCTGCTACTTTGTCTCTGACACCCCTGAGTCCCTATCAGCTTGTGTTCCCTCCTTCCGGTTATGGTGCATTTATAGTGTATGTCAGATGTACAGTATACTGTATATATACCTCTAATGTATACCATTGTCCAGGAATACAATAGCATATGTCACCCATAGGCTTACATGTTTTATTGTGTACTTTATAATGGGCTATCCTTCTTATCCTTACTGAGAAATCTCTATGCTGTCATTATTTTCCTCATGTGGAGAGGGACAGATGATTTGGCTGTAGGGGCCCTGAAATGTCTGATGGCAGCCCCGCATGTGAAATTTTATCGCCATGGGGTCCACACCTTACAACAAGCCCAGTCCTCCATAATAACATACTGGATGAGGTGTGTTAGCCACAAATGTGTAGAGTGAAAGTGTATTAATAAACATTATTTAATTTTTTTGCACATATATGATGTCACAGCTGTGATGTCTTGGGATTCCATACTGCAACAGTGCTTGTGATATTGCAATGCATTTTCCCAGGCATGTACGAATATCACATGTGATGAAAGATTCTGGAGCCTGTCCATAATGGCCAGTTTCATACACAGAGTTTTGATGAAATAAAATACCATGTGCAATATTATATATCGCTATAAAGATGAAAATACATTGAATTCAGCGCACTGTCGGCTTTCCCGCTATGTGCCTCGGTACTGGAGATATCAGTGCCTTTAATTTCAGCACCAATATCTCCCCACCGTCAGAAGGGAGGGCCTTACAGCCAGTGACAAAAGTCTAGTGAAGGGGCCCCACACATTATTATATGCTCCAGAGTGACCCCACATAATATTATACGCTCCACAGGGTCCCCCACATAATAATATATGCTCCACAGTGGCCTCCACACAGTATTATATGCTCCACAGTGGTCCCCACACAGTATTATATGCTCCACAGTGGCCCCCACACAGTATTATGTGCTCCACAGTGGCCCCCACACAGTATTATGTGCTCCACAGTGGCCCCCACACAGTATTATGTGCTCCACAGTGGCCCCCACCCAATATTATGTGCTCCACAGTGGCCCCCACCCAGTATTATATGCTCCACACTGGCCCCCACCCAGTGTTACATGTTCCACCATGGCCCTCACCCAGTATTATATGCTCCACAGTGGCCCCCACACAGTATTATATGCTCCCAACAGCTCCCCTCCGCTCCGGTGCTATTATTATACTTTGTACACGCTTCTCTCCTGTACTTGGCCGCAGTCAGTACAAACATTATCCAAACCCTTGTACTCTGAGATGCCTATCTGGAATGATATTCAGTGCACCAAACTGTTGATAGCCATCGAAGGAAGTAAAAAGCGATGGACATATATGAGGGTATAGGTGATGGATGTGACCCAGGAGGAGCAGTGAGCAGCTAAACTTCAGGATGTCTAAAATAAAGAGAAATAATAAGTGAATGAACTGAATTTCTAGATACACTAACCACAACACTACTGCATAGGACGTAGACATTACTATTCGGTTACACTTACATTACTTATAATCTTGTTAATTTCCAGGTCGGTGGATGAATCAGCAATGGTCGGTGGATGCCACATCATGGGGGTCCATGTCAAACAGAGGTTCTAGAGTTGTAAGAGGGCAATGGATCCATTTTTCAACCCTCTTACAGACAAGCACAGGGTACAGCAGAGCTGTAGAGCAGGACAACAGCATCCCTCCAATTATATCGTAAAGATCTTCTGTAGACACCAGCACTATTGTTTACCCCTGTAACTACTGAATTCACTGACACCTCTGGCATCAAGGAACCTATACTAGCTATGGCCATATGGACAACCTCTTAAATAATAACAACTATATACCAGGCTATATCTTTTCTCTCATACTGTAGATTGGATACCTGGTATGAATGAACCATGGTGTATGTGTAAGCGCCATGACTCCTTCTCTGTTTACATAGTGTCATTCATCTCATAGCGGCCATGTCATGTAATTACAGCCTCGTCCTATACACATCTATGTGACAAGACTGTAATTACGTGGCACAGGCAGTATAAACAGACAGTGAGTGATATAAACAGGTGCTGGGACCCCTTCATACAGCTGATCAGTGGGGATTCACTTATCTCTTATTGATAATCAATTCTGAGAATAGATCATCCATAAAAATGAGCTGGAAAACTCCTTAAGGCCGGGGCCCCATGTGGCGGAAAATTATTTGCACTGTTAGCCCTATGGTACTGGGAGCCCTGTTGGGCATACCTTCCATCTGTCCCGGATTCCGGGTCCTCTCCCGCTGTCCCGGTCAGCGGCAGGTATGTCCCAGTAGCAACTCATCTGTGTCCTCTCCGGACGCAGATGAGTTAAATACAATGGTGAAGCAGGAGCCATCGGCAGACAGATCCTGCTTCACTGCTCTGTTCGAAGCACATCCCTGTGTGCTACGGTCCCGGGAGCTGTAGGCGTGATGTGATGACGTCACTTACATCACGCCTGCTACTCTCTGAAGAGTCTGGGAGAATAGACTTCACAGAGCTGCAGGGGAGCGAGGAAGGGTGAGTATCAGTGTTTTATTATGTTAAATTGGGGACAGATAAAGGGGGACATCAAACTGGCGGCAAATGAAGGGGGGCAATAAACTGGGGGCAGATGGACGGGGGACATTAAACTGGGGACAAATGAAGGGGCAATATTAAACTATGGGAGCAGATGGAGGGTGACATTAAACTGGGGGAAGCTGGAGGAGAAAATTAAACTGGGGCAAGATGGAAGGGGGCATTAAACTGGGGGCAAACGAAGGGGAAAATTAAACTGGGGGGAGATGAAGAGGAACATTAAACTTGGGGGGTATATAGAATGTAACATTAAACTGGGGAAGCTGGAGGGGATCATTAAACTGGGGCAAGTTGGAAGGGGGTATTAAACTGGGGGCAACTGGAGGAGGATATTAAACCATGGGGGTAGCTTGAAGGGGACATGTCTGCCTCTAGTTGCCCCCAGTTTAATGTCCCCCTGTAGTTGCCCCCAGTTTAAACTGGGGCACCAGAAGAGAGGACTTCATACTGTTGGGCAATTGGAGGGGAACATTATAATGTGGGGGCATATAATGTTAGGGTGACTGTAGGAGGATTATACTGTGTGGCGACACATAGAAAATGGCTGATAATGGGCGGAGTCAACACAGAAGTGGGTGGAGCTAAATTTGCTGCGGCTAGCCTTTGAAAGTTGGGAGGTATGCTGTTGGGACATTCCTGAATATGTTGTCCTGCAGGGCTGCCCCAGTTGCATATAAAGATGAAGCAGGGAGCCGTCCGCTCCCTGCTTCACCATTCATTCTCTCTTCCCAGGGAGCTGCAGGCGCGATGTGATGACATCACTTACATTGCGCCTACAGCTCCTTCAAGACTCCGGACCGAGACAACAAGGGAGGGAGGAGAGGTGAGTATTACTGTTTTTTTTTTATTTTTTTAAATTACTGTGTGTGTGTGTGTGTGTGTGGTGGTAGGAGAGAGACATTAAACTGTGGGGGCAACTGCAGGGCTTTGAAGATGACTTTGGATTCATTTTAAAGACAAGAATCTCATCTATAAAATGATACCAAGATCACCATGATAGTCCTTACAGATCCAGAGCGATTTGCTGGTGAAATCCAAAATGAATCCAAGCTCATCTTCATAGCCCTAACAGATTCTGAAATATGGGGCTCTAATGTGTCCTCCCCCCTTTTGCCTCAGGCAGCATCTTAGAGCTGTGTGAAGGAGGAAGGAGGGGGAGGGAGCAGAGCTGCAGACTGCAGAGACAATGAGAAATCATCATTGTCTGTGCATAACCTGCATGTGACCCCAGGGGGGAGAAATAGTACGGACTTCTGTCCATATTACGCTAGGTTCACACCTACGTTCTGGATTCTGTTCAGAGGGTCTGCCTGGGAAAACCCCAGATCGGAAACCTAATCCGCTTAAAAAAACGGTTACCCACGGAAACCCGCGGACCCCATAGACTAAAATGGAGTCCGCTGGGTTTCCACCCAAAAAGGGCGAAAAATGTGGAGAGAAAAGCTCTACTTGCAGCGCTTTTCTCTCTGCATTTTTTAGTGGGTTCAGGGACGGAACCCAGCCTTATCCCCTCTCCTATTAGGGAGCATACTATACTTTTGCTCTCTGATTGTCACATAGCGGGATAATGTAATATCCCTCTGAGCCTAGTCACAGGGGTATCTTATGTAATACCCCTTTTTAACAGAACCAGGAAGTTTATTGGCTCTGTGACCCAGACGTTTACCATCGTCTAGGTTGCAGCGCCAAAAGAGTTTCACCAAACACTTACACAACACATACACAAAGCCATCAATAAAGTTTACATTTTTTCGCTCTCCCTATCCTGTCCATACCTGATCTTCATAGAGTAAAATATGCCGACCGCCACTCTAGTGATATTTGTTAAACGCTAAAATAATAGCAATAACGATTATCACTAGAGAGGAACGTATAAAACATTTCTGACAGGCGGAAAAGTTCCATCAGTCAGATAACGCATTTTCAACCATTGAATGTCACTATATAAAATCCAAGTTTTTGGCAGCTTTCAGATGGGTATAATAGCAGGTGGTGATGGGGGGTGGGGGCACTTATGAAACATTTGCACTGAGCCCACCAATGTATTAAAACGGCCCTGACGCCAGTACATCTTCCTCTAAAATAAGCCATACCATGACCACTATAGATATAAGACCACTCATAAATGAAACCTTTCTAACATATTTTACAGTGAAAGAACACCAAAGAAACATCTCCTCCCCTGTACACCCAGATATGTAGATGAGGGGCGCTGCCCATTGAAAGCTATGGAGATAAACGTATACTGTACTAATGTATCTGGATTATTTGGTTTTCTACACAACTACAATTATTCTGAAATGCCAGCAGAGATTCTGGTGGACTATGGGCATCACTGCCAACCCAGACACACAATCACATCCCCTGTCCCATCATCAGATAATAAAGCACTAGAAGGACCAGCCATGAAGTTCTCCATTCCTCAGGACACTGGACTATCAGTCATGATGCCCACATCCTATATGGCAGACCAGGTACATGTAGTACTGGCAGGCAGGTGCCACCTGAGGATTCTGTGACCTCTGGCATCATGTGACCTGCACACGACTAACTGACGTTTAGTCTCAACTGTCGACGGCAGAGATAGGACTGGACTACAGGATTACCTGAGCATCTATTGAGAATGGCGTCCACTGGACAAGGAGGAGAAGGCGAAAGGAAGAGAGAGGAGAAGAGGAAGAGACAAGAGGAGAAGAGAGAAGAAGGAAAGAGAGAGGAAAAGAGGAAGAGAGAAGAGGAGAAGAGAGATGAATGGCAGAGAGAGGAAAAGAGGAAGAGAGAAGAAGATGATGAGTGTGGATCAAAATATATAAAGAAGAGGAGAGAAGGAGAGGCCAGACTATTGGAGGATGACGGGCCAAGACCAGGGAGAAGCCAGGACCCTGCAACATCCAGCCCCTACCCTGACTTTTACATCGGTCGTCTCACCATCCATCAGGTGTTGGGTAGGGGCGCCTTTGGCAAAGTAAGTTTTATAACTTCTTATTTTTGGATAAAGGGAAATAAATAATGTTGTATTTCATTTGTTGTTCATCTGTATGCAAGCTATTGTTTCCTGTTATCAGCCAATGAATGCATATCAGTCTAACTGTAGTTTCTTCCAATTGCATGAATGTTAGGATATCCAGAAATGTCCTGGCCCACTGTTCACCCCTTCATATCTCATATCTCCAGTAACTTTATATCCATATGTGTGACTCTTTCTATAGCGCTGCACTGTAATAAGCCTCCATATTACTTAGGTCTAGTCTGCTAGAAAGGGATATCCAGTGTGATGGAAAGCTGGTCTCAGGGAATGAAGGGCCTGTTGTATATTTGCTAATATTTGGTCATCCCCATAAAGTCTCCAAGAGCAGACACCACATTATATTTGCTCACTTCTGTTGTAGGATCTGGATGCCACCTGACTGACCGACTATTCAGTCCAGCCCTCTGTCACAGGCAGCAGAATAGCCAGAAATCCTCAATGCAATAAATGTTATAGAATTTCTCCTGTAACCAGTTTTAATGAATTTTCCATTTTTTCTTCAGGTGTTCCTGGCATCATTACCCGGCCGAAACACCTTCATGGCCGTCAAGGTTGTCACCAAGACAGGACGCAACGCAGCAGTTCTAATGAGAGAGCGGCAGATACTCCTGAAGGCCCGAGACTGCCCATTTCTTTGCCACCTGTATGCCGCACAACAGTCTCAGGATGCAGCGTATTTCATCACGGAGTATCTGTCTGGCGGCAGCCTGGAGAAATTAATTAGAATGTGCGGCAGTCTGAACACCGACAACGTAAGGCGAGTAAATGACGAATCAGGAGACGGGAAAAAAAAGACTGAAAGTGGACTGAATGGTGGAAAGTATAGGGTGACATGACAGATCAGGTATATAAGAATGCAGAGACTGGAGGGAATACAGGCGACCATATACAGCGCCTCCTCTATCCTGCTGGAGACTGACACTTTAATAATAATGTGATATTAAAGAATTACTAGAGAAGATTTCATGTCACTGACTCTATACTCTGTCCTCAGATTCTACACAGCAGAAATAGTATGTGGACTCCAGTTCCTCCATAGACACAACATCGTCCACAGGTAAGCAGAAACTTCCATTGTAATGGTGGAAATACTGTACCCAGCTTTCCTGATCGATACCTGGTTTTGCTGTAGTACATGCCTCCAATGTCACCCCTTCCCTGGGTAAATTTGCCATTCACTTTTTTAATATGTCATCTGTCTTCTTTCATTGCAGAGATATAAAGCCAGCAAATATCATGTTGGATGGAAATGGACACATCCGCCTCATTGACCTGGGGATTGCCCGCGACGGTGTCACCTCCTCCACAAAGATCCGTGGAACGGCAGGCACACCAAGTTATCAGGCCCCCGAGGTGCTTCTCAGACAGGAATTCGATACAGCAGTTGACTGGTGGAGCCTGGGGATTGTTGTGTCCAAGATGTCCATAGGATTCTCCCCATTTTACTATGGCGGCAACATCACCAAAGACGAGCCAAAGCTGCCATCTTGGCTGGATGCCGACCTAAAAGAACTGCTCCTAAACCTGCTGCAGAAAAATCCTGAGAAGCGGCTGGATGTGAACAGCAAGATCAGATACCATCCATTTTTTAACACCATCTGCTGGAAGGATCTGGAGAGGAGAAGAGCACAGCCGCCTTTCATACCATTCAAGGCCGTTCTGGAGAATGAAGACCTTCTGTGGCCGGAGAACCAAACCCTTCACCACCAAGATGAATTCAGCTATATGTCACCAAGCTGGACCCGGTAAGATCCTCCTCGAGTGATGATATTCATTAGAGCTTCCAAGTAATGATGATCATTTCTGTTCCTCGGTCTTCTCCCTCCTGTACTTTATTCTCATTGCTCCTGTCAGTTACTATGTCTCTGCTTCTTCTTAGTATGATGGAAAGATCTCGACTGTGAAGGCGTCCACGACCATCTGGTGAGTATCCACTATGTACACCTATACATACATATCTATACACCTATATCAACAGGAAATGTTCTTTATTATAAACTTTCCCAATTATGTCAAATTCATTTACAATGTATGGATAAATACATTGTAATATAATTTTATATAATTGGGAAAATTTATAATAAAGAACGTTTCCTCAAAAATAACAAAAGTCTTTTCCACTCCTTAGTTATGTCTGCTATTGGTAAATCTGACAACCAATAAAATACAGCCAACATTTTGGATCCCAGACTTTCAAAAACTTGTAATATAGACCCATTTTAAAATATATATGAGACCTTTGCAGACATTCACACTTTTATAAATCTGATCAGGAATACAAGTCGCCTTGTTACAGTTTCCCACTTCTCTATATTCTGAATAGCTACAACTAACATTTCCATCTTGTATCTTGCAGGATCAGCCCATGCCAATGCCCAGAACTCTGTGCCTCCTGACCCATGCCTCTGCTGCTGTATGAGACCTCGGCTGCCTGCATCATCCTCTTTATCACATCTTTATGCTGCAAATGTTCCACCAAGTTGTCGCCTGGACCTTGACGATACATCCTTCAATATCTGGCCTGCATCAAACATCACCCTCTCCTGAAGAGTGGCCTGTGCACATATTCCAACTCCAAGCACAGGCCAGGTAAGTTATACACCTCACCTATATATTCACAGTACATACACATAGTATAGACACATACACATAGATAGATATAAGTATAGAGATATAGATAGAAATATAGACACATAAATATGTATAGGCACAAACACATAGATAGACAGATAGATAGATAGATAGATAGATAGATAGATAGATAGATAGATAGACAGATAGATCGATAGATCAATAGATGTAGATATTGGCTTTGATCCTGAGACTTGTTCTGATTGCCATATTTGGGGTCAGGAAGGAATTTTTCCCTTTGAGGACAATTGGCTCATTCCTCAAGGAGGTTTTTGCCTTCCTCTGGATCAACTTAGCCTTAAATAGGTTTAGAAAGATAGATCTTTAAAAGCAATAACTAATTATTCAAATAAAATAAATATAGAACACATAGCTTTAGCTTTGTATGATGTAGATGAGAAAAATATACAAAAAAAATAAATAAATTCCATACTAGTTACAGTGTAGGTTATGTACTGGCATATATATATATATATATATATATATATATATATATATATATATATGACATAGCAAATAAATCTGATAGGTTAGGTATTGGCTTTTGATCCTGGGACTTGTTCTGACCGCCATTTTCGGGGTCAGGAAGGAATTTTCCCCCCCTTACATGAGGACAATTGGCTCTTTCCTCAAGGGGGTTTTCGCCTTCCTCTGGATCAACTCAGCCTTAAATAGGTTTAATTCTTAGATCTTTAAAGTATTTTGACTGTAGTTTTATTTATTATCTAAGTATTTACATAAATAACATAATATAGTTAATATATATAATAGTATAAATATATAAAAAAGAAAAAAAAATAAGTTTAATTAGTGTTTTTGATATATTATATAAATAGTAATATCAGTAACTTAAGATGAATATATATAAGAAAAAAATAGGTTTAAATAAAAAAATCTAACATTTCTTAACATACTTGACTAGTAAAAAAAATATAAAAATAATAAACTCCTTTTATCTGTTCTTTTTATCTTTTCTTAGGTTTAGCTTCTTAAAATATTAGATAATACCAGTAAAAATATATTCAAAATAATAAACACTATTTTATTACTATAGGTTAAGTACTGACATCAACTCAGTCTCGACCCCCCCTCCCCTACTAACTAGAAATAAATAGTTATTTTTACCCCTTACATCTTTGTGTCTGTGTCCATATATTATTCTGATAAATGAGTAATCGTGCCTAATGTCGTCTACTCCAAAAGTCAAGATGTGCACTTCCTATACATATAGGAGATATTCTTCGCCTTTGTGTTAGGTTAAGTATCTCACCTGTCCACCAGTCATTGCATGATAGGAGATGATATGCATATCTGGTTGGCAGTCTTTATAGGTATCCAGCACATATGCACAATACTGTAAAAGATGGAGGCTGAAGAACATATTATAGAGTTCAATTGCCTGTATAGGGCCCAGGGATTTCTTATTGGTGACCCTTGACACAGTCATCTCCTTATATTCTGATAAGAGGACTACTCACCATTTCTTTCCAAAATAGTTGCAATTTATATTTATGCAATTTCTGAAGCCAAAGCTAGGTATTGGTCACATAGGATGTGAACTGGGAACCTATTAAGGACAGATGGTAATCCTCCTGGTTATCTTCAATATATAGAAGATTTTGCATCCTGCATTAATAAACCTGAACGTGTGTCAGATTACCCATATTAGCCATATTCATGTTGTGTGTGTTTATGGTGGTAAGCACATATATTTCTGAAGGCCCTTTTCATATTTTACAAATATGCTACATGTGAATTTACACTTAAAAGACAAGATTTTATCCTGCCAGTAAAAATGTGTGTTTCTAAAAGACATGTCTAGACAATGGCATTAAAAACAGAAGAAGTCATACTTACATTACCAATGAACCTTGGGGGTAAATTATCATTCACCATACATCAGAATGTAAGAAAAAGTTTCAAACATTTCTGTAAACCTGTTTTTGCACAAACATTTGCACCTTTTTGCCATGTTCTACTGTCCACAGCACTATTCTGAAAAAGTGGGCGCACAAAATTTCGACTCCTGCAGTCCGACAAATTTAGTATAATTTATGCCAAAAACTGGTGTATATTATAGCTGAAATGTAGGCCAACACATAGCTGGCACAGAAACTTACCTACGTTATGAAGAAGCTGTTAGAGGGTTGTCTGAGATCCAGGCATCAAGGATACTGATGACCGCTACAGCTTCTGGGGCTGAGGAACTGCAACTCTGCTCCCATTCATCCGAATAGAAGAAGAGCTGTTTCTGGCCCTTGTATACAACTTCTGGTGGGAGGGGGAGGGGGGGGCAGATGAGGGAGACATTAAACTGGGGGCCAGATGAGGGGACATTAAACTGGGGATGAGATAAGGGGGACAATAAACTGTGATGGCAGATGAAGAGGGACATTAAACAGAGGGAAGATGAAAGGGGACATTAAATTGAGGGTGTCAGATGAAGGGTACATTAAACTGTGGGCAGGGCCGGTTTTAGACAAAGTGGGGCCCTGGGCAAAATTAAAAGCGGGGCCCCAAATGCTGATATGCAAACAACACCATCGTCTTGCAGTGGCAACCCCTATAATAACGTCTCCTTTCTGCCAACAAAAAAGTAATAACAAGCCCCATTTACCACACACAATTCAAATGAGCACCTTTGTACCACCTAATAGATTTTTGCACCCAGTCATCAGTTATTATAGCACCTCCTTATAAATAATATAATATTACACCTTTATCAGTAATAGCGCCCTTATAAATGATAAATAGTGCCCTGTATCAGTAATATCCCCCCTTATCAGTAACAATCACTGCTCCCTTATAAATAATAGCCCTCTCATAAATAATAGTTATCCTTATAAATAATAGTCCCCATAATCACTAACAGTTCCCTTTATAAATAAGCCCACTTAACAATTATACCCCCCTTATAAATAGTTCCCCTCTTATAAATAATAGCTCCCCCTTATAATGGATGCCTTATATATAATAGTTCCACCCTTATAAATAATAGCCCGTCTTATAAATAATAGTTCCCCCTTATAATAGCCCCCTCATATTTAAGTTTCCCAATTATATATAGTAACCCACCCTTATATATAATAGTTCTCCGTTATACAGTGTCGTACTGAAGGGCCTTTGGCCCACCAGAGGAACTTTTTCTGGGGCCCCACCCAACAGCTTCCTGCTAATAGCCTACACCATGGCTCCTTCACTGAAGTCTTACATATGTGCTGATTATCTGGTGTTACTCAGTATGTTCCCAGTATAGCCAGCCCCTGTAGTACTGTGCAGGCCCCATTAACTCCATGGCCAGTTCATGCACAGTACTGTATGGGGAATGACATGGCCATGGAGCACTACACGTATGTGCAAGATTATAGTGAGGGAGCTGTGATGCAGACATAGTACACAGGGCTGCCAGCAGGAATTTTGAGCCCCCCACCCCCCATAGTATAGTACTCCACATGGTATATAATGTTCCCCGTTATAAAATGCTCCCCTGTGACCTCCACAGTTTCCCCACAAGGTATATAATGCTCCACAGTGGACCCACACAGTATAAAATGCTCCCCTGAGCCCCCCATAGTGGCCCCACATGGTCTATAAGGCTCCACACAGTATACTGCCTCTTAGTGCCCCAGACAGTACAATATGCTCCCCAGCAGCCCCACACAATATAATATGCTCCATACGGTATAATATGCATCCCACAATGCCCCCCAGTATAATGCTCCACAGTGACCTAACACAGTATAACATGCTCCACAATGGCCTCCACACAGTATAATATACTGCCCAGAAGGGTTCCCCCAGTATAATGCTCCACAGTGGTCCCCCACAGTATAATATGCTCTCCACAGTCCTCCCCAGTATAATGCTCTACAATGCTCCCAAGAAGTCCCAAACAATATAATAAACTCCACAGTGGCCCCACAAAGTATAACAGGCTCCCCACACTGCCCCTTCACCCACAGTATAAAGCTCCACAGTGGCCCATAGTATAATATGCTCCTCAGAGGGCCCCCGCTAGTATAATGCTCCACAGTGCCCCCCCCCAGTATTTTGCTCCACAGTGGCCCCACGCAATATATTATGCTCCCCAGAGTGTCCCCCCAGTATAATGCTCCATAGTAGGCCCCACACAGTATAATATACTCCCCAGAGGGCCCCCTAGTATAATGCTCCTTAGTTCCCCCCCGAATAATACCCCACAGTAGCGCCACGCAATATAATATGCTCTACAGATGCCCCCCCAGAATAATGCTCCACAGTGACCCAACACAGTATAACATGCTCAAGAATGGCCTCCACACAGTATAATATACTGCCCAGAGAGGTTCCCCCAGTATAATGCTCCACAGTGGCCCAAAACAGTATAATGCTCTCCAGAGGGCCCCACACACAGTATAATGCTCCACGGTGGCCCCACACAGTATAATATGCTCTCCAGAGGGGCCACCCAGTATAATGCTCCAAAGTGGCCCAAGAGAATATAACATGCTCTCCAGAGCCCCCCACATTATAATGCTCCACAGAGGCCCCATACAGTATAATATGCTATCCAGAGCCCCCCCCAGTTAAATGCTCCACAATGGCCCCACACAGTATAATATGCTATCCAGAGGGAACCCCCAGTATAATGCTCCACAGTGGCCCCACACAGTATAATATGCTATCCAGAAGGCCCCCTCCCCAGAATAATGCTCCACAGGGGCCCCACACAGTATAATATGTTCTATAGAGGGCCCCCTCCCCAGTATAATGTTCCACAGGGGCCCCACACAGTGTAATATGCTATCCAGAGGGGGCCCCCCATTATAATGCTCCACAGTAGCCCTACACAGTATAATATGCTATCCAGAGGGATGCCCCCCCCAGTGGCCCTACAGATTCCCTTAGTGCTAGGATTATATTATACTCTGGGGTCTCTTCAGTATAATTATCGAAGGCCCGGGGGATGTAAGGGAAAATAACAAACAGTTATACTTACTTTGCCTTACCTCTCCTGGGCCTCCTCGAGCTGCTCCGCTGACCCGCTGGCTTCCTCTTCTCTGCGGCTGACGTCATGCGTTGTGGACATCACCGCTGAAGCCTGTGATTGGGTCTCTTCGGTTACGTGAGCACACCCCAGATGATCGCTAAGGCCAGGCCTCAGTGATGATGTCCGGAACGCCAGAAGATGACGTCGCATGCAAGGACAGGTGAGTAAAAATGTTTCTTATTTTTACTCACCTCGGAAAGGGGCCCTGCGGCACATGTCGCTGGGTCCCTTTCTGTTATCGATATGGCCGGTCCTGAATCCAGGATCCGGAGTCATCGGGCTCCGGATCCCGGGGGCCCCTTTGGGGTCGGGGCCCTGGGCAATTGCCCAGTTTGCCCCCCTTTAACGCCGGCCCTGACTCTGGGGGCAGATGAAGAGGGACATTAAAAAGAGAAAAGATGAAAGGGGACATTAAACTGTGGGGGCAGATGAAGAGGGACATTAAACTGGGGGCCCAGATGAGGGGGACATTAAACTAGGGGGTCAGATGAGGAGGACATTAAACCGGGGGGGAAGATGAAAGGGACATTAAACTGGGGGGGCCAGATGAGGGGGACATTAAACTGGGGGGTCAGATGAGGAGGACATTAAACTGGGGGGTCAGATGAGGGGGCATTAAACTGGGGGGTCAGATTAAACATTAAACTGGGGCAGATGTAGGGGGACAGTAAACTGTGGGAGCACCAGGAGGATGACATTATAATGTGGGGGTGAATGTAGGGGCATTATACTGTGTGGGGGTACAAGAGAAATGGATGGGAATGGGTGGAGTCAAAGTAGAAGGTCAGTACCTGGGGGCACTGCTGTATCCCTTTCAAGTATCTGAGATATCGCTGCAGCACCCGTAACTGGTACTATCAAGAATTCGCTTTAGGGAGGGGTAGGGGGTTCCAGCCAAAAGTTTGCACTGGGGCCCACAAGACTTTAGTTACGCCACTTGGTTGCCCAATTCAGTGTAAGTGAATACTAATGAAAGTGGATGTTGCCTGTGCCACTATCGCCCACGTCACGATCTTCACGTCCACTCCTGCTTATCCTGTAGCCTACTTGCCCCAGACACCCCCCACTAGGTAACACCTGCATGTTAGTAGCGATACACTGTGGGTGGGTGGATGATAGTTCAGGGACAGGAGAACTCCTGAAGCTACTGCCAGCCCCCTTTATACCGTCCTACAGAGCCCAATCCAGGTTACCCTCCATGCTTCTCCCATAACAGAGCCCCTGTAAAAGTGTGTTTTTTATTCCACATATCCTCTGCAGTCTTCTGTCTCCCCCATGCTATTGCTCCTTACCTGCTACTTTGTCTCTGACACCCCTGAGTCCCTATCAGCTTGTGTTCCCTCCTTCCGGTTATGGTGCATTTATAGTGTATGTCAGATGTACAGTATACTGTACATATACCTCTAATGTATACCATTGTCCAGGAATACAATAGCATATGTCACCCATAGGCTTACATGTTTTATTGTGTACTTTATAATGGGCTATCCTTCTTATCCTTACTGAGAAATCTCTATGCTGTCATTATTTTCCTCATGTGGAGAGGGACAGATGATTTGGCTGTAGGGGCCCTGAAATGTCTGATGGCAGCCCCGCATGTGAAATTTTATCGCCATGGGGTCCACACCTTACAACAAGCCCAGTCCTCCATAATAACATACTGGATGAGGTGTGTTAGCCACAAATGTGTAGAGTGAAAGTGTATTAATAAACATTATTTAATTTTTTTGCACATATATGATGTCACAGCTGTGATGTCTTGGGATTCCATACTGCAACAGTGCTTGTGATATTGCAATGCATTTTCCCAGGCATGTACGAATATCACATGTGATGAAAGATTCTGGAGCCTGTCCATAATGGCCAGTTTCATACACAGAGTTTTGATGAAATAAAATACCATGTGCAATATTATATATCGCTATAAAGATGAAAATACATTGAATTCAGCGCACTGTCGGCTTTCCCGCTATGTGCCTCGGTACTGGAGATATCAGTGCCTTTAATTTCAGCACCAATATCTCCCCACCGTCAGAAGGGAGGGCCTTACAGCCAGTGACAAAAGTCTAGTGAAGGGGCCCCACACATTATTATATGCTCCAGAGTGACCCCACATAATATTATACGCTCCACAGGGTCCCCCACATAATAATATATGCTCCACAGTGGCCTCCACACAGTATTATATGCTCCACAGTGGTCCCCACACAGTATTATATGCTCCACAGTGGCCCCCACACAGTATTATGTGCTCCACAGTGGCCCCCACACAGTATTATGTGCTCCACAGTGGCCCCCACACAGTATTATGTGCTCCACAGTGGCCCCCACCCAATATTATGTGCTCCACAGTGGCCCCCACCCAGTATTATATGCTCCACACTGGCCCCCACCCAGTGTTACATGTTCCACCATGGCCCTCACCCAGTATTATATGCTCCACAGTGGCCCCCACACAGTATTATATGCTCCCAACAGCTCCCCTCCGCTCCGGTGCTATTATTATACTTTGTACACGCTTCTCTCCTGTACTTGGCCGCAGTCAGTACAAACATTATCCAAACCCTTGTACTGTGAGATGCCTATCTGGAATGATATTCAGTGCACCAAACTGTTGATAGCCATCGAAGGAAGTAAAAAGCGATGGACATATATGAGGGTATAGGTGATGGATGTGACCCAGGAGGAGCAGTGAGCAGCTAAACTTCAGGATGTCTAAAATAAAGAGAAATAATAAGTGAATGAACTGAATTTCTAGATACACTAACCACAACACTACTGCATAGGACGTAGACATTACTATTCGGTTACACTTACATTACTTATAATCTTGTTAATTTCCAGGTCGGTGGATGAATCAGCAATGGTCGGTGGATGCCACATCATGGGGGTCCATGTCAAACAGAGGTTCTAGAGTTGTAAGAGGGCAATGGATCCATTTTTCAACCCTCTTACAGACAAGCACAGGGTACAGCAGAGCTGTAGAGCAGGACAACAGCATCCCTCCAATTATATCGTAAAGATCTTCTGTAGACACCAGCACTATTGTTTACCCCTGTAACTACTGAATTCACTGACACCTCTGGCATCAAGGAACCTATACTAGCTATGGCCATATGGACAACCTCTTAAATAATAACAACTATATACCAGGCTATATCTTTTCTCTCATACTGTAGATTGGATACCTGGTATGAATGAACCATGGTGTATGTGTAAGCGCCATGACTCCTTCTCTGTTTACATAGTGTCATTCATCTCATAGCGGCCATGTCATGTAATTACAGCCTCGTCCTATACACATCTATGTGACAAGACTGTAATTACGTGGCACAGGCAGTATAAACAGACAGTGAGTGATATAAACAGGTGCTGGGACCCCTTCATACAGCTGATCAGTGGGGATTCACTTATCTCTTATTGATAATCAATTCTGAGAATAGATCATCCATAAAAATGAGCTGGAAAACTCCTTAAGGCCGGGGCCCCATGTGGCGGAAAATTATTTGCACTGTTAGCCCTATGGTACTGGGAGCCCTGTTGGGCATACCTTCCATCTGTCCCGGATTCCGGGTCCTCTCCCGCTGTCCCGGTCAGCGGCAGGTATGTCCCAGTAGCAACTCATCTGTGTCCTCTCCGGACGCAGATGAGTTAAATACAATAGTGAAGCAGGAGCCATCGGCAGACAGATCCTGCTTCACTGCTCTGTTCGAAGCACATCCCTGTGTGCTACGGTCCCGGGAGCTGTAGGCGTGATGTGATGACGTCACTTACATCACGCCTGCTACTCTCTGAAGAGTCTGGGAGAATAGACTTCACAGAGCTGCAGGGGAGCGAGGAAGGGTGAGTATCAGTGTTTTATTATGTTAAATTGGGGACAGATAAAGGGGGACATCAAACTGGCGGCAAATGAAGGGGGGCAATAAACTGGGGGCAGATGGACGGGGGGACATTAAACTGGGGACAAATGAAGGGGCAATATTAAACTATGGGAGCAGATGGAGGGTGACATTAAACTGGGGGAAGCTGGAGGAGAAAATTAAACTGGGGCAAGATGGAAGGGGGCATTAAACTGGGGGCAAACGAAGGGGAAAATTAAACTGGGGGGAGATGAAGAGGAACATTAAACTTGGGGGGTATATAGAATGTAACATTAAACTGGGGAAGCTGGAGGGGATCATTAAACTGGGGCAAGTTGGAAGGGGGTATTAAACTGGGGGCAACTGGAGGAGGATATTAAACCATGGGGGTAGCTTGAAGGGGACATGTCTGCCTCTAGTTGCCCCCAGTTTAATGTCCCCCTGTAGTTGCCCCCAGTTTAAACTGGGGCACCAGAAGAGAGGACTTCATACTGTTGGGCAATTGGAGGGGAACATTATAATGTGGGGGCATATAATGTTAGGGTGACTGTAGGAGGATTATACTGTGTGGCGACACATAGAAAATGGCTGATAATGGGCGGAGTCAACACAGAAGTGGGTGGAGCTAAATTTGCTGCGGCTAGCCTTTGAAAGTTGGGAGGTATGCTGTTGGGACATTCCTGAATATGTTGTCCTGCAGGGCTGCCCCAGTTGCATATAAAGATGAAGCAGGGAGCCGTCCGCTCCCTGCTTCACCATTCATTCTCTCTTCCCAGGGAGCTGCAGGCGCGATGTGATGACATCACTTACATTGCGCCTACAGCTCCTTCAAGACTCCGGACCGAGACAACAAGGGAGGGAGGAGAGGTGAGTATTACTGTTTTTTTTTTATTTTTTTAAATTACTGTGTGTGTGTGTGTGTGTGTGGTAGGAGAGAGACATTAAACTGTGGGGGCAACTGCAGGGCTTTGAAGATGACTTTGGATTCATTTTAAAGACAAGAATCTCATCTATAAAATGATACCAAGATCACCATGATAGTCCTTACAGATCCAGAGCGATTTGCTGGTGAAATCCAAAATGAATCCAAGCTCATCTTCATAGCCCTAACAGATTCTGAAATATGGGGCTCTAATGGGTCCTCCCCCCTTTTGCCTCAGGCAGCATCTTAGAGCTGTGTGAAGGAGGAAGGAGGGGGAGGGAGCAGAGCTGCAGACTGCAGAGACAATGAGAAATCATCATTGTCTGTGCATAACCTGCATGTGACCCCAGGGGGGAGAAATAGTACGGACTTCTGTCCATATTACGCTAGGTTCACACCTACGTTCTGGATTCTGTTCAGAGGGTCTGCCTGGGAAAACCCCAGATCGGAAACCTAATCCGCTTAAAAAAACGTTTACCCACGGAAACCCGCGGACCCCATAGACTAAAATGGAGTCCGCTGGGTTTCCACCCAAAAAGGGCGAAAAATGTGGAGAGAAAAGCTCTACTTGCAGCGCTTTTCTCTCTGCATTTTTTAGTGGGTTCAGGGACGGAACCCAGCCTTATCCCCTCTCCTATTAGGGAGCATACTATACTTTTGCTCTCTGATTGTCACATAGCGGGATAATGTAATATCCCTCTGAGCCTAGTCACAGGGGTATCTTATGTAATACCCCTTTTTAACAGAACCAGGAAGTTTATTGGCTCTGTGACCCAGACGTTTACCATCGTCTAGGTTGCAGCGCCAAAAGAGTTTCACCAAACACTTACACAACACATACACAAAGCCATCAATAAAGTTTACATTTTTTCGCTGTCCCTATCCTGTCCATACCTGATCTTCATAGAGTAAAATATGCCGACCGCCACTCTAGTGATATTTGTTAAACGCTAAAATAATAGCAATAACGATTATCACTAGAGAGGAACGTATAAAACATTTCTGACAGGCGGAAAAGTTCCATCAGTCAGATAACGCATTTTCAACCATTGAATGTCACTATATAAAATCCAAGTTTTTGGCAGCTTTCAGATGGGTATAATAGCAGGTGGTGATGGGGGGTGGGGGCACTTATGAAACATTTGCACTGAGCCCACCAATGTATTAAAACGGCCCTGACGCCAGTACATCTTCCTCTAAAATAAGCCATACCATGACCACTATAGATATAAGACCACTCATAAATGAAACCTTTCTAACATATTTTACAGTGAAAGAACACCAAAGAAACATCTCCTCCCCTGTACACCCAGATATGTAGATGAGGGGCGCTGCCCATTGAAAGCTATGGAGATAAACGTATACTGTACTAATGTATCTGGATTATTTGGTTTTCTACACAACTACAATTATTCTGAAATGCCAGCAGAGATTCTGGTGGACTATGGGCATCACTGCCAACCCAGACACACAATCACATCCCCTGTCCCATCATCAGATAATAAAGCACTAGAAGGACCAGCCATGAAGTTCTCCATTCCTCAGGACACTGGACTATCAGTCATGATGCCCACATCCTATATGGCAGACCAGGTACATGTAGTACTGGCAGGCAGGTGCCACCTGAGGATTCTGTGACCTCTGGCATCATGTGACCTGCACACGACTAACTGACGTTTAGTCTCAACTGTCGACGGCAGAGAGAGGACTGGACTACAGGATTACCTGAGCATCTATTGAGAATGGCGTCCACTGGACAAGGAGGAGAAGGCGAAAGGAAGAGAGAGGAGAAGAGGAAGAGACAAGAGGAGAAGAGAGAAGAAGGAAAGAGAGAGGAAAAGAGGAAGAGAGAAGAGGAGAAGAGAGATGAATGGCAGAGAGAGGAAAAGAGGAAGAGAGAAGAAGATGATGAGTGTGGATCAAAATATATAAAGAAGAGGAGAGAAGGAGAGGCCAGACTATTGGAGGATGACGGGCCAAGACCAGGGAGAAGCCAGGACCCTGCAACATCCAGCCCCTACCCTGACTTTTACATCGGTCGTCTCACCATCCATCAGGTGTTGGGTAGGGGCGCCTTTGGCAAAGTAAGTTTTATAACTTCTTATTTTTGGATAAAGGGAAATAAATAATGTTGTATTTCATTTGTTGTTCATCTGTATGCAAGCTATTGTTTCCTGTTATCAGCCAATGAATGCATATCAGTCTAACTGTAGTTTCTTCCAATTGCATGAATGTTAGGATATCCAGAAATGTCCTGGCCCACTGTTCACCCCTTCATATCTCATATCTCCAGTAACTTTATATCCATATGTGTGACTCTTTCTATAGCGCTGCACTGTAATAAGCCTCCATATTACTTAGGTCTAGTCTGCTAGAAAGGGATATCCAGTGTGATGGAAAGCTGGTCTCAGGGAATGAAGGGCCTGTTGTATATTTGCTAATATTTGGTCATCCCCATAAAGTCTCCAAGAGCAGACACCACATTATATTTGCTCACTTCTGTTGTAGGATCTGGATGCCACCTGACTGACCGACTATTCAGTCCAGCCCTCTGTCACAGGCAGCAGAATAGCCAGAAATCCTCAATGCAATAAATGTTATAGAATTTCTCCTGTAACCAGTTTTAATGAATTTTCCATTTTTTCTTCAGGTGTTCCTGGCATCATTACCCGGCCGAAACACCTTCATGGCCGTCAAGGTTGTCACCAAGACAGGACGCAACGCAGCAGTTCTAATGAGAGAGCGGCAGATACTCCTGAAGGCCCGAGACTGCCCATTTCTTTGCCACCTGTATGCCGCACAACAGTCTCAGGATGCAGCGTATTTCATCACGGAGTATCTGTCTGGCGGCAGCCTGGAGAAATTAATTAGAATGTGCGGCAGTCTGAACACCGACAACGTAAGGCGAGTAAATGACGAATCAGGAGACGGGAAAAAAAGACTGAAAGTGGACTGAATGGTGGAAAGTATAGGGTGACATGACAGATCAGGTATATAAGAATGCAGAGACTGGAGGGAATACAGGCGACCATATACAGCGCCTCCTCTATCCTGCTGGAGACTGACACTTTAATAATAATGTGATATTAAAGAATTACTAGAGAAGATTTCATGTCACTGACTCTATACTCTGTCCTCAGATTCTACACAGCAGAAATAGTATGTGGACTCCAGTTCCTCCATAGACACAACATCGTCCACAGGTAAGCAGAAACTTCCATTGTAATGGTGGAAATACTGTACCCAGCTTTCCTGATCGATACCTGGTTTTGCTGTAGTACATGCCTCCAATGTCACCCCTTCCTTGGGTAGATTTGCCATTCACTTTTTTAATATGTCATCTGTCTTCTTTCATTGCAGAGATATAAAGCCAGCAAATATCATGTTGGATGGAAATGGACACATCCGCCTCATTGACCTGGGGATTGCCCGCGACGGTGTCACCTCCTCCACAAAGATCCGTGGAACGGCAGGCACACCAAGTTATCAGGCCCCCGAGGTGCTTCTCAGACAGGAATTCGATACAGCAGTTGACTGGTGGAGCCTGGGGATTGTTGTGTCCAAGATGTCCATAGGATTCTCCCCATTTTACTATGGCGGCAACATCACCAAAGACGAGCCAAAGCTGCCATCTTGGCTGGATGCCGACCTAAAAGAACTGCTCCTAAACCTGCTGCAGAAAAATCCTGAGAAGCGGCTGGATGTGAACAGCAAGATCAGATACCATCCATTTTTTAACACCATCTGCTGGAAGGATCTGGAGAGGAGAAGAGCACAGCCGCCTTTCATACCATTCAAGGCCGTTCTGGAGAATGAAGACCTGCTGTGGCCGGAGAACCAAACCCTTCACCACCAAGATGAATTCAGCTATATGTCACCAAGCTGGACCCGGTAAGATCCTCCTCGAGTGATGATATTCATTAGAGCTTCCAAGTAATGATGATCATTTCTGTTCCTCGGTCTTCTCCCTCCTGTACTTTATTCTCATTGCTCCTGTCAGTTACTATGTCTCTGCTTCTTCTTAGTATGATGGAAAGATCTCGACTGTGAAGGCGTCCACGACCATCTGGTGAGTATCCACTATGTACACCTATACATACATATCTATACACCTATATCAACAGGAAATGTTCTTTATTATAAACTTTCCCAATTATGTCAAATTCATTTACAATGTATGGATAAATACATTGTAATATAATTTTATATAATTGGGAAAATTTATAATAAAGAACGTTTCCTCAAAAATAACAAAAGTCTTTTCCACTCCTTAGTTATGTCTGCTATTGGTAAATCTGACAACCAATAAAATACAGCCAACATTTTGGATCCCAGACTTTCAAAAACTTGTAATATAGACCCATTTTAAAATATATATGAGACCTTTGCAGACATTCACACTTTTATAAATCTGATCAGGAATACAAGTCGCCTTGTTACAGTTTCCCACTTCTCTATATTCTGAATAGCTACAACTAACATTTCCATCTTGTATCTTGCAGGATCAGCCCATGCCAATGCCCAGAACTCTGTGCCTCCTGACCCATGCCTCTGCTGCTGTATGAGACCTCGGCTGCCTGCATCATCCTCTTTATCACATCTTTATGCTGCAAATGTTCCACCAAGTTGTCGCCTGGACCTTGACGATACATCCTTCAATATCTGGCCTGCATCAAACATCACCCTCTCCTGAAGAGTGGCCTGTGCACATATTCCAACTCCAAGCACAGGCCAGGTAAGTTATACACCTCACCTATATATTCACAGTACATACACATAGTATAGACACATACACATAGATAGATATAAGTATAGAGATATAGATAGAATATCTATAAAATATATATATATATATATATATATATATATATATATATCTATAAAAATATATTCAAAATAATAAACACTATTTTATTACTATAGGTTAAGTACTGACATCAACTCAGTCTCGACCCCCCCTCCCCTACTAACTAGAAATAAATAGTTATTTTTACCCCTTACATCTTTGTGTCTGTGTCCATATATTATTCTGATAAATGAGTAATCGTGCCTAATGTCGTCTACTCCAAAAGTCAAGATGTGCACTTCCTATACATATAGGAGATATTCTTCGCCTTTGTGTTAGGTTAAGTATCTCACCTGTCCACCAGTCATTGCATGATAGGAGATGATATGCATATCTGGTTGGCAGTCTTTATAGGTATCCAGCACATATGCACAATACTGTAAAAGATGGAGGCTGAAGAACATATTATAGAGTTCAATTGCCTGTATAGGGCCCAGGGATTTCTTATTGGTGACCCTTGACACAGTCATCTCCTTATATTCTGATAAGAGGACTACTCACCATTTCTTTCCAAAATAGTTGCAATTTATATTTATGCAATTTCTGAAGCCAAAGCTAGGTATTGGTCACATAGGATGTGAACTGGGAACCTATTAAGGACAGATGGTAATCCTCCTGGTTATCTTCAATATATAGAAGATTTTGCATCCTGCATTAATAAACCTGAACGTGTGTCAGATTACCCATATTAGCCATATTCATGTTGTGTGTGTTTATGGTGGTAAGCACATATATTTCTGAAGGCCCTTTTCATATTTTACAAATATGCTACATGTGAATTTACACTTAAAAGACAAGATTTTATCCTGCCAGTAAAAATGTGTGTTTCTAAAAGACATGTCTAGACAATGGCATTAAAAACAGAAGAAGTCATACTTACATTACCAATGAACCTTGGGGGTAAATTATCATTCACCATACATCAGAATGTAAGAAAAAGTTTCAAACATTTCTGTAAACCTGTTTTTGCACAAACATTTGCACCTTTTTGCCATGTTCTACTGTCCACAGCACTATTCTGAAAAAGTGGGCGCACAAAATTTCGACTCCTGCAGTCCGACAAATTTAGTATAATTTATGCCAAAAACTGGTGTATATTATAGCTGAAATGTAGGCCAACACATAGCTGGCACAGAAACTTACCTACGTTATGAAGAAGCTGTTAGAGGGTTGTCTGAGATCCAGGCATCAAGGATAGTGATGACCGCTACAGCTTCTGGGGCTGAGGAACTGCAACTCTGCTCCCATTCATCCGAATAGAAGAAGAGCTGTTTCTGGCCCTTGTATACAACTTCTGGTGGGAGGGGGAGGGGGGGCAGATGAGGGAGACATTAAACTGGGGGCCAGATGAGGGGACATTAAACTGGGGATGAGATAAGGGGGACAATAAACTGTGATGGCAGATGAAGAGGGACATTAAACAGAGGGAAGATGAAAGGGGACATTAAATTGGGGGTGTCAGATGAAGGGTACATTAAACTGTGGGCAGGGCCGGTTTTAGACAAAGTGGGGCCCTGGGCAAAATTAAAAGCGGGGCCCCAAATGCTGATATGCAAACAACACCATCGTCTTGCAGTGGCAACCCCTATAATAACGTCTCCTTTCTGCCAACAAAAAAGTAATAACAAGCCCCATTTACCACACACAATTCAAATGAGCACCTTTGTACCACCTAATAGATTTTTGCACCCAGTCATCAGTTATTATAGCACCTCCTTATAAATAATATAATATTATACCTTTATCAGTAATAGCGCCCTTATAAAATGATAAATAGTGCCCTGTATCAGTAATATCCCCCCTTATCAGTAACAATCACTGCTCCCTTATAAATAATAGCCCTCTCATAAATAATAGTTATCCTTATAAATAATAGTCCCCATAATCACTAACAGTTCCCTTTATAAATAAGCCCACTTAACAATTATACCCCCCTTATAAATAGTTCCCCTCTTATAAATAATAGCTCCCCCTTATAATGGATGCCTTATATATAATAGTTCCACCCTTATAAATAATAGCCCGTCTTATAAATAATAGTTCCCCCTTATAATAGCCCCCTCATATTTAAGTTTCCCAATTATATATAGTAACCCACCCTTATATATAATAGTTCTCCGTTATACAGTGTCGTACTGAAGGGCCTTTGGCCCACCAGAGGAACTTTTTCTGGGGCCCCACCCAACAGCTTCCTGCTAATAGCCTACACCATGGCTCCTTCACTGAAGTCTTACATATGTGCTGATTATCTGGTGTTACTCAGTATGTTCCCAGTATAGCCAGCCCCTGTAGTACTGTGCAGGCCCCATTAACTCCATGGCCAGTTCATGCACAGTACTGTATGGGGAATGACATGGCCATGGAGCACTACACGTATGTGCAAGATTATAGTGAGGGAGCTGTGATGCAGACATAGTACACAGGGCTGCCAGCAGGAATTTTGAGCCCCCCACCCCCCATAGTATAGTACTCCACATGGTATATAATGTTCCCCGTTATAAAATGCTCCCCTGTGACCTCCACAGTTTCCCCACAAGGTATATAATGCTCCACAGTGGACCCACACAGTATAAAATGCTCCCCTGAGCCCCCCATAGTGGCCCCACATGGTCTATAAGGCTCCACACAGTATACTGCCTCTTAGTGGCCCCAGACAGTACAATATGCTCCCCAGCAGCCCCACACAATATAATATGCTCCATACGGTATAATATGCATCCCACAATGCCCCCCAGTATAATGCTCCACAGTGACCTAACACAGTATAACATGCTCCATGATGGCCTCCACACAGTATAATATACTGCCCAGAGGGGTTCCCCCAGTATAATGCTCCACAGTGGTCCCCCACAGTATAATATGCTCTCCACAGTCCTCCCCAGTATAATGCTCTACAATGCTCCCAAGAAGTCCCAAACAATATAATAAACTCCACAGTGGCCCCACAAAGTATAACAGGCTCCCCACACTGCCCCTTCATCCACAGTATAAAGCTCCACAGTGGCCCATAGTATAATATGCTCCTCAGAGGGCCCCCACTAGTATAATGCTCCACAGTGCCCCCCCCCCAGTATTTTGCTCCACAGTGGCCCCATGCAATATATTATGCTCCCCAGAGTGTCCCCCCAGTATAATGCTCCATAGTAGGCCCCACGCAGTATAATATACTCCCCAGAGGGCCCCCTAGTATAATGCTCCTTAGTTCCCCCCCGAATAATACCCCACAGCAGCGCCACGCAATATAATATGCTCTACAGATGGCCCCCAGAATAATGCTCCACAGTGACCCCACACAGTATAACATGCTCAAGAATGGCCTCCACACAGTATAATATACTGCCCAGAGAGGTTCCCCCAGTATAATGCTCCACAGTGGCCCAAAACAGTATAATATGCTCTCCAGAGGGCCCCACACACAGTATAATGCTCCACGGTGGCCCCACACAGTATAATATGCTCTCCAGAGGGGCCACCCAGTATAATGCTCCAAAGTGGCCCAAGAGAATATAACATGCTCTCCAGAGCCCCCCACATTATAATGCTCCACAGAGGCCCCATACAGTATAATATGCTATCCAGAGCCCCCCCCCCAGTTAAATGCTCCACAATGGCCCCACACAGTATAATATGCTATCCAGAGGGAACCCCCAGTATAATGCTCCACAGTGGCCCCACACAGTATAATATGCTATCCAGAAGGCCCCCTCCCCAGAATAATGCTCCACAGGGGCCCCACACAGTATAATATGTTCTATAGAGGGCCCCCTCCCCAGTATAATGTTCCACAGGGGCCCCACACAGTGTAATATGCTATCCAGAGGGGGCCCCCCATTATAATGCTCCACAGTAGCCCTACACAGTATAATATGCTATCCAGAGGGATGCCCCCCCCCCCCCCAGTGGCCCTACAGACTCCCTTAGTGCTAGGATTATATTATACTCTGGGGTCTCTTCAGTATAATTATCGATTATCGAAGGCCCGGGGGATGTAAGGGAAAATAACAAACAGTTATACTTACTTTGCCTTACCTCTCCTGGGCCTCATCGAGCTGCTCCGCTGACCCGCTGGCTTCCTCTTCTCTGCGGCTGACGTCATGCGTTGTGGACGTCACCGCTGAAGCCTGTGATTGGGCCTCTTCGGTTACGTGAGCACACCCCAGATGATCGCTAAGGCCAGGCCTCAGTGGTGATGTCCGGAACGCCAGAAGATGACGTCGCATGCAAGGACAGGTGAGTAAAAATGTTTCTTATTTTTACTCACCTCGGAAAGGGGCCCTGCGGAATATGTCGCTGGGTCCCTTTCTGTTATCGATATGGCCGGTCCTGAATCCAGGATCTGGAGTCATCGGGCTCCGGATCCCGGGGGTCCCTTTGGGGTCGGGGCCCTGGGCAATTGCCCAGTTTGCCCCCCCTTTAACGCCGGCCCTGACTGTGAGGGCAGATGAAGAGGGACATTAAAAAGAGAAAAGATGAAAGGGGACATTAAACTGTGGGGGCAGATGAAGAGGGACATTAAACTGGGGGGCCAGATGAGGGGGACATTAAACTAGGGGGTCAGATGAGGAGGACATTAAACTGGGGGGTCAGATGAGTGGGGCATTAAACTGGGGGGTCAGATTAAACATTAAACTGGGGCAGATGTAGGAGGACAGTAAACTGTGGGAGCACCAGGAGGATGACATTATAATGTGGGGGTGAATGTAGGGGCATTATACTGTGTGGGGGTACAAGAGAAATGGATGGGAATGGGTGGAGTCAAAGTAGAAGGTCAGTACCTGGGGGCACTGCTGTATCCCTTTCAAGTATCTGAGATATCGCTGCAGCACCCGTAACTGGTATTATCAAGAATTCGCTCTAGGGAGGGGGTAGGGGGTTCCAGCCAAAAGTTTGCACTGGGGCCCACAAGACTTTAGTTACGCCACTTGGTTGCCCAATTCAGTGTAAGTGAATACTAATGAAGTGGATGTTGCCTGTGCCACTATCGCCCACGTCACGATCATCACCTCCACTCCTGCTTATCCTGTAGCCTACTTGCCCCAGACACCCCCCACTAGGTAACACCTGCATGTTAGTAGCGATACACTGTGGGTGGGTGGATGATAGTTCAGGGACAGGAGAACTCCTGAAGCTACTGCCAGCCCCCTTTATACCGTCCTACAGAGCCCAATCCAGGTTACCCTCCATGCTTCTCCCATAACAGAGCCCCTGTAAAATTCTGTTTTTTATTCCACATATCCTCTGCAGTCTTCTGTCTCCCCCAAGCTATTGCCCCTTACTTACTAATTTGTCTCTGACACCCCTGAGTCCCTATCAGCTTGTGTTCCCTCCTTCCGGTTATGGTGCATTTATAGTGTATGTCAGATGTACAGTATACTGTATATATACCTCTAATGTATACCATTGTCCAGGAATACAATAGCATATGTCACCCATAGGCTTACATGTTTTATTGTGTACTTTATAATGGGCTATCCTTCTTATCCTTACTGAGAAATCTCTATGCTGTCATTATTTTCCTCATGTGGAGAGGGACAGATGATTTGGCTGTAGGGGCCCTGAAATGTCTGATGGCAGCCCCGCATGTGAAATTTTATCGCCATGGGGTCCACACCTTACAACAAGCCCAGTCCTCCATAATAACATACTGGATGAGGTGTGTTAGCCACAAATGTGTAGAGTGAAAGTGTATTAATAAACATTATTTAATTTTTTTGCACATACATGATGTCACAGCTGTGATGTCTTGGGATTCCATACTGCAACAGTGTTTCTGATATTGCAATGCATTTTCCCAGGCATGTACGAATATCACATGTGATGAAAGATTCTGGAGCCTGTCCATATAGGCCAGTTTCATACACAGAGTTTTGATGAAATAAAATACCACTAAAGAGGACCTTTCACATCCTCATCGATGTGCAATATTATATATCGCTATAAAGATGAAAATACATTGAATTCAGCGCACTGTTGGTTTTCCCGCTATGTGCCTCGGTACTGGAGATATCAGTACCTTTAATTTCAGCACCAATATCTCCCCACCGTCAGAAGGGAGGGCCTTACAGCCAGTGACAAAAGTCTAGTGAAGGGGCCCCACACATTATTATATGCTCCAGAGTGATCCCACATAATATTATACGCTCCACAGGGTCCCCCACATAATAATATATAATCCACAGTGGCCTCCACACAGTATTATATGCTCCACAGTGGTCCCCACACAGTATTATATGCTCCACAGTGGTCCCCACACAGTATTATATGCTCCACAGTGGCCCCCACACAGTATTATGTGCATTTTTCAACCCTCTTACAGACAAGCACAGGGTACAGCAGAGCTGTAGAGCAGGACAACAGCATCCCTCCAATTATATCGTAAAGATCTTCTGTAGACACCAGCACTATTGTTTACCCCTGTAACTACTGAATTCACTGACACCTCTGGCATCAAGGAACCTATACTAGCTATGGCCATATGGACAACCTCTTAAATAATAACAACTATATACCAGGCTATATCTTTTCTCTCATACTGTAGATTGGATACCTGGTATGAATGAACCATGGTGTATGTGTAAGCGCCATGACTCCTTCTCTGTTTACATAGTGTCATTCATCTCATAGCGGCCATGTCATGTAATTACAGCCTCGTCCTATACACATCTATGTGACAAGACTGTAATTACGTGGCACAGGCAGTATAAACAGACAGTGAGTGATATAAACAGGTGCTGGGACCCCTTCATACAGCTGATCAGTGGGGATTCACTTATCTCTTATTGATAATCAATTCTGAGAATAGATCATCCATAAAAATGAGCTGGAAAACTCCTTAAGGCCGGGGCCCCATGTGGCGGAAAATTATTTGCACTGTTAGCCCTATGGTACTGGGAGCCCTGTTGGGCTTACCTTCCATCTGTCCCGGATTCCGGGTCCTCTCCCGCTGTCCCGGTCAGCGGCAGGTATGTCCCAGTAGCAACTCATCTGTGTCCTCTCCGGACGCAGATGAGTTAAATTCAATGGTGAAGCAGGAGCCATCGGCAGACAGATCCTGCTTCACTGCTCTGTTTGAAGCACATCCCTGTATGCTACAGTCCCAGGAGCTGTAGGCGTGATGTGATGACGTCACTTACATCACGCCTGCTACTCTCTGAAGAGTCTGGGAGAATAGACTTCACAGAGCTGCAGGGGAGCGAGGAAGGGTGAGTATCAGTGTTTTATTATGTTAAATTGGGGACAGATAAAGGGGGACATCAAACTGGCGGCAAATGAAGGGGGGCAATAAACTGGGGGCAGATGGACGGGGGACATTAAACTGGGGACAGATGAAGGGGCAATATTAAATTATGGGAGCAGATGGAGGGTGACATTAAACTGGGGGAAGATGAAGGGGGACATTAAACTGGGGGGAGATGAAGAGGAACATTAAAACTGGGGGGTAGATGGAGGGTAACATTAAACTGGGGGAAGCTGGAGGAGAAAATTAAACGGGCAAGATGGAAAGGGGCATTAAAATGGGGGCAAACGAAGGGGGAAATTAAACTGGGGGAGATGAAGAGGAACATTAAACTTGGGGGGTATATAGAGGTTAACATTAAACTGGGGAAGCTGGAGGGGATCATTAAACTGGGGCAAGTTGGAAGGGGGTATTAAACTGGGGGCAACTGGAGGAGGATATTAAACCATGGGGGTAGCTTGAAGGGGACATGTTTGCCTCTAGTTGCCCCCAGTTTAATGTCCCCCTGTAGTTGCCCCCAGTTTAAACTGTTGGGAGGTATGCTGTTGGGACATTCCTGAATATGTTGTCCTGCAGGGCTGCCCCAGTTGCATATAATGATGAAGCAGGGAGCCGTCCGCTCCCTGCTTCACCATTCATTTTCTCTTCCCAGGGAGCTGCAGGCGCGATGTGATGACATCACTTACATTGCGCCTACAGCTCCTTCAAGACTCCGGACCGAGACAGCAAGGGAGGGAGAAGAGGTGAGTATTACTGTTTTTTTTTAATTTTTTTTTTAATTACTGTGTGTGTGTGTGGTAGGAGAGAGACATTAAACTGTGGGGGCAACTGCAGGGCTTTGAAGATGACCTTGGATTAATTTTAAAGACGAGAATCTCATCTATAAAATGATACCCAGATCACCATGATAGTCCTTACAGATCCAGAGCGATTTGCTGGTGAAATTCAAAATGAATCCAAGCTCATCTTCATAGCCCTAACAGATTCTGAAATATGGGGCTCTAATGTGTCCTCCCCCCTTTTGCCTCAGGCAGCATCTTAGAGCTGTGTGAAGGAGGAAGGAGGGGGAGGGAGCAGAGCTGCAGACTGCAGAGACAATGAGAAATCATCATTGTCTGTGCATAACCTGCATGTGACCCCAGGGGGGAGAAATAGTACGCACTTCTGTCCATATTACGCTAGGTTCACACCTACGTTCTGGATTCTGTTCAGAGGGTCTGCCTTGGAACACCCTAGATCGGAAACCTAATCCGCTTAAAAAAACGGTTACCACTGTAGTGATATTTGTTAAACGCTAAAATAATAGCAATAACGATTATCACTAGAGAGGAACGTATAAAACATTTCTGACAGGCGGAAAAGTTCCATCAGTCAGATAACGCATTTTCAACCATTGAATGTCACTATATAAAATCCAAGTTTTTGGCAGCTTTCAGATGGGTATAATAGCAGGTGGTGATGGGGGGTGGGGGCACTTATGAAACATTTGCACTGAGCCCACCAATGTATTAAAACGGCCCTGACGCCAGTACATCTTCCTCTAAAATAAGCCATACCATGACCACTATAGATATAAGACCACTCATAAATGAAACCTTTCTAACATATTTTACAGTGAAAGAACACCAAAGAAACATCTCCTCCCCTGTACACCCAGATATGTAGATGAGGGGCGCTGCCCATTGAAAGCTATGGAGATAAACGTATACTGTACTAATGTATCTGGATTATTTGGTTTTCTACACAACTACAATTATTCTGAAATGCCAGCAGAGATTCTGGTGGACTATGGGCATCACTGCCAACCCAGACACACAATCACATCCCCTGTCCCATCATCAGATAATAAAGCACTAGAAGGACCAGCCATGAAGTTCTCCATTCCTCAGGACACTGGACTATCAGTCATGATGCCCACATCCTATATGGCAGACCAGGTACATGTAGTACTGGCAGGCAGGTGCCACCTGAGGATTCTGTGACCTCTGGCATCATGTGACCTGCACACGACTAACTGACGTTTAGTCTCAACTGTCGACGGCAGAGATAGGACTGGACTACAGGATTACCTGAGCATCTATTGAGAATGGCGTCCACTGGACAAGGAGGAGAAGGCGAAAGGAAGAGAGAGGAGAAGAGGAAGAGACAAGAGGAGAAGAGAGAAGAAGGAAAGAGAGAGGAAAAGAGGAAGAGAGAAGAGGAGAAGAGAGATGAATGGCAGAGAGAGGAAAAGAGGAAGAGAGAAGAAGATGATGAGTGTGGATCAAAATATATAAAGAAGAGGAGAGAAGGAGAGGCCAGACTATTGGAGGATGACGGGCCAAGACCAGGGAGCAGCCAGGACCCTGCAACATCCAGCCCCTACCCTGACTTTTACATCGGTCGTCTCACCATCCATCAGGTGTTGGGTAGGGGCGCCTTTGGCAAAGTAAGTTTTATAACTTCTTATTTTTGGATAAAGGGAAATAAATAATGTTGTATTTCATTTGTTGTTCATCTGTATGCAAGCTATTGTTTCCTGTTATCAGCCAATGAATGCATATCAGTCTAACTGTAGTTTCTTCCAATTGCATGAATGTTAGGATATCCAGAAATGTCCTGGCCCACTGTTCACCCCTTCATATCTCATATCTCCAGTAACTTTATATCCATATGTGTGACTCTTTCTATAGCGCTGCACTGTAATAAGCCTCCATATTACTTAGGTCTAGTCTGCTAGAAAGGGATATCCAGTGTGATGGAAAGCTGGTCTCAGGGAATGAAGGGCCTGTTGTATATTTGCTAATATTTGGTCATCCCCATAAAGTCTCCAAGAGCAGACACCACATTATATTTGCTCACTTCTGTTGTAGGATCTGGATGCCACCTGACTGACCGACTATTCAGTCCAGCCCTCTGTCACAGGCAGCAGAATAGCCAGAAATCCTCAATGCAATAAATGTTATAGAATTTCTCCTGTAACCAGTTTTAATGAATTTTCCATTTTTTCTTCAGGTGTTCCTGGCATCATTACCCGGCCGAAACACCTTCATGGCCGTCAAGGTTGTCACCAAGACAGGACGCAACGCAGCAGTTCTAATGAGAGAGCGGCAGATACTCCTGAAGGCCCGAGACTGCCCATTTCTTTGCCACCTGTATGCCGCACAACAGTCTCAGGATGCAGCGTATTTCATCACGGAGTATCTGTCTGGCGGCAGCCTGGAGAAATTAATTAGAATGTGCGGCAGTCTGAACACCGACAACGTAAGGCGAGTAAATGACGTATCAGGAGACGGGAAAAAAAAGACTGAAAGTGGACTGAATGGTGGAAAGTATAGGGTGACATGACAGATCAGGTATATAAGAATGCAGAGACTGGAGGGAATACAGGCGACCATATACAGCGCCTCCTCTATCCTGCTGGAGACTGACACTTTAATAATAATGTGATATTAAAGAATTACTAGAGAAGATTTCATGTCACTGACTCTATTCTCTGTCCTCAGATTCTACACAACAGAAATAGTATGTGGACTCCAGTTCCTCCATAGACACAACATCGTCCACAGGTAAGCAGAAACTTCCATTGTAATGGTGGAAATACTGTACCCAGCTTTCCTGATCGATACCTGGTTTTGCTGTAGTACATGCCTCCAATGTCACCCCTTCCTTGGGTAGATTTGCCATTCACTTTTTTAATATGTCATCTGTCTTCTTTCATTGCAGAGATATAAAGCCAGCAAATATCATGTTGGATGGAAATGGACACATCCGCCTCATTGACCTGGGGATTGCCCGCGACGGTGTCACCTCCTCCACAAAGATCCGTGGGACGGCGGGCACACCAAGTTATCAGGCCCCCGAGGTGCTTCTCAGACAGGAATTCGATACAGCAGTTGACTGGTGGAGCCTGGGGATTGTTGTGTCCAAGATGTCCATAGGATTCTCCCCATTTTACTATGGCGGCAACATCACCAAAGACGAGCCAAAGCTGCCATCTTGGCTGGATGCCGACCTAAAAGAACTGCTCCTAAACCTGCTGCAGAAAAATCCTGAGAAGCGGCTGGATGTGAACAGCAAGATCAGATACCATCCATTTTTTAACACCATCTGCTGGAAGGATCTGGAGAGGAGAAGAGCACAGCCGCCTTTCATACCATTCAAGGCCGTTCTGGAGAATGAAGACCTGCTGTGGCCGGAGAACCAAACCCTTCACCACCAAGATGAATTCAGCTATATGTCACCAAGCTGGACCCGGTAAGATCCTCCTCGAGTGATGATATTCATTAGAGCTTCCATGTAATGATGATCATTTCTGTTCCTCGGTCTTCTCCCTCCTGTACTTCATTCTCATTGCTCCTGTCAGTTACTATGTCTCTGCTTCTTCTTAGTATGATGGAAAGATCTCGACTGTGAAGGAGTCCACGACCATCTGGTGATTATCCACTATGTACACCTATACATACATATCTATACACCTATATCAACAGGAAATGTTCTTTATTATAAACTTTCCCAATTATGTCAAATTCATTTACAATATATGGATAAATACATTGTAATATAATTTTATATAATTGGGAAAATTTATAATAAAGAACGTTTCCTCAAAAATAACAAAAGTCTTTTCCACTCCTTAGTTATGTCTGCTATTGGTAAATCTGACAACCAATAAAATACAGCCAACATTTTGGATCCCAGACTTTCAAAAACTTGTAATATAGACCCATTTTAAAATATATATGAGACCTTTGCAGACATTCACACTTTTATAAATCTGATCAGGAATACAAGTCGCCTTGTTACAGTTTCTCACTTCTCTATATTCTGAATAGCTACAACTAACATTTCCATATTGTATCTTGCAGGATCAGCCCGTGCCTGATGCCCAGAACTCTGTGCCTCCTGACCCATGCCTCTGCTGCTGTATGAGACCTCGGCTGCCTGCATCATCCTCTTTATCACATCTTTATGCTGCAAATGTTCCACCAAGTTGTCGCCTGGACCTTGACGATACATCCTTCAATATCTGGCCTGCATCAAACATCACCCTCTCCTGAAGAGTGGCCTGTGCACATATTCCAACTCCAAGCACAGGCCAGGTAAGTTATACACCTCACCTATATATTCACAGTACATACACATAGTATAGACACATACACATAGATAGATATAAGTATAGAGATATAGATAGAAATATAGACACATAAATATGTATAGGCACAAACACATAGATAGACAGATAGATAGATAGATAGATAGATAGATAGATAGATAGATAGTAGATAGACAGATAGATAGATCGATAGATCGATCGATAGATGTAGATATTGGCTTTGATCCTGAGACTTGTTCTGATTGCCATATTTGGGGTCAGGAAGGAATTTTTCCCTTTGAGGACAATTGGCTCATTCCTCAAGGAGGTTTTTGCCTTCCTCTGGATCAACTTAGCGTTAAATAGGTTTAGAAAGATAGATCTTTAAAAGCAATAACTAATTATTCACATAAAATAAATATAGAACACATAGCTTTTGCTTTGTATGATGTAGATGAGAAAAATATACAAAAAAAAAAAAAAAAATTCCATACTAGTTACATTGTAGGTTATGTACTGGCATATATATATATATATATATATATATATATGTGTGTGAACATAGCAAATAAATCTGATAGGTTAGGTATTGGCTTTTGATCCTGGGACTAGTTCTGACCGCCATTTTTGGGGTCAGGAAGGAATTTCCCCCCCTTACATGAGGACAATTGGCTCTTTCCTCAAGGGGGTTTTCGCCTTCCTCTGGATCAACTCAGCCTTAAATAGGTTTAATTCTTAAATCTTTAAAGTATTTTGACTGTAGTTTTATTTATTATCTAAGTATTTACATAAATAACATAATATAGTTAATATATATAATAGTATAAATATATAAAAAAGATAAAAAATAAGTTTAATTTGTGTTTTTGATATATTATATAAATAGTAATATCAGTAACTTAAGATGAATATATATAAGAAAAAAATAGGTTTAACTAAAAAAATCTAACATTTCTTAACATACTTGACTAGTAAAAAAAATATAAAAATAATAAACTCCTTTTATCTGTTCTTTTTATCTTTTCTTAGGTTTAGCTTCTTAAAATATTAGATAATACCAGTAAAAATATATTCAAAATAATAAACACTATTTTATTACTATAGGTTAAGTACTGACATCAACTCAGCCTCGATCCCCCTCCCCTACTAACTAGAAATAAATAGTTATTTTTACCCCTTACATCTTTGTGTCTGTGTCCATATATTATTCTGATAAATGAGTAATCGTGCCTAATGTCGTCTACTCCAAAAGTCAAGATGTGCACTTCCTACACATATAGGAGATATTCTTCGCCTTTGTGTTAGGTAAAGTATCTCACCTGTCCACCAGTCATTGCATGATAGGAGATGATATGCATATCTGGTTGGCAGCCTTTATAGGTATCCAGCACATATGCACAATACTGTAAAAGATGGAGGCTGAAGAACATATTATAGAGTTCAATTGCCTGTATAGGGCCCAGGGATTTCTTATGGTGACCCTTGACACAGTCATCTCCTTATATTCTGATAAGAGGACTACTCACCATTTCTTTCCAAAATAGTTGCAATTTATATTTATGCAATTTCTGAAGCCAAAACTAGGTATTGGTCACATAGGATGTGAACTGGGAACCTATTAAGGACAGATGGTAATCCTCCTGGTTATCTTCAATATATAGAAGATTTTGCATTAATAAACTTGAACGTGTGTCAGATTACCCATATTAGCCATATTCATGTTGTGTGTGTTTATGGTGGTAAGCACATATATTTCTGAAGGCCCTTTTTCATATTTTACAAATATGCTACATGTGAATTTACACTTAAAAGACAAGATTTTATCCTGCCAGTAAAAATGTGTGTTTCTAAAAGAAATGTGTACACAATGGCATTAAAAACAGAAGTCATACTTACATTACCAATGAACCTTGGGGGTAAATTATCATTCTCCATACATCAGAATGTAAGAAAAAGTTTCAAACATTTCTGTAAACCTGTTTTTGCACAAACATTTGCACCTTTTTGCCATGTTCTACTGTCCACAGCACTATTCTGAAAAAGTGGGCGCACAAAATTTCGACTCCTGCAGTCCGACAAATTTAGCATAATTTATGCCAAAAACTGGTGTATATTATAGCTGAAATGTAGGCCAACACATAGCTGGCACAGAAACTTACCTACGTTATGAAGAAGCTGTTAGAGGGTTGTCTGAGATCCAGGCATCAAGGATACTGATGACCGCTACAGCTTCTGGGGCTGAGGAACTGCAAATCTGCTCCCATTCATCCGAATAGAAGAAGAGCTGTTTCTGGCCCTTGTATACAACTTCCGGCACCTGAATCAGCTGATCGGTGTTGGGTCCAGGTGTCGGACCCCCACCAATCTGATACTGTGAAAAGGTCATCAGTATCCATGACACTTGGGTTTCAGACAACCCCTTTAATAAATCAGGCTCATCTCAATCTGGCACAGAGGAGATGAAGACTGGTGTAGGAAGTCTTTATAAATCTGCAGTAAATCAGGGATCAGAGTTTTCAATGTGAATCTGTAATGAAATACATAACTCTCTAGTATATTGGTGCTAGACGGCGCCAAATACCTAGGGTCATATGGCCATAGCCTCCACTGGTGAGTATGTACTTGGACTCTGTTTCCTGCATGATAATCCATAAAGAATATTTAGTATATGTGGCAATATTAATATACAGTATTATGCATTTATGAGTCATTACATGTAAATGAACTCTGGTTCTGTAGACCTTTGCTGTAATGGTAATTCAGGTCTATGGCTTTTATACAACGCACTCCTACTGATATTTTCACATAGAAATGTCCATCACAAGCTCATTGACCCTATTGTATACAGTATTCATAGTGTGCACCAATATAATGATGTTGAGAGCAGCAAGCACATGAATATTCATCATGCGCCTTGCTTGTATCTTCCAGGTCTTGTGCATGCTTGGTGTTTATAATGCAATTATGCACGACCCTTAGTACACACAGAGACGCACATATTCTCACAATACAATGACCCTCATGCACTGAGAGCAAAGGAGGTCCTTCATTAGAATACAAGTTGGGATTCTTCTAGAAAAAGAACGCAACGATGGAAGTCAAGAAAGACATACACAAAGTTATTCTGTATGGATATACAGCTATAAGCAACAGGTCTGCAATAATGTCTATCAGCTTTTAAAATAATTAGTTTTATTACTAGTAATTACTAAAAACAGATGATTTTGTTTTCAGTTTTCTCTATTTTTTAACAGTCATTTTGGATGCTGTAAAGCTGATCTGGGCGGCAGGCAGTGATTTCAACTCTATCTGTGTCCTTAGGACACAGATAAAGGTTGAATACAATAGTGGAGTACAGAGCTGTCAGCTCCGTGCTCCATTATTCAGCCTTTGACTGATGATGTCTGCGGCAGGGAAGTGCAGTGAGCACTGAGCCGCTGACATCATTACAGCCAGAACCTGCAGGTCTGTGGAAACGCGGTTAGGTGAGTATTCATTGTTTTTTGGCTTTTTTTTTTTGTAACATTGGTGGTTGAGGGGGCAGAGGGCCTTATGTGGAGCTTGGGCAGGGGAAATTAAATTATGTTGGGAGGCCCACTTTCAAAAGGTTTGAACAAGGCCCCCTAATGCATTAAAATGGCCCTGTATAGCTCTATATACCATATGTATCATGAGCTATCACATCGTATACAGTAAACTGAAAGAAATGCTGGGGTGTTTTAAGAGGACCTTTCACCACCTCCAACAAGTCCATTTCTTTACATCATTTAATAGGCTCCGCTCCACTGATTCTGGGATAGTTGGAATTTTTTCTCTAGCCCCCACCATTCCTGAGCAATCAATGCTGTTAGTTTTGGTGCCTGATATACTATTTAGTCTCTGTACTGTCAGGAGGGCGGTGTCAGGCAGGAGCAGACAAGGGCTGTGATTCTGAGCTCTCACACTGGCTGCCTCTGATTGGAGCTCTGAATCACGCCCCCAGCCTGACACCGCCCTTCTGACATTACAGAGCCTAAATAGCACATCAGGCACCAACACTAACTGTGCTTGTTGCTCAGGAATGGTGGAGGCTAGAGAGAAAACTCCAATTGTGCTGGAATCAGAGGTGCGGCGCCTATTAACAGATGCTAAGAATTGGTGAAGCTGGGAAAAGGTCCTCTTTAAACAACGTTAGAAGCTTCAGTTGCAGGTCAACAATTCTGTTCAAAATAGTGCAATTCTCTTCAATAAAAATGTTGGGCTCCCTACAATAATAATGCAAGACCCCTCTATATTTTACACAAGACTACTACACTGACCTCTCTCAGTAGCAATATTTTACCTGATGTTTTATGGGTAAAACTGCAGATTACCTGCAAAACCTATTTACATACTGTGCATGATCTACAGAGTTTTGGCTGCAATATACTGTAAGAACACAGCCCTAGATCTCAAATTAAAACAGACTTCAGACAAGACCCCACAAAAGACAGAAATACAAACACTATACCCCCAAACAGGGAATAGACTCTACACCACAAAATAATTTCAGACTCCAAGATAAAATGACATACGGACCAAATACCAAGTATGAATATAGAGGAGAGAAGTGGTACTGTGCATATCTAAAGGATAGAAGCAGATACTGAAAATGCCAACTAGCTGACATGCCATCTAAGCCGAGATTCTCCTGGCTTTCGGGTTCCCCCAACCAGTAACTTCATCTATCAATTTAAAGTTTAACCTTATTCTTTTTTTTTTTCATTAGTTGTAAGCCAGGATTTGCATCCAGGAAACAGAGTATATAAGAATGTATAATAGTTAAATTATTACAAATCAATAAAAAAAAATTTTCAATATGTTCAATAAAATGTCATAAACAAAAATGGGGCAATTGTTTATTTTAATTAACCACTAACAATCTGGGGTCTGATCTTATTATATGGGTTCTGGATATATGTAACTGAGCCCTTTTAGAAAGGCCACTCCCACAATTACCATGAATCCTGTGAAGGGCTCTCCCAGGTTGACGTCTCTGAAAATTACACCCAGTATACAGGACAGGAGAAGTGGCACTGTGCAGTGTCTATACAGGGAAATGGAAAAAGAAGTAGTACCATGGAGTCTTTGGGACAGAATTGCACCCAAAGATCCCTGGGACAGAATAATGTCCCATAGCAGCCCCCACACAGTATAATGTCCCATATCATTCCTCTACGTAGTATAATGTCTCATGGCAGCCCTCCACTTAGTATAATGTCCCATAGTAGCCATCCATGCAATGTAATGTCCCATAGTGACTCCCAAATAGTATAATGACTCATACTGGACCCTATACAGTATAATTTTCAAGAGTGAATATCCAAGAAGTATAGTGGCCCATACATAAAGTATAATGTCCCATAGTGACCCTCATACAGTATAATGTCTCATAGTGGCCCTCCACACAGTATAATGTCCAGAGTAGCCCTTGCATTAATAAAATTTAAAAAATCACACATACTTCGGTATTTTCTAACAATTTCGGGGGTTTTAGGGGAAATTTTGGGGTTCGTCACCCACAAACTATTATTATACTCTGGGGTCTCTTCAGACCCTCAGAGTATAATTAGCGGAGGCCCAGGGGTTCCAACACTGCTCCCCATGCTCTTCTGGCCTCCAGAGTTGACATCAGAATTTTTCACCTGCCAGTTTCAGTATAAAAACGATGGACACCTGATTATTCCACCATAATAGTTAATTGGGTCTATCCGACACCGTTTGTTACCGCTGCTTTAGCGGTTCGCCTCTCCATTGTTCGGGTCTTCTGCTTTCTCCTTAATCCCAAGCAAATTCTATAAGTGACACAGAATTCACACTCCTGTTCAGAGGTGTCTACTGGTGACAAGTATTAACATGGATATCTCTGAACTGGGGAAATGCTTTTTGCATTTTTAGTTATTAAAGGTGGTCTGGGTAATATTATTTAGAAAAGGGAGCAGGAAGTAGAGGTTGGTCAGAGGCCAGCAAATCATCACAATGGAATATCATGGGTATCAGTTAGCGCAGTATGATTTCTTTGTCTGCCATCTTGAACCTCTTCTAAATCATTTTTATCAGATGGACATCCCCTTTAAATTACACAGTTATCAATGCAGAAACTGGTCTGATTTAATAGCACTTAGTACTGGACAAGCCAAATTAGTCGGATATTTCCAGACATATAGGTTACAGTATGTTTCCTAAGGAGGTGTAATTGCGGTGTTTCCAGGGATGATAATAGTGTGTGAAGTCTGATGATGTAAATGACAAACAACATTTATTCACAATTAGAGAAGTGTTAGATGTATTGTTCTCTACCGGTGGTGTGAAGAAGAAGGTTACAGCATGGAGGTGGTCTCTGAACGATTTGTTTTACTGTAATTGTAAAATCGAAGTGAGATTTTAGGGTTAATGTGCTGTCTACACCTCACCATATGGTAAAAATTTCTTTATATGGTTGTAATTCGGGCATTTTTGATACAGGGATACCTAATGTGTATGTGCTTGCTTTAATTTATTTTTATTTAGAATCTAGTGAAAGGGGGTGATGTAAATTTTAATATTTTTTTACTTTTTATTTTTTTTCAGACCCCATAAAGGACTTGAACCACACAGGGTCCGATCATCATTTCTTCTTCTCCAAAACCGACATCATGTCCATTGGTCACGTGGCCAAGCTACAGTTCAGTACTATTCGTTTTAATGGGATGGAGATGTGCTATTGCCATGTGACCAACAGACATGATGTAATTTCCTGGTACCTGCTCAGTTCCCAAAGGGGCGCAATCTTTAACTCCTTAGCGATGTACTGGACAGAAGAAATCTTCTCATGGTCACTGGGTCATGATCCACCCCCCCCCTCCGCAACGCTGGTGATATTTGCCTATCAAATCTCAGAGCCGGCATCCGGCAGTGATTGGTGCTATATATAGTGATTTGTGGCCACTCCATTCATCCACCTCTACCAGCCAACCTCCATCCTCCTCTGCCATCCTCCATCCATCTCTGCAACTCTCCATTCTTCTCTGCCATCCTCCATCCATCAATCAATCAATCCATCCATCCCTTCCCTATGTGTTGTGCCTTGCTGGCTACTGGTTGCTTTTAACCCCTCACCAACAGCCTCTTTCAGGGGAGAATTTTTTTTTTTTTTTTACTGTGGCTGTCAATGAGCGCAGTGACATAGATATATATATATATATAGTGCCTTGCAAAAGTATTCGGCCCCCTTGAACTTTTCAACCTTTTGCCACATTTCTGGGTTCAAACATAAGGATATAAAATTTTTATTTTTTGGTGAATAATCAACAAGTGGGACACAATTGTGAAGTGGAACAAAATTTATTGGTTATTTTAAACTTTTGTAAAAAATAAAAAACTGAAAAGTGGGGTGTGCAATATTATTCGGCCCCTTTACTTTCAGTGCAGCAAACTCACTCCAGAAGTTCAGTGAGGATCTCTGAATGATCCAATGTTGTCCTAAATGACTGATGATGATAAATATAATCCACCTGTGTGTAATCAAGTCTCCGTATAAATTTATCTTCTCTGTGATAGTCTCAGGGTTCTGTTTAAAGCGCAGAGAGCATCATGAAGACCAAGGAACACACCAGGCAGGTCCGTGATACTGTTGTGGAGAAGTTTAAAGCCGGATTTGGATACAAAAAGATTTCCCAAACTTTAAACATCCCAAGGAGCACTGTGCAAGTGATCATATTGAAATGGAAGGAGTATCAGACCACTGCAAATCTACCAAGACCCAGCCGTCCCTCTAAACTTTCATCTCAAACAAGGAGAAGACTGATCAGAGATGCAACCAAGAGGCCCATGATCACTCTGGATGAACTGCAGAGATCTACAGCTGAGGTGGGAGAGTCTGTCCATAGGACAACAATCAGTCGTACACTGCACAAATCTGGCCTTTATGGAAGAGTGGCAAGAAGAAAGCCATTTCTCAAAGATATCCATAAAAAGTCTTGTTTAAAGTTTGCCACAAGCCACCTGGGAGACACACCAAACATGTGGAAGAAGGTGCTCTGGTCAGATGAAACCAAAATTGAACTTTTTGACCACAATGCAAAACGATATGTTTGGCGTAAAAGCAACAAAGCTCATCACCCTGAACACACCATCCTCACTGTCAAACATGGTGGGGCAGCATCATGGTTTGGGCCTGCTTTTCTTCAGCAGGGACAGGGAAGATGGTTAAAATTGATGGGAAGATGGATGGAGCCAAATACAGGAACATTCTGGAAGAAAACCTGTTGGAGTCTGCAAAAGACCTGAGACAGGGACGGAGATTTATCTTCCAACAAGACAATGATCCCAAACATAAAGCAAAATCTACAATGGAATGGTTCACAAATAAATGTATCCAGGTGTTAGAATGGCCAAGTCAAAGTCCAGACCTGAATCCAATCGAGAATCTGTGGAAAGAGCTGAAAACTGCTGTTCACAAACGCTCTCCATCCAACCTCACTGAGCTCCAGCTGTTTTCCAAGGAAGAATGGGCAAGAATTTCAGTCTCACGATGTGCAAAACTGATAGAGACAAACCCCAAGCGACTTGCAGCTGTAATCGCAGCAAAAGGTGGCGCTACAAAGTATTAACTTAAGGTGGTCGAATAATTTGGCACACCCCATTTTTCAGTTTTTTATTTTTTACAAAAGTTCAAAATATCCAATAAATTTCGTTCCACTTCACAATTGTGTCCCACTTGTTGTTGATTCTTCACCAAAAAATTTAAATTTTATATCTTTATGTTTGAAGCCTGAAATGTGGCAAAAGGTTGAAAAGTTCAAGGGGGCCGAATACTTTCGCAAGGCACTGGTTAAAATTGATGCCAGTCCAGGGGAGGTGTATAAAAATAAAAAAATACTTATATTCACCTGTCCTGGGCAGAGTGTGAGCAAGAGGAGGGAATGGGGGTGCAGGCTGTATGTGAGCAAGCGGGGGGAATGGGGGTGTAGGCTGTGTGTGAGCAAGAGGGTGACATGGGGTTGCAGGCTGTGTATGGGCAAGAGGGGTATATGGGGGTGTAGGCTGTGTGTGAGCAAGAGGGGGGAATGGGGGGTTCAGGCTCTGGGGGGGGGTGGGCACTGTGAGCACTTAATACTGTGTGGGGTTCACTGGTGAGCACATAATACTGTGTGGGGGCCACTGTGAGCATATAATACTGTGTGGGGGACACTGTGGAGCATATAATACTGTGTGGGGGCCACTGGTGAGCACATAATACTTTGTGGGGGCCACCGTGGAGCATATAATACTGTGTGGGGGCCACAGTGGAGCACGTAATACTGTTTGGGCACCACTATGGAGTACGTAATACTGTTTGGGGGCCACTGTGGCACACATAATACTGTTTGGGGGCTACTATGGAGTACGTAATACTGTTTGAAGGCCACTGTGGAGCACGTAATACTGTTTAGGGGCCACTATGGAACACATAATACTGTTGGGGGGCCACTGTGGAGCACGTAAAACTGTTTGGGGTCAACTGTGGAGCACGTAATACTGTGTGGGGTCCACTGCAGAGCACGTAATACTGCCCCAGTATTGTTTACATGTCGGATGCTGCACTGGTCACTCACCGTATTCTTGATAACTGCAGTTGTGGGTATTAAAGCTGTACCCCTTTCAAGTATCTGAGATATCGATTCAGCGCCTGTAACCGCTACTATCAAGAATTCGCTCTAGGAAGGGGGTAGGGGGCCCCAGACAAAAATTTGCACTCGGGCCCACGAGACTTTAGTGACGCTACTGCCAGTAGGATCAAAATACTCACTTGCCTATTTCTGAAAGCATTCTCACTTTTCAGCATCCCCCCCCCACACACACACACACCCACACCCACACACCTACCTGCCTAAAACTTTTGCACATCACTGTACATGTATTTCTGCAAACCCCATTCAAATAAACTGGACAATCATAGAAATTTTTGAAACAAATGTTCAACATGTGAATATATCCTTTGGCTTGACAGTAATGCGGACTAAATAGAATAAAGCACCCATGACTGTAAGGTCATCATGATGTCTGCTGTCAGCTGTATCTCACCTATATCACTTCTGTAATGACGTGTGTCAAGTTTTCAAGAAGCTACAGAAACTCCTCAAGGAAAATAAATTAAATTACCATCACTAAATGTAATAAATCTGACCACAGGGTCCTGTATGTGCCAGACAAGTGATCAAACAGTCTTAAAACATCCTTTTCATTAAAGCTAAATTTTCCATTTTTTTCTTTACTATAAACTGAAGAAAAGCTGTCTAATATTTAATGACATTGTTCAGAAAGCACAAAGAAATATTCTTTTCCTCCAAGAGACCAAACAGGTCAAAGATCTAAAGACCATCAACTCTGAGCCGGTGCAAAATTGAAATTGTTCAGCAGGATAAAAAAAAAAATCCATGTTCTCTTACAGAAAGAGCAAAACACCCTTAATACAGGGCACTGACACCCCGGTATGTAATTAGTAATAATGATTGCTACAAAGCCACTTGTCATTGTTCTAATGCCATTCGCCACTTTGTGCAGTATTCAATACTTAAAGGGAATGTGTCGTCAGAAAATTACCTATTGGTTATATACAGTTTTTATGTTGAACATATTTTTAAAGAACCTTTGGTGATGTTTTTTTCTTATCTAAAGTTTTGTCATTATATTAAAAAAAATTCCAAAAACCATGAAACAATTAAACCCCATTTCCTGTTCTATAGAGATCACTTCTCAGCAGTTATCTCATTATCATCACAGGCAGGGTGACTGTTAACAATGACATACACACCTCTAAATACAGGTGTCACAGGCGTATAAAATCCAGCACCTAGCCATGCAGTTTACTCTTACCAAACATCTATGAAAGAATGGGTTGTGCTAAAAAACTGACTGTATTCCAGTGGGGTACTATAATAGGATGCCCACCATCCACTGTGAAGGGTATTATTGAAAAGAGGAAGCATTTAGGAACAACAGCTATGTAAATTGACCGCCGTTGGCTGAAACACATTGGATGGAGTGGTGTAAAGCACAATATCGTACTCTGGAGCAGTGGAAACGTGTTCTGTGGAGTGAGGAATCATACTTCTCTATCTGCCAGTCTGATGGACAAGTCTGGGTTACCTGCCTGATGGCATTGTGCCAGCTGTAAGGTTTGGTGTTGGAGGGATAATGCTATGGCTTTTTCAGGGGTTGGCCTAAACCCCTTAAAGGGTTGTCCCACAAAGTGAAGGCTACAGGACCTTTCTCCCATTCCACATTCAACCTGATTTGCAGTGAGGCTGAATAGCAGTACAGCACTTGACTATCTCCAGTGCTCCCATTGAAGTGAATGGGAGTGCTGACTGCTCAGGTTCAATGTGGTGTGGAAGAAAGGTCCTACAGACTTCACTTTGTGGGACAACCCCTTTAATTCTCGTGAAATGAAATCTTAATGCTTCAGCATACCAATAAATTTTGGGCAATTGTATGCTCCAACTTTGTAGGAACAGTTTGGGGAAGGGCTTTTTCTGATACAACATCACTGTGCACCAGTACACAAAGCAAGGTCCATAAAGGGATGTTTGGGCGGGGGTTGGTGTGGAAATACCTGACTCCTGGTTCCATGGGCAGATATGGGAGGTGTAAGGTGGCACACAAAACACTCTGTGAAAACACTCTCCCACATAAGTCACTGGGGAGATTTGTGACAGCTTATTTGCATAAAAATAGCTCCCTTTGCATTTTTACACAACTCACTCCACTTACCAGATTTATCAAATGTGACCTTTAAAAAAATGAAGTAAAATCTCAGATCAGCAGTTCAGGAGTGCTAAACGTCAAGATGCATTTGATAAATTAGGTACAAATTACAGTAAATCAAATTACAGAAAACTCCTTTTATGATATATCTCCATCACGGAGTCATCTCTAGTGCCGCTATGTGGCTGCAGTAAAGCATATCTCTGAATACCGTTAACAACTGTTCAGGCAAGATTTAATTTGTATAAAACAATGTACTTCATACATTCCCTTTAAATGCTTGCACAACCAGTGCTTTATGTCGCCAGGCATTTAACCTGCACTCCCTTCTAAACTGGAATAGACTGTCCATTTATCAGGGTGTTACTGTGCAGAAGAAATGCCAAAGGCACCTGAGACCCTTAATTTTTGGAAATGGTGGGAGTCCCATAAGTCGGGAATGTTTAAAGGCTATGTACACCTTTGTGGTCATTTAAAAAAAAAAAAAAAAATTGCATTATATTTATTAAATGAAATAGGGTTTTATAAAAAAAAAAAATTCTATGTCATATATTGCAGGCTGCAGTATCCTCTTTTCACAGAGATCTATCCTTCCTGACGGTTTCTTCTTTGTGTGTTATCTCTGTTGTCGTAACTGCTCATAAGAATTTGGCCTAAATAAGTTTGGGGGGAAAAAAAAAAAACCCTGAAATTTCTGTCATTACATTGGATACTATTACTGAAGAAACGTACACAAATCAATCTGTGCTCTGATGGTCAAGGCATAAACAGTATACAGCAATATACAGTATACAGCAATCTGGGCGGTAAGATCCTCCCAGTTACATGTAGCTACAAACATCATGTATGTTATTGTAGTACTGTACTTAGTACACTGGGAAAACAGGAAACTTGAGTTGATGTGCACTGAGTCTTGTAGACACTGCAAGCCCACATGTGGCATTTGTTGCAGATTTTACCTTATATATTACATAGGGTAATCCACAATGAAGATCCCTTACTAATCCAGAACAAAATTGACATGACGTGGACTAGAAAATGGATACATGCAATGAATTTCATGCAGATGGTTTTACTACATTTGGATGGCCTTAGCCAGTTGCATTGTACTGTAAACGGTTACAGATTTTCTAACAAAGATACTTTATCTATATGTAATCTGTATTTTAATTATAGATTTCCCAACAAAAACATTTCAGTGCTAAGAATATTCTGCAACATTAGTGGATTAAAATAGATAAGGAAAGATAGATAATACAGATTAAATAGGATATAATAGAAATGATTAGACAGATAGGAGAGACTGATTATCTATAGAGATATGACAGATAGATTCTATCTGAATGAAGTCGCCTTATCAGAGCAGATGGACTCTCACAAGAACCTCACATTGATGTACAGTGGGTATGGAAAGTATTCAGACCCCTTTAAATTTTTCACTCTTTGTTTCATTGCAGCCATTTGCTAAAAGCAAAAAATGTCATTTTATTTCTTATTAATGTACACTCAGCACCCCATCTTGACAGAAAAAAAAACAGAAATGTACTGTAAATATTTTTGCAAATTTATTAAAGAAAAACTGAAATATCACATGGTCATAAATATTCAGACCCTTTGCTGTGACACGCATATTTAACTCACATGCTGTCCATTTCCTTCTGATCCTCCTTGAGATGGTTCTACTCCTTCATTGGAGTCCAGCTGTGTTTAATTAAACTGATTGGACTTGATTAGGAAAGGCACACATCTGTCTATATAAGACCTCACAGCTCACAGTGCATGTTAGAGCAAATGAGAATCATGAGGTCAAAGGAACTGCCCAAGGAGTTCAGAGACAGAATTGTGGTAAGGCACAGATCTGGCCAAGGTTACAAAAGAATTTCTGCAGCACTCAAGGTTCCTCCATAATCCTTAAATGGAAGAAGTTTGGGACGACCAGAACTCTTCCTAGACCTGGCCGAATAGCCAAACTGAGCAATCGTGGGAGAAGAGCCTTGGTGAGAGAGGTAAAGAAGAACCCAAAGATCACTGTGACTGAGCTCCAGAGATGCAGTAGGGAGATAGGAGAATGTTCCAAAAAGTCAACTATCTCTGCAGCCCTCCCCCAGTCGGGGACTTATGGCAGAATGGCCCGAAGGAAGCCTCTCCTCAGTGCAAGACATATGAAAGCCCGCATAGAGTTTGCCAAAAAACACATGAAGGACTCCCAGACTATGAGAAATAAGATTCTTTGGTCTGATGAGACGAAGATTGAACTTTTTGGCGTTAATTCTAAGCGGTATGTGTGGAGAAAACCAGGCACTGCTCATCACCTGCCGAATACAATCCCAACAGTGAAACATGGTGGTGGCAGCATCATGCTATGAGGGTGTTTTTCAGCTGCAAGGACAGGACTGGTTGCAATTGAAGGAAAGATGAATGCGGCCAAGTACAGAGATATCCTGGAAGAAAACCTCTTCCAGAGTGCTCTGGACCTCAGACTGGGCTGAAGGTTCACCTTCCAACAAGACAATGACCCTAAGCACACAGCTAAAATAACAGGAGTGGCTTCGGAACAACTCTGTGACCATTCTTGATTGGCCCAGCCAGAGCCCTGACCTAAACCCAATTGAGCATCTCTGGAGAGACCTGAAAATGGCTGTCCACCAACGTTCACCATCCAACCTGACAGAACTGGAGAGGATCTGCAAGGAAGAATGGCAGAGGATCCCCAAATCCAGATGTGAAAAACTTGTTGCATCATTCCCAAGAAGACTCATGGCTGTACTAGCTCAAAAGGAAGGGGCTTCTACTCAATACTGAGCAAAGGGTCTGAATAATGGCCATGTGATATTTCAGTTTTTCTTTTTTTAATAAATTTGTAAAAATATCTACATTTCTGTTTTTTTTTCTGTCAAGATGGGGAGCTGAGTGTACATTAATGAGAAATAAAATGAACTTTTTTGCTTTTAGCAAATGGCTGGAATGAAACAAAGAGTGAAAAATTTAAAGGGGTCTGAATACTTTCCATACCCACTGTACATAGATATGCATAGTGTGTATAGCAGTAATGCAGTTTATACTTCATATACAGTGCTGGCCAAAAGTATTGGCACCCCTGCAATTCTGTCAGATAATACTCAATTTCTTCCAGAAAATGATTGCAATCACAAATGCTTTGGTAATAATATCTTCACTTATTTTGCTTGCAATGAAAAAACACAAAAGAGAATGAAAAAAAAAGTCAAATCATTGATCATTATACACAAAACTCCAAAAATGGGCCGGACAAAAGTATTGGCACCCTCAGCCTAATACTTGGTAGCACAACCTTTAGACAAAATAACTGCGAACAACCGCTTCCGGTAACCATCAATGATTTTCTTACAATGCTCTGCTGGAATTTTAGACCATTCTTCTTTGGCAAATTTCTCCAGGTCCCTGAGATTTGAAGGGTGCCTTCTCCAAACTGCCATTTTGAGATCTCTCCACAGGTGTTCTATGGGATTCAGGTCTGGACTCATTGCTGGCCACTTTAGAAGTCTCCAGTGCTTTCTCTCAAACCATTTTCTAGTGCTTTTTGAAGTGTGTTTTGGGTCATTGTCCTGCTGGAAGACCCATGACCTCTGAGGGAGACCCAGCTTTCTCACACTGGGCCCTACATTATGCTGCAAAATTTGTTGGTAGTCTTCAGACTTCATAATGCCATGCACACGGTCAAGCAGTCCAGTGCCAGAGGCAGCAAAGCAACCCCAAAACATCAGGGAACCTCCGCCATGTTTGACTGTAGGGACCGTGTTCTTTTCTTTGAAGGCCTCTTTTTTTTCCTGTAAACTCTATGTTGATGCCTTTTCCCAAAAAGCTCTACTTTTGTCTCATCTGACCAGAAAACATTCTTCCAAAAAGTTTTTGGCTTTCTCAGGTAAGTTTTGGCAAACTCCAGCCTGGCTTTTTTATGTCTCTGGGTCAGAAGTGGGGTCTTCCTGGGTATCCTACCATAGAGTCCCTTTTCATTCAGACGCCGACGGATAGTACAGGTTGACACTGTTGTACCCTCGGACTGCAGGGCAGCTAGAACTTGTTTGGATGTTAGTCGAGGTTCTTTAGCCACCATCCGCACAATCTTTCGTTGAAATCTCTCGTCAATTTTTCTTTTCCGTCCACATCTAGGGAGGTTAGCCACAGTGCCTTGGTCTTTAAACTTCTTGATGACACTGCGCACGGTAGACACAGGAACATTCAGGTCTTTGGAGATGGACTTGTAGCCTTGAGATTGCTCATGCTTCCTCACAATTTTGCTTCTCAAGTCCTCAGACAGTTCTTTGGTCTTCTTTCTTTTCTCCATGCTCAATGTGGTACACACAAGGACACAGGACAGAGGTTGAGTCAACTTTAATCCATTTCAACTGGCTGCAAGTGTGATTTACTTATTGCAACCACCTGTTATGTGCCACAGGTAAGTAACAGGTGTTGTTAATTACACAAATTAGAGAAGCATCACCTGATTTTTCAAAGGGTGCCAATACTTTTGTCCACCCCCTTTTTTATGTTTGGTGTGGAATTATATCCAATTTGGCTTTTGGACAATTCTTTTTGTGGTTTTCCATTGAAGACAAAATAAATGAAGATATTATTATCAAAGCATTTGTGATTGCAATCATTTTCTGGAAGAAATTGATTATTATCTGACAGAATTGCAGGGGTGCCAATACTTTTGGCCAGCACTGTACTTACTGTTTGCATATGTCTTAGCAACCTGTAGAGTAATTCAGCCATACCAGCATTCACTTTTGTACATTTATTTTTACTATGGAGATGCTGTCTTTGGTATTGTGCATGTGGGTGGTGGTGGTGGCGGGTTCCTCCATGTTGTTCTTGCACTCCACCCATTTTCCCAAGGATATTCTAAATAGATCTCTGGATCCTACTTGTCCCGTTCATTTTGTAGGCCTAAAACCCAAGCCCAAGAAAAATACGTCTGTATAGTGCAGATTCCCATCTGAATAAGGTTTCCTTGTAAGGAAAGATGGGCTCTCACAACTTGACCAAACAGTGTGCCAAGAACCTCAAATTTTATATATGGAATAACCATTGAAGTAATGCAGCTTAAACTTCACATACTTAAAATTTTCATACATATTTCATTCATATTTAGGCCTACAAAATTTTCATAGTTCAACAACTGGACCCCACACAGACCAACTGTTCTAGCAGCCTCTGTGTGCAAGAAACTGCTAGTAGACGGGCAGCATGTGCAGTGCTGCTCTTAATCAAGTAATAGGAGCGGCGCTGCAGTTCACTAGAACCACTGCTATGCAGTGGCGGGGCTGCTGCACCACTACTATTACTTGAATGGGAATGGTGCTACACGCCCAGCCTGTTCACTCACATCTTCTGGCACTCAGAGGCTGCTAGAACAAATGACCTATCATATAGATAGGTCATCAGTATAAAATTCGATTTGGTATAGGGAAAGCACCTTTAATGTTTGCATATGTCTTAGTGTCCTCTACACAGTGCTATGTTTGTTTAGAGAGAGAGAGATATAGATTTTGCAGCATGACAACAGGCAGCACAAAGCACAGACCTTTTTTTACTGCAGGGTAAATACAGCCACCCTTTGTCTATAATTTCTCTCTTCTGTGTGTCGTGGCCCCTGGGAATGCGGTGAACAGCCAAATGCAGCTTTAGATTGATAAGAATATATTTGGACACGCACACCTCCACGCTGCAGTGATAAAATAATAATGGATATTAAATGTCACTGATGATAAGCTGTCACTCTTCCTCAGAAAATTAGATAAATCCTGTGTTGAGGCAAAGTGCTAAATCTCATCGTGAAATGTAACTACATAGAAAGTGGCAAGCTCTTTATTTCATACATAAAACTCCACCAGTGAGCGCAGTGTTTCTGTCCTTGCATGTTAAGTGACCATCTTAACACCTCTAATTAAATCGGTCACCATAACCGTGTAACGTCCATACAGTTTCTAATAACATATACATGTTGGGTAAGGAGATAACCGTTCTTGAGTCACTCTTCTCACTTGACAGCTTTGCTGTAAAGACTGGAACGGAGTAAGCAGAGTCATCTCATTATCATTACAGGCTAATTAAAGAGGATCTTACAAGTCCTCAGAGATGTGCGGTATTACATACCGCTAGAAAGCTGATAGGGTGCTGAATTCAGTTCACTGTTGGCTTTTCCGGTATGCACCCTGGTGATGGAGATATTGGTGCCATTATTTTACGGCATATCTCTCAACTGTCAGAAAGGCCGGCCTTACAGCTCAAGTGTCATCGCTGGCTATGAGGAATAACCCCCTATCTCCCCCAACAGTACAAGGCTATGGAAGAGTACTGTTAGGGCGTGGGGGCATTTCTTACAGCCCAGCAATGATGCTAGGCTGACGGTGGAGACATATCTGTGCTGAAACTAACAGCACAGATATCTCCAGCAGCGGGGCGCATATCAAGAATTCAGCGCACTGTCAGCTTTCTAGCGATATATAATACAGCACATCTCTGAGGACATGAAAGATCCTCTTTAATGATGGAGGCCATGGCATAGGCTACGATGAAGTGACAAACTTCGCAGATGTTTTAATGAATAGCTGTGTCAGATCCGTGTTAGGCCTCATGTACACCTGGAACAGCGTCCTACACAGTCCCTGCAACTAGTAATACAGAGCCATAGTTACTCCATGTGCTGCCTCCATGTAGTACCACAATCTGGAGGTATTCCTCATTACATGCACGCTTCTAGAAGAGATTACCACCACAATATAGCTCCTGATGGAATATGCCAAGGCTGTTTTTCCCATCAGATTCCATATGAAAATACCTCTTTATCAAACTAGAGGCATATGGACATACAATAGGGTCTTGTAGACTTCTATGGGCTCAGTATACAACTCAGAGTGCATAACTATCAATTTTGGGATATAGCACAGACATTTAAAGATTTCTAGTCATCTGCCATTCTGTCAAGTGGTGTTTTTGTGCCAGCCTTTCCACTTTTCCAAAAGTAGGTGAGATGTCCGCCCATGCAATATTCATGATCATTTATGGCAGAAAAATGGCGTAAATGACATCAGAATCACGGGAATGCCATACATTTGCACCTAGGAGCAAAGGCGCCAAATGGAAGCTCCAGTCTTGATGAATCACACTTTCCCCCTCATCCCGTCCTTTTTCTTTCATGCAACAGACCAATGCAGGTAAAGAGGCCAAAAATTGTTTTTATAATTTTATTTGTTTTAAAATATTTTTTTTATTTATTTATTTATTTTTAACTCCAGTATAATATCCAAGTAAATACACAATTCAACAGTTCTTAAAAAAATGATCAGAATTCTCTCTCGACCCATGAGCTACAGTATGCTAACATTACAATGAAGATTACATATTCACATATGTTATGTAGGTCCTTAGCAAAATCAGCGCTCCACATAACCAGGGGAGTGGCTACAATCAATGCGTACTGAATGCCGCCATATACCCGTCATCTACTGCTAAGTGAAATGTTATTAGTGATCCTGATCTATGTGGTTCTAATCAGTAGACGCCCTTTATACTGCACCATTGCTGCAACTCAGCCAGTTATTACACTATTATACGATGGATACTATACGGTATATGTGGACGATGCGAAACGGAACATACCAGCAACAAGGAGGCAGCGTGTACTTGTGCCATTACCTTAAACAGTCTAAGAAATCTAAAAGTAGTTCAGTCTCTTCATCTCTGGTTAGCGGCTTCTCTCTAAGATCTAGCAGTTGTACTGATAGGTAAGTCACTTGAAACATAGAAGGTGAATATATCCCCCTTCATCTACTTCAGATCATTTCATCAGAATTTAGTGCTTCATACAAAAGTGAATCTACACCTATAACTATCAAGCTTTCAGGTCCAGAATGGTTTGCATCAATTTTTACAATGTATCTTTATAGCAACCTGAGCTTCATTTCTTGATGATACAGAGTTCCAAATCCTCTGCTTAGGCAAGAGGCAATGAATTCATTAAAAAAAACAAAAAAAGTACAAATCCTCTAATTTTCTTTTGCACCAGCTTTGCCAAATCTCCCTTACCAGACTTGAATGATAGAATTCTGACCGCCTGCAGCCACCACTAGTTGGCAGTATATGAATACATTTTATAACTTCAAATCAATAAAATACTATGGTGCTGATTTATCATGCCCAGTACAGAAGTTATCAGGTGTACAAGGCATATAAAAGTCACAATTTTTGTGACACATGACTGCATTTTGCATAAAAATTCCAGCTTTTCCCACTTTGTGCTCCATTTGCAGAGCTGAGTAAGAAGCCTCTGCTGATATATTTTATATAACTTCTACCAGAATACTAGCACAAGTTATAGCCGAAATCTGTGCCAGTTCCAGACTAGTGTAGGTTTCAATTCAAGCACATGGGACCTCCAGCAATGTGCCTGGATGTAGATGTAGGAAAATAGCCTGATAAGTGGAGAATGAAGCATTAAATAATAATTTAATAATATTTTAAATAAAATATATAAGAAAGTTCCGTACGCTGATATACAGGTGCAAACGTCTTAGGCAGGTGTGGGAAAAATGCTACAAAGTAAGAATGCTTTCAGAAATAGAAGTGTTAATAGTTCATTTCTGTCAATTAACAAAATGAAGTGAATGAAGAAAAGAGAAATCTAAAGAACATCAATATTTGGTGAGACCGCCCTTTGTCTTCATAACAGCATCAATTCTCATTCTAAACATCTTGGCGAACTAAGCACAGATCTTCTGTGGATATAAACTTGCTCAAATCCTTTTGTTTTTTTCATATAATCCCAATTAGACTGGGTGATGATGAGATCAGGGCTCTGTGGGGGCCATATTATCACTTCCAGGACTCCTCCTCCTCCAAGGGACGGTCACACCAAATACTGATTTAATTCAGATTTCTCTTTTTTATTCACCCTTAACACCTCTATTTTTGAAAGCAGTCTTACTTTGCAGAATTCTTACACATGCCTAAAACTTTTGCACAACATTGTACGTTTGATGAAAAGCTATTGACCATTTAAGCTTTAATGTCCATGTGGGGATTTGGATCATTGTATCAGGAAAATTAAGCAATATGTTCTGATAGTCAGGACAGAATGTTGGACCTAACAATGACATGGTCTTCAAGGATGGACATTCACTTTATCGCAGAAACCTGAATGATACTTAATCCAGTACCTGGGAGATATCAGTGCAATCTGTGCCAAAGGGTGATCTGTTTTCCTCTACCCTGGCGCAGATATAAGACAAGCTTCAGCAGCGATGGTGTTGTCTGCTGATATTATTACCAGCACTCTTTTTTGAGCATTTTAATAATATACATAGAGGTGGAAATGTCCTACTGATGTTTCTCTGTGAATCTGTCAGCAGAATACAGGTTGCTGTGTTCGGACAGAATAGAGATCAGAACCTCTCTATTTGTAGAAAACTTTTTTCACCACTGTAAAGGACAGATCCTAATAGTAATAGCATATTAGGAAAGTTTCCACTCTGACATTCCACCATGTCTCCTGTAATTCTTTAATCCTACTATTTTACTATATACACAAGATTATCTACATATCAATTCAAGTCAATTTAAAAAGGATATTCCTAAGGTAGTTGGTAACTTGCTGATCAGTGCTTTGCACTCCAGTATTGAATGGAGTGACAGGATAGACAGCACACGTTGCCCCATTCATTTGAATGGGACCACCGGAGATAGCAGAGTGCTGTGTTTCAGCTATCTCTGGTGGTCGCAATGAGATGAATGGAGGAACGTGTGCTGTCTATCCTGCCACTCCATTCAGAAGTGGGGTGTAAAGTAGCCCAGTTCTCGTGGTCAGTTGGGGTCCCAGCAGTCAGACCCCAACTGATCAGCAAGTTACCGCTCTCCTTTAGATAGGGGGTAGCTTTCTCAGACTGGAATACCCCTTTAATTCTTCCACCCAAAAAAAAACATAGCGGGCATATAGTACAGAATTTAGACATCTAAGAAATAAATGCCCACGGATCAATAAATAAAATAGTCCTAGACAGAAAATGATACCGAGCATTAAAAAAAGCCATGTTAAAAGGGGTTATCCAGCTTCCAAAAATTATCTGCAAATATATCCACAGCAGTGCTAAACACTCACTGTTCCCTTGTGCAACCTTTTCTTTGCTTTATTTTACTTGAGACTTCTTGTATCACTGTTATTTACATGCAGTGAATCAGTGAAGAAACTACATTTCCCATGGTGCATCTGCCTACAACCAGGGGGGAGTGAGCATGCAGATGAAACATCACAGCATCATGTGACCTCAGATGTGGGAGTGATTTCTTACCTGTGATTTCATTGGAGGGGAGAGCAAGCAGATGCATCATGGGAAACAGATCCACTGCATGTAAATAACTGATACAAGGAGTCTCAAGTAAAATAAAGCCAAGACAAGGCTGCACAAGGGAACAGTGAGAGTTTAGCACTGCTGGGGATGTATTCGCAGTTAATATTTGGAAGCTGGATAACCCCATTAAACTTACAGGGAAAATTGGTATTAGTACTAAAACAAGAAGCTTCAGCACCCTAGCACTATCATGGATATTAAAGGGGGTATTCAAAATTACAAAATATGACTATTTTGATCTAGAAACAACGCCAAACTGGTCCATGGGTTGTATGTGAAATTGCAGATCAGCTACAATGAAATGAAAGTGATGCGAATAAGGTGCAATACAAGACACAACCTGTGGACAGCTGTGGCACTGTGTTTGAAAGAAAGCAGATCTATTTTTCGAATCCTGGACAACCCCTTCATGTGTTACTCTGGAGCCCTTCAATGGGAGCTCCAGAGATAGCCGACTGCATATGCATTAAAGCCCAAATGATGAAAGCCATGCCAAGAGACCTAGAAAGGGTCAGAGATGGGAACACCAGAAGTCTTTCAGGCTACAACATGACATCTGCTGTACACATTAAGGTGACAAGATTGATTGGGGTTGGGAATCACAGAGAATTTTGTAGGTTCTGAGAGTGTGATGATTTAATGGGAAATAGGTAGGAAGAAGACACAGGTCCGGTGTCCCCCATTTGGAAGGAGCAGTAGTTATGTACGTGTGCTTCCACTCCATTGTAAAGTCTATGGATGTGATTAGCCAAGCTGTTATCTCCATCAGTCCTATAGACTTTCAACAGAGCAGCAGCATGTAAGCTGCCCCATTCATAAGGGAAACTGGGAGACTCCTATTCTTGTAAATCTGCAGATTCCCTTTCTTTCAACACATTGCCTTTTTAAACATCTGCACAGTACAAATTATTATCTGTGCAAACTAATAGTATATTAATATCTAAAATGATGGCAACAATCCAAGGGTGGTCTTCTGATGCCTTAAAAGGAGTTTTCCCTTGAATATAATCATATTTTGTAGACAAATTTAAATAATTTTTGTACATATAAATAACTAAAAATTTAGCAAAATTTTAAAAGGGTTAACCAGGATTAAAAAACATGGTGGCTTTCTTTCAGAAAAAGGAACACTTCATCTTAGGAGGTGACATCCCGTCCGTGGGACACATGGCCATGCTGCAGCTCAGTCCCATTCACTTGTCCAAGTACAACGCTGACATCATGTACACTATTTTTAGAGATGTATTAAATTTTCAGCAAAAAATTGTATTCCTTGTAATAATGATATACACAAACAATATTCCAATATATTTTCTGTATCAAATTTTCACATATTTTAACATCTCTGCATAGTTTTTAAATAGGATCTTCCGCTGCTCATGTGATGGTCAATCTGCAGAGTTATGAGAGTCATGTACCTCTGTGTCCATCACAAGACCAGGATGGAATATTTTTAGCTATATGAAGTTTCCATTGAATGTAAGCAAAGATCTTGAAAACAATGGAAAATTGTATCACTTCTATTATAGAGAAAAATTGTTCTTTGCAGAAACTACAATAGTCTTATCTTCAATGGAAGCTTCAGGTACGAAACACCCACTGAGATTGGTCTCTTCTGCCAGTGAGATCAACTCCATAGTCTCAAAAGCCATCAATTTTTCCAAACAAAAGTACAGAACTGTGCAAAAGGTTTAGGCAGGTGGGGGAAAAATGTTGCCAAGTAAGAATGCTTTCAGAAATAGAAGAGTTAATAGTTTATTTCTGTCAGTTAACAAAATGAAGTGAACAAAAAAAAAAAAAAATCTAAATTCCATCAATATTTGGTGTGACCCTCCTTTGCCTTCCATCAGTTCTTCTAGTATACTCGTAGACAGTTTTTGCAGGAACTCGGCAGGGAGGTTGTTCCAGACATCTTGGAGAACTAAGCACAGATCTCCTGTGGATGTAGGCTTGCTCCAATCCTTCTGTCTCCTCATGTAATCCCAGACAAACTGGATGATACTGAGATCAGGGCTCTGTGGGGGGCCATATCATCACTTCCAGGACTCCTCCTCCAAAGGGCAAAGGTCACACCAAATACTGATGGGATTTAGATTTCCCTTTTTTTCATTCACTTCATTTTGTGAATTCACAAAAATAAACTATTAACCCTTCCATTTCTGAAGGAATTCTTACTTTGCAGCATTTTCCCCACACTAGCCTAAAACATTTGCACAGTACTGTAGAACACGTGGATAAATGAATAAAATAGATAGTAAATGTCAAACAAGCATAGGACATAAACATGATGGTATATAAACCCTCTCAGTCTCTGGGAAATGTAAGGCTATGCCTGTCACCATGTAGTGTGGAGCCCTGTGGTTCTATTTTATATAGCAGCTTTCACTAAAAGGTTTCGTAAGTTACGAAAGAACATTTTTCCACTTCCTCAAAACTATATGTTCTAGCAGAACTCATGATTTATACGATGCGCATAAAAATATATGATGACGGAATGGCCTCAATGATTACTGGAGTGCAAAGGGTTCATTTACTTCTTAGAACATATCCTATAAAAAAAACAAAAAAAACAAGAAACTGTCAAAAACTCAAAAACTAAAACCTACTATTCATGCCAATGGAATGGAATAAAACAATGTGGTTTACTGAAGTGAGGCAGTTTTATAAATAAATAACATTCGCGTTCCTTTGTCCTGCGCAAAAAAAAAATGTACTAATGTTACAAGCGCGGACTGTAAGATGCTCTTGTAAACATGACTTATTATGCGAGGCATTTGCATTGCAGTGCGATCTGCACTCATTTACAATTTAGTCATGGAGCATGCACCCTGGAAAATGAAATGAAGCTTCTCCTACAGCCTTCTCCTTTCCTCTTCCTCTATGAATTGCATGAATAGGAAATTCTTCGCCTTCTATAAAATTTCCAAGTCGACGTGCCGAACGTCAGGATTGCGTTGCTGTAACAAAGGAGAGATGTAATTAATGACACATAAGAAAACATTTGCATCCCGGCCACATTACTCTGTCTTCAGCAATAGAAAAATGGTCTCTGCTATAGATATCGCCTATGAAAGATAACAGTTGGGGAAGAAATGCCCCCTGCCTGCAGAACTGAGGACGTGCTCTGCAACCTCAATCTGTTCACATCATAAGCGAGGCTTAATGGTCATAATTAACACCGGAAAGTCTGATTCTCCCTGCTCCCAGCTATGTGTACATGGAAGTTTTGGAGAAACAGACGGCGGAGCAGATGCAGAGCGCAGGTCTCACTCCTGACCGCACTCTCAGGTTGTAGCTAGCAAGCACCTTTATCAGTAGGAGCTCCAGGTTTTCTTTAGATAGACCCATATGTATTCAAGTAGGTTGTCATCCCAATAATAAAACATTTTCTGACAGCTTCATCCCCATGCAACAATGCACAAATGGAAGTGACTGGAGGACAGATGACTGTAGAAACTGTTCGGGTCCTAGGGCTGTTTTCAGACTGAAGCAATTCTAATGAAACTTGAAGCGGTTTTACCATCTGATTATAGAAACTATCAGACAGAAATGTCTGATAATTCCGGTTTCCGCTTGCAGTACTCCCATCTACTGTGTGGACCATCCTCTCCATTGTAGTTTATGTCAGCTGCTGATATGGTCAAGCACTTCACTACTCTCATAAACGACAATGAAGATGGCCGCATGCATGTACAGCCACCTCCTAACCTCATTTACTTCTTTCTGGAGTGTGACACAAGGATCACCATGCTCCCAATATATAGGGATTCCAGAGATGGCCATACAGTCCACCATTAACACTTAACTGCCCCTGCTACAATGACACTGGGACATTAGTTTAGAGTTGGGGGCCCTCGAGGTGGACAACTTCTATTAAGAAGTGTAATGACAGCCAGCCAGCCATCTCTCCTGACATACCTGTTTTAGTACTGAAATGTATTCCCTGCAACATAATAATCCTGGAAAATCTTTTCTTAAAATGTCTGTGATATACTGTTCCACTGTTATTCCTCCTAAATAAAATCACAATTGGTATTTCCATTCATTTTGGAAAGAGGCATATCCTTACCCTGGCAATGACTGGACACCCAGTGTCAACCTATTCATAAATTACTTGGAGGAATAACAGAGGAACAGTACAACACAGAGTCATAAGAAAAGATGCCCAGATTTATGTATTTAATTAATCAGACGTGTCGCGATACAGGCATGCACCTAAATGTCAGACATAGCCCATGTTCCAGAATAATCATACTGGAGAATATTGGTCAAACTGTGTTAGCAAGGGTTAAAGAGTAGATACTCAGTGACTGGCACTATAGTGTTGTATGGCCTGAGGCCAAAGGATTTTAGTTCATCTATGGCACAAGCCTTGGTCATGGGTTTCTCTGCTGTCCAAGCTTCTATTAACATTAGTCGTGTGTATGAATATAGAACATTATGGTCCTACAAAATAATGGAAATAAAAATGCAATAACTGAACTCCAGAGTTTGCAAGTTTCTGTATTCTATACACCTCAGACTTTCAATATAAAAATCTATCAGTGCTGCTCTTATGAAAGCTACATTTAACATGGAAAATCACCCGTCGGCTGAGAGAGACTATTTCACCTTCATATGTAGAGCGGTTATTAGTGAACGTGTGCCTGTGATAGATCTGCAATGAATTCAGAGAAGGGAGCAAGAGCCAGCCAGGCTGCTTAAGCCAGACAGTGGAGACCAGGGGGATGTCTTACCCCAGGATATAAGAGCAAAAAGATTTAGTAACGGTTAGTCACACACCCAAAACTTGCCCTAATCACCCTATTTCTTTTAGCCAAGCACTAGACTTCAGGCTCCCCAAACACATGCACATTCGACTTGGCTTTGGGTATACGTGTTCTTAGTAGGAACAAAGGATGGAGCATCTTGACATTTAACATGCCCAATCTTTCTTTCCCTAGAATCTGCTGTCTGGGGAGAGTCGGGACACCACCATACACATTCAATGGTCTGCTGGTCTCTCCAACAAAATCTATAGTCACCTTGACAATCTGCATACATCGGATTTAACTTTGCACATACACGGCCTACCTACTGTGTTAGAGCACAGTGTACATTTGGTTAGTGCATTTTGCAAAGACTGTAGTCCTGAGAATGCAAATCACCAGATCAAGCTGAAGTTTAAGGCAGTATTCCAGAGACTCATTGTTACTTAGTTACTGCTCGGGTTCTTTGTGTGTTGAACCCTGGGCTTCCAGGCAGGTTACACCACCAGGTCACATGATCAGAACCAACACCCAGCTCCCTCCTCTCCATGTTCAATTGTATTACATGTATAAGGGGGCTGGCAGACTCCATCAGTAAAGCCAGCCCCAAAATACTCAAAATACCTCTGAACACAGAAAGGAGGGTGGCAGGTGCTGGTTCATGTGACCCGGAAGCCCAGGATTCAATAAATAAAGAACCCGGGAATTAAGTAATATTAGTTATATTGCAATCGATAGTAGCAATGAAGTGAGGTGCTGAATTGTATAAAGATGTGTAAGTCATAGCAAGTTTCAAAAACATTAAAGGGAGTCTGTCACCTGAACTCAGTATATCAACCCATCCCTGCAGATACATAGGTTAGGATCACCTGAATGAGACTGTGTTTTCCCCCTTGTGAATCGCTGCCTCCATTGATAATTCCTGCCTCCCGAGATATCGCCACTGTCGTCAACATGCAAATTAGAGCAACAAGGTTGCTGCTGTTTGCCTCTGTGGAGCAAAGGTAACACCGTTCGATTGATTCAGGTGACCCTAACCTAACGTTGTTACCTTTGCTCCAAAGAGGCAAACAGCAACCTTGTTGCTCTAATTTGCATGTTGATGAAAGTGGCGATATCTCGGGAGGCAGGAATTATCAATGGAGGCAGCGATTCACAATGGGGAGAACACAGGTTAGGGTCACCTGAATGAGACTATCTGCTGGGATGATATGGTGGGTTCTGCTGACAGTGTCACTTTAAAGAACAGAGGGGTTGCAGGTTTATAGAGTATATGATGGGAAAAAAAAAAAAAAAGCATCACTAGGGCGATATCTCTACATGCTTAGATAATTGGTCCACTGGGCAGAAGTGGCATAAGAGTGGCATGTACAGACAGGGAGACAGCTGCTAAAGATAGTATCGAGCCATTTGCATGAGCCGGAAATCATTTTATACAGGATAACCTTGTGTTAGAGCATTTCCCTCTAAACGCCTGTAAATAATAAGTCCCTGAGCCGTCCTCATCTGTCAGGCTGTTACAATTCTATTCACTAGGGTTTTTTTTTTTTTTTGCTATGACCTTTTTGGGAAATTTGGGTGACAGCCAATATGATAATATCACTTCCACACTTTTCTAAAGTCCTAAATGTCAAACTAACACTGCTGATACAATACAGGCGTCACCGGGAAGGGAAAGCTGAATGATAACACATGTGGAAGTTGTGATTTCAGGCTTTAAAGAGGACCTGTCACCTCTCCTGACATGTTATTTTAGTAAATATTGGTGTTCTCCATAAAATAACAAATCTGAAGCTTTTTTTTCCCTATAACTCTGTGTTGTGCTGTTCCTCTGTTACTCCTCCTGAATGGTTATAAATAAGACAACTGGAGGTTACCTTCCCCGTGTCATAGGAACAGTATCAGAATGAAGGGACTCACCCCAGCTGTCAATTTATATATAAATTTCTAGGAGTAACAGAGGAACGGCATCTTACAGAGTTTTAAGAAAAAGAAGCTCCAGAAGGAACTTTTTATTACCAAGTCTTTAGTAAAGTGACAGTGGCACATATCTGTTCTTTCACTTGACTTTTCAAGATAAGCTACCGTGTGTGTACATGTGGAGTAACATTATTTCTGGTCATCATATCACTTATATATGGTTTTTAAGCAGAATTCCCCTCTACATGCCGTATCTGGAGGTTGTAGTTCTCCAAGCTGGTGGTCTCTCACTCTCAGAAACCGCCCCAGGTACATGCCAGGCATATAGAGAAGTACAGAACTGTATACAAAGTGCATTGGTTGTGGCAGAAAGCTTCTATTCAGCAGTTTTCTTCTCCCCTTGTCCTCTCCATAGACTTCTATAGGGAAGAGTTATCTAACCTCCATCCCAAGATAGAGCAGTGATTTACAGAAAGAAAGGCAGTTTAGGAGAGGGAGGGGAGCAGTAAAACAGCCTGATAAGAAGAGAAAGAAGCATTTTTCTCTGAAAATATATAGAGCTGTCACTGAAACCCAGGGGCAAAGCTATAGAGGGTGCAGAGTAAGGAATTGCTACTAGGTCCTGAAGCCTGAGGAGGTCCAAAGGCCTCTCTACAAGATAAGACAACACCAGTATTATAGATGGCAAATAGAAAGTGGGGGCCCCATTACAGATTTTGCATTGGGGCCCAGGAACTTCCAGTTAAGCCTCTTTGGAACCCCCTTCCTCAACTGTAGTTTGGAGGTGCTGCTCAGCTCTTCAGGAGCCTCTGACGTAAAAAGGATGTGCTGGAGGAGGAGAAGAACAATGGCAGCTATCCTGCAGTCAATGGTGACTTGCCAAAATAGAGGCATTTAGAAGCGCCATTGACAGCTGTTCTAATAATACAAAGCCAGGTTATATATTAAATATCATGCACTGCTTGGCCAATAGATCATGCAATTTCTAACTTAAAGAGATAAAATAATATACGTGCCATAAAGTAAGTACCACCGCCATGTACTATAGCATGTAGCTTTGCTGTTCCCCTGGCCAGGCTTTGCTATCTGCGTTCTGTAATAAACAGGTACTGTAGCAGTAGCAGCCTGGCAATGTGTTTAGCATTGTGTACTGAACATAGTGCACGGTATTCTTACCTCATCTAATGATGCATAACTTAATGTGACAGATCTCATCTCTTCAGTACATGCATCAACAGACTTCCTGTGCCTGGATTATGCTCTACTATATGACTACATTATAGAAGGTGCATACAATAGATAAGCAAACAAGCCACATTACTGCAAGCTCAGGAGAATAAATATGGTGACAACTAGGAGAAATAAGCGCCAGGAAATCTAAGAGATGCCAACCACCACCTGCTTATTATAGGAAAATTACCAATGCTGCGCAGCTTTACCCGATGGACCAACCTGTCTTAAAGGGACACTCACATCACCGACGGGAAAACAAACATATATATATATATATTTTTTTTTTTTTTTAGAATTTTGGCTCTCTCCACCAATACTGTGCTTTTTAAAATCTATACAAATTACTGACTATAGAAGCAGTCAGTCCAATGAGATAAAACTATAATCTCACTTTACAACCTGCTGCAAAGTTAGCAATCTCCCCAAAATGACACTAGAGCCGATATACCATTCTTTAATGTCTGCTGTCTCTATGCAGATCTCATTTACTGACATATAGGACAATATTATAGGCACTTGTATAATATAATATCTCATGTGGATATTATAACATATACAGATGTGGACAAAATTGTTGGTATCCCTCATTTAATGAAAGAAAAACCCACAATGGTCACAGAAACAACTTGAATCTGACAAAACTGGAATTTGCCAAACTACATGCTGACAAGCCACAAAGCTTCTGGGAGAATGTCCTATGGACAGAGGAGACAAAAATTGAAATTTTTGGCAAAGCACATCAGCTCTATGTTCACAGACGGAAAAATGAAGCATGTCTTGAAAAGAACACTGTCCCTATTGTGAAAAATGGAGGAGGCTCTGTTATGTTGTGGGGCTGCTTTGCTGCATCTGGCACAGGGTGTGTTGAATCTGTGCAGGGTACAATGAAATCTCAAGACTATCAAGGGATTCTAGAGAGAAATGTGCTGCCCAGTGTCAGAAAGCTTGGTCTCAGTCGCAGGTCATGGGTCTTGCAACAGGATAATGACCCAAAACACACAGCTAAAAGCACCCAAGAATGGCTAAGAGGAAAACATTGGACTATTCTGAAGTGGCCTTCTATGTGCCCTGACCTAAATCCTATTGAGCATCTTTGGAAGGAGCTGAAACATGGCGTCTGGAAAAGGCACCCTTCAAACCCGAGACAACTGGAGCAGTTTGCTCATGAGGAGTGGCCACAATACCTGTTGAGAGGTGCAGAAGTCTCATTGACAGTTAGAGGAATCGTTTGATTGCAGTGATTGCCTCAAAAGGTTGTGCAACAAAATATTAAGTTAAGGGAACCATCATTTCTGTCCAGGCCTGTTTCATGAGTTTTCTTTTTTTTTAAAATTCTGTTGAAGCATGGCTGAAAAGCAAAGTCTGACTTTCATTTGTTCATTTTCATGGAATTTTTATATATTATTACTTTTGTCAGATTCAAATTATTTCTGTGACCATTGTGGGTTCTTCTTTCATTAAATGAGGGGTACTAACAATTTTGTCCACGTGTGTATGGGTCAACATTGTCACTTGTGGGTCAATTACTTCTCTACAGTCCAACTTTGACATCCATACAAGCCCCAAGAATGCCCCAGTCTAGATCCCTGGTTTATGAACATGAGATTGTGACTCAACAAGGTCTAAGGCCTTGTGCACATGACCGAGTAAGAAGGCCGTGGTGGGGATGAGGGTGGATTCAATGGGGGTTCCGTTCTGTTCAAATGGCACAGAGCAGAATAGGACCAGCTTTATTATCAACAGAGCAGACCAGGGCATCAGAAGCCCCCTCGGAAGGCACATTCTGTTGTGTATATGGGGCCTAACATTCATATTCCAGCAAGTACCAGTCTAAATCTGATGTGGACTGCTGGAACATTACTTGTTAATAACAGGTTTGGGTAGGCAAAAGTGGTCTATTAATTCTTCTATTTCAATTGTCCATTTTTATATTGTCACTTTTCATTTATTTAGGAGGAAAGGTGCTTAAGAAGTAAACACACAGGAGGTGAAAACTTCTGACAAAGTGAAATTTTGGGATTGTTCTGATTACATTATTAGATGCCCACTGGATGACCATATCAGAGTCTGATCAACTACTGAAAACCAAGATGACATTCTGATGGAAGCGCTGCCTACCCAATAGTAGCATGTAGGTGCCAGTGTTGATGTCAGACCCCCTGTGCCTGCACTGGAGACTTTATTGTCATCTTCAAGGGGTACTTTGTAGGAGACAAAAGTCCAATATAGACTGTTTATGGACTCAGCATACAGGCATTGACAAAGCTTACAGGACAACCGAACTGCCCATATCCTTCTAGGGATATGCAAAAAGAATTTCCCTTGAACTCTTTGCCAAATCTGGCAGACCTGGGCCCTCCATATATTACTGTATATAGACAGACAGCCATCAGGAGAGCCAGTATATAATACTACATATGGGCTGGGCTCCCACACTCTGACAGCTGACGCTAGGTTCACACTAGCACTGGCTCTCTGGTGTTCAGGTCCATTGGGGAACCCGAACAACAGAGCGGCAGACTGTTAAAACAGTGGTTACACACGGAGCCTGGCAGACCCCATTGACTATAACGGAGTCCATTGGGTGTCTATCGTTTTAAAACTGAAACCGGTGGAGGAAAAAGTCCTCTGTGCAGGACATTTTCCACTGCCGACGTTTGGTGAACACTGCACCGGAGACTTCTGCACAGATGTGAACGTAGCCTGAATGTGGCCAATGGCCTCTCAATTTCAGGCAAATCTGAAGTAACATCTTCAGGATCATGTACCACTGGCCACTATATGTGCTACAGCATGAAGACCCCGGCCTGAAGGAGTCCTGCGAGATGAGACAAAAGATTTAATAAGTCATGTGCCGAATTATTAAGTTTTCCAGACCTTAAAGTCAAACTCAGGAACTTTACAATCTTCATTAAAAATGAGACAATTAAAAGTTTTCAATTAACTCTGCCAATTACAAGAGGTTTACATAGTGAAGATATATCCACCCACACGTACCCATAGTATGCGTGCACTAACAACTGCAATGCCTTAAAGTGCACATGCTGATAACCATTTTAATAGCAAATTTATTAAAAGAGCAGAGCTCATATTTCATAAAATTATAAAGCATTTCAGTAATAATCACATAATTAATCTTTAATTATCGTTATGCCAAAACATGATATATTATTCTGGTAAACGGCAGACCAGCAAATTAATTATGTGCGGCTATTAAAGCTGAAATACAAAAGGTGAGTGCGAGGATCTAAAAATATTAGTATATGTTAAAGGGAAACTGTCACTTAAATTTAGGACACTAAAACACCGACCGGTCCTTAGGGACAGGTGGGTTAGCGTCCAGTATTTTTTTTTTTTTTTTTAAAAAGAGCAGGAAAGTTTACATAGGGACATTAAACCACTGGTCAATTGGGAGCTGTTAGAACTGGGCAATTAATTGAAAAATAATCGAAATCGAAAAATGAATGAATTATTTAAATTTTTTTGCATTCACAACATCCTGTTTCACATTGCTATTGGATAAAGTATATGTTAACATTTGTACGCTATCCAACATGGGTTGGTTATATGTGAATAACCAAAACCAAAATTCAGTGGTATGGATAGGCATGTAAAAAAGAGAGAGTGTCCTAAAATAATCGTTTATTAATCTTAATTGAGGTAAAATGCTCAATTAATCATGATTTTGATTCAGGTCATAATCACATTCCTAAATTTAGGTGACAAGTCCCTTTCGTGAAGCTTTTTAGCTGCATGACCAGCAGAAAACATTATACTGTAATATAATGACACACAGGGGATGGTTTCTTGCTTAAGAGTATTCTCATAATAGAAAGTGGCGGAGTACTGCTAGAGCGTGCCACCACTTTTTGATGAAGAATGACGGCTGCTGCGGTGTAGATATAGCACTGTAGCCCCTTTAAAGATCCGCGCCGTACATCCGTGCTTCCACTTCAAATTCAGTGTCAAAATCTGTCGGTTTTTATCAAGCAGAAAAAAAAATCTGCTTCAAATTCCTGGAGCAGAAATCTTCAGCATCTAATTCCTACATCTGAACATCACCTAACTCAGTAACAGAGAAAGGTGTGGAAAGATACAAACTCATTCCTATAGTGTATGACATAGTGAAAGATAGGGCTCTATTTAAGTACCCGGGCAGAGAGGAAAAATATCTCCTTCCCATATCTTGTTAGTGGAATCAAAAGGTCGAGGGGACTCCTTCACAAAATCCGTTATATCTATCAAATTATCCAAGGCACGGAGGCTCTATATATATCTATTCACTGGCTACACCACTAGGTTATAACTAAAGTAAGATAAACAGTACGTATTCCTCTCCCATCATAATCCCTGGGTCGGTGACTATCCAGGAAGCTGTTAATAATTGATAGAGCATGGAACCTTCATCTGTTCCGGACTCTTTGTGTTTCACCCCATAAAAAAAAAAATCTATAAGGGGTTCATCAGGGGACAGATATTTACTCTAGTAATGGTAGAGAGCAGATTAGTTTCAACTACAAACCTCAGTTCACAGGGCCCTGATGGTGGGCACCACTACTTCAATAGCCAATCCGAATGTTACGGCATTTTCAAGCAATATGCCATAACATTTAAAGGGGTTTTCTGGTCCCGAAATATTTTTTCATACTGATGACCTATCCACAAGATAGGTCATCAGTATATGACTTGTCAGGGTCCAACACCTGGACCTCAGATAGATCACTCATTTTAGCAGCCTCTGGGTGCTGGGAGCTGGTAATGGACTGGCGGGGTTGTGCAGCTCCGCTTCTATTCAATATTAGCGACACCACAGTTTCCTAGAATCACTGCAATGCAGGATCAATTCTGTCCATTACCAGCTTCCGGCACTCAGAGGCTGGAACAGATGATCTTTATGGGTTCTGGGTCAGACCATGACAATCAAATACGGATAACCTATCAGTTTGGGGACGGAAGACCTCTTTAATGATGGAATACTACCTTTATCTTACTCTAACCCTTTTTTGGGGAGGATGTATATTGCAATGTTTATCTAATGGGGATATGGCAACTGTGACCTATGTTGATCTATAAACTGATAAATTGACAACTGGGTGTTACCAGTTGGGGGGAGGGTGTCCCTACAGACTCTGATACTGTCCTATCACTGTTGAGAGTTTTAAGCTGTGTATAGACACACCAGAATACCAATTTATGAATACGTTTCCAGGAGACATAACAGAGGAACTGCACAATGCAGACAATGCTCCAGAATTGTTACTTCATGAGAAATACAAGTCTTTACTAATATAGGCATGTTAGCAGGGGTGCTGAGGCCTTGTTAACAAAAAAAAAAAAATCAAAAGATGACAGTACACGTTGAGTACCATAAGAAGGGAATTAAAAAAAAAAAAATGTGTATAAACTAATAAAAAGTAAAGATGTCCATTTTTTGCTTATGTTTTGCTAGGTGGCAAGCCCTCAGGCCATGAAGGGGTTAAAGGGGTTGGCCAGGAATTTTTATTTATTGGGAGTTGAGGTTCAGTTATGACGTATGGCCACTATACAGAGAAAGGAGCTGCTTCTCGCTCCATGCAGTATATCCCAGATGGCTAACCTATGACACGAATGTCATAAGTGACATGCTGAGACGTTTTTTGCTGACATGCAGCAAGCTGACAGCATCCAGAGGCGGGGAAACTCTCCTGCTTCCCGCTGAGAGCGACGCACGAATGGTGGCCATCTTACCTCCGTTAGTGTTAGGGTTAGTTAGTGAAGCCAGAGCTCGCACCCGCACTAATTTTTTTGCAGACTTGTATCCTGTAAGGGAATTGCCAGTTGAGCAAATCCCCAGTGCTGCTGCAGAAACCTGGGAGGAAGGGAATGACAGAGACAGTGTGCCCTAAACTCGACCCAGCCTCTGTCCCTGCCTACTTGTCTCAGCTACCCTAGGCGGTAGCAGGGCAACTTGGTGACAATCCCTTCTCTAAATAAGTGACATACAGAAGAAGACAAGACAAAACAAAACAACACAGAAGAGGAGTCAGCAAGCCAAGGGTCACAGCCAGAGGGAGAAAGCAGTACCAAATCAAAATCTAAGAGAGTAGTAACAAGGGAAGCCAAAGTTCAGAAGTCAGAATACAATACAAAAGGAAGCGCAAAGCAAGCAAGGAACAAAGGCAAGGCTAAGATTAACTGTTAGAGGAGCGGAGAGAAACAAAGATGCAGGACATGGGTGCGGCTGAAATTCAATTACAGAGAAGAGGTACCCGGGCCGTGTTCAGACTGAGCAACAAGAACCCTAAGCAAGGAATCAAACTGAAGACACCTCCTGCGCTGCAGCATGCGAGCGGAGTGTGGCGCAGACACCCAAACAGGCAGAGACGTTACACACCCAGTCAACTGGGAACACTATAACTGTGTCCCACAGTGGCGCAGTCAGCGGCAATACTGGGGGAAGAGAACACCCCGTCAGAGACAGTTAACTCTGCCAAGACCTCACTGGTCTTGAAGTGTACGAAATACCAACCTTCAATTGAAGATTTACCAAATGAAATTCAGCAACAGAAAAGTCACTGAGCAGTAATGTAAAGAATTATTTGTTTTGCTTTATTAATAAATACAGTATATATATTAAAAATATAACTTTTTATTAGAGCTACAAATATCACAAAATTATGGATTTTTCTAGAAGTGACACACCACCCGAGTTATGCTCGTTTTTTTGTTACGAATTTTGATACACCGAGCTCAAAAGGTTCGCCATCACTGCAGTATATAGTGGGGGTGTAGGAAGTGGCCCCGGAAAGCTGACCATTAAAGGAGCTGCCTTCTGGCGCCCACCAGTCAGGTATTTATAGCCTACCCTAAGGATAGGTCATAAAACAAACATTCTTAGACAACCCCTTTAAATAAAATTATTACATATTATTTTCAGTAATTCAAATGTATTATTTACTTCTGATTCATCATTTTTTTTTTTTTATTCTTAAATCTAATTTTTTTTTTTTTTTTTTTTTTTAAGGCACCAGAAAACTGGTACATTTAGAGATTCGGAGACTGCAAGTTTGCATTCTTTTTTTGTCAAGCTAGCAAAGAAGATCCAAAAATTAATTTGGAAAGAACGTCCTAAATTTCGCAGGTTTCTTCAGGAGCACTGTGAGAGCACAGCATGGTAAAACACATGTACACAAAACTGAAAATAAACTCTCCGGGGAGCTGACAAGTTGAATAGTGAAGAAATTAGCAACTATAAATTAGCAGCAGCAAAGTCTGTTGCAGAAACATAGAAGTAAATGTCATAGAATAACTGGCTCATTTAGTCAGGGGTTCTCCGACTGTGGGCCCTGTGCCCCCCGACAGGCTGCATTTCCAAAGAACATAAAGTGCACTAAATCAGCTGTACTTAGGAAATGTGAAGAGCAAATAACCAGAAATCTGACATTTAAAGGGAATACCAAGGTTACAATATTGATGGCCTATCCTTTGTCCTTGACTGGGACAAAGCTGCAATGTGCAGGACAGATACTACTAACTGTACTGCATTCTGGTGATCAGACCAATGATATGGCTGCAGAACTCACCAAAGGATCAGGAGTGCAAGAGTCAAATCCCAGCAACCTAACATTGATGGGCTATATCAGAAATCAGCTACATTTAGAACTCAAGATGCTCTACAACTCTCAGCATGCTCTGTTCACAAGCAACAAGAAGAGCAGTGCATGTATGCATGCTGGGAGTTGCAGTTCCCCAACAGCTGGAGTGTCGAAGGTTGCCTACCCCTGTAAGGATAAACGATTAATACCTTAATCTTGGAAAACCCTTTAAGCCTCTACTCAGTGCTATCCTTTGAGAACACAGCAGCAGATTTCCTAATGGTTTCTAAAAGTCTGACAGTGCAAACTTAGACTAGACAGTGTTAAAGTGCGCCATATTTATGAAAGTGTTTGATGATAAATCTGGCACATCTTTAGACACTTTAGTCTAACTTAACTCCTCCTATTAGTCGGCTAGGTTTACTACAACCCACCCCCCCCAAAAAAAAAAAAAAAAACTGCCAAAATGTTGACGTATGGTTGCACGTTAAGCCAGACCCCCTCTCAACAAGTCACACCCCTTATCCCCACCTCCTTACCAGGCAATGCGCAGAAAGTGCTAAAAAGTGTCTCAAATGGTTAATAAAAGTGGTGTAAAGCATGTACCCCAGTTTTGGTGCACCACAATTCTAGCGCATTTTCAATAGTAAATCTGCCCCATACATAGACTGCCTATAAAGTTCAATTCCTTCCAGAACTGTTCCAAACAGGGCTATGGGGTCAGAACCAATTTTTGGTGATGTAGGAAAAGTTACCAATTCCAGCAGCAAAATAAAAATGATGAATAATTTTTAATGATATTATACAACTAATAATATTGTATAAATTAACTATATGCAGTGTTTGTTACATATTTATTTTACAAAGGAATCAATTACTGGCTTTTTAATGAATTTGAGGATTTTTCTGCTTCTGTCTGACCATAGCAGTCAGCCATTTATGAAGGAGTCAAAGCAGGAGTCGGAGTCAGGCAGTGAAAAAATAGAGGAGTCGGAGTTGGTGGTTTGGCCTACTGACTCTACAGCCCTGCCACGTTCTGGTACCTTTACAACAGGGAAAGGACGACATGAAGCAAGGAGACAAAACTAAAGTGCGAGACCCCAGGGAAGCAATTATATAATAAACACAGTGGGAGGATTTACCAGCTGTGTGAAATTTTACGACATTTTTAATGATGTGTGACTTCTTAACAATGTGTCTCAAATTGTGAAAACCTATTAAACAGGCGCACATTGCATGATTAATTTTGCGTGAATTAATCGGCAATTTCCCTTCCATAGCTTTCCTATATTTTTTTTAGACATCTCTTATGTTACTAAGGCAGAGGATGTTTGTGTGAAATTTTTTTTTTTTTTAAAAGGGGCTTTTTAAAAAGGCGTTTGTTATAAACAATAAAGAAAACTCAAACTCCATTTAAAGGGGCTGTTCGATATTATGCTTACCTGGTCCTGGGGATGCTGATGTCATCATCGCTGCTCTGCCCCCACCTCCCTGATCTCACAGGTAATTAATTACCTGTGCTATGCGGGTTGGCTGAAAAAAGTCAGCTCCCATAGCACAGGTACCAAATTACCTATGAGATCAGGGGAGGAGGGGACAGACCAGGGGATGAATTCTGCTGGAATTCCAGTGTCCATTATTGGTATCCCCAGAACCAAGCAAATACATTAATACTTCCCGGACAACCCCTTTAAGCCAAACCAACTTTGACCAAGAGAAATGCAAAACGACAAGTGCTGTGTAAAAGCTTTGTTTTTTTATGGCGCAAACAGATTATAAATCTGGTGAATCTTTGGATATAGTTGAAAATGTCACACACTAAAAACATTGAAAATGACTTAATCAGATTTATCAAAACTGTCTAAAAATAAAACTGACTTTGTTTCCAAAGGAACCAATCACAGCACAGCTTTCATTTGTTCACTATGGCTTAAGGAATGAAAGCTGAGAACTGATGGGCTGGTATAGGCAACAAACTCTTCTTCAAGGTCCCACATTGAGGAAAACTTGCATTTTTCTTGCAACTTTTGCAGCAGTTTTTTGAGCCAAAGCCAGAAGTGGATTAAGGGTATGTTCACACAGAGTTTTTTTGCAGGCTGAAAAAAATCTGCTTCAGGAATAAAGAAACTGTTTCTTCACACTTTTTTTGCCGCAGTTTTTTGCTCCAGCACACTGTATGGACCTGGAAACGGCCCTTTAAAATATGCTTGTGATTTTTGCAAAAAATTTCAATGAGTTTTTCAAGGTGGAATCCGCTTGAAGATCGGTCATGTCGCTTTTTTTTTCCTCTAGCAAAAAAAATCAGCTAGAGGAAAAAAAAAACTGCTACTGACTCCCATTGAAATGAATGGGAAATGTTTTTTGAGGCGGATTCTGTCTCAAATTCAGTCTGCATGAACATACCCTTAGTAGTAAGGAAGGACTTCCTAAAAGTACAGAACACTTAACCTTGTTGCCTATAGTAATCAGCTTCGTTTTATAAGGCAAATCAAAAAAACTGGTTGCTATGGGTAACAATGACAGTATTTCTCAGATAGTAGCGACAAAACAATAGCATACCCATACCCATAGCAACCAATTAGAGCTCAGTTTCTATTCTTTATGCTTTGGAAAAATGAAAGTTGCAGAATGATTGGTTGCTATGAGAACAAGACCAAAAATTTTTGGGCCTTGTTTAGAAATAAAAATTGCATGAAAGAAAAAGAAATCCCATGTCACTTACTTTTAGTTCCTTTTCAAGTCTGTCTACTTCGGCTCCCAGCGTGTCTATGATGTTTTCTCCATGTTTAAGCATAAAAGCTTCCAAGTCTTCTGGAGTCTTCACCTGTCGAATTTCCTGCATAATAAACAAGAAAGTGAAATATCACTTTCTATAATCCATAATACTTCAGTACTGCATGAATAATAAAGGCACTGCCACCAACAAGCTCTATGCAGAGATTAAAGGGCACCTCCCACGAGGAAACCAATCGCATCTACCGCCTGAAGTGACAATAGTAGATCCAGGCAATGACATAATACTGGAAGACTCTTATATGGAGGAGCTTAGGAGATGAGACTTCTGTGTCGTAGCCTAGACCCCAGCCCATATGGTCGATTCATTAAACCTGAACATCGGAATGGATAACTGCTTGTAAAACATCCAGAAGATCTTTCAGGACGGTATAGTAAAACATTTACCCCTCAACATGCACACACATAAAAGTTGTGGAGGTGAAGGAGAATGGCAAGTGGGCGAACAACTAAGTGCGATCCCTTAAACACTGCAATGTAACTTTCACTGAGCAGTCTGAAAAGCTAAAGGAAAATATACTAAGGGGAAGGGTAAAATATATCTCTCAAGAACTGTGGACCTACAGATTCTGGAACACTTCTAACTCTGAAGCTGGTGAGATCACCAATAGGCCTCATGCACATGACAGAGTGACATTAGGATGTCGTCTAAATGCCTTCTGTCCAGCCTCACTGATTTCAATAGGGCGTTCCTTTGTCACGGAATAGGATGGGACCTGCTCTATAGTCATCGGAAAGAAACAGAGCCTCATATGCCTCCTCCTCCAACAGGTAGTGTGCAGTGCCCCTTAGATTCAGGTGAAAGAATATGGAGATGAATTTGAGGTGGTCTTCCGCCTCAAATTCCTCTTCAAATTCTGGTCCTATGAATACCACAATGGAAAGCTTTGTGCAGGGGCTTTGCTCACTGATTAGCTCCAGACACAAAGGGGTTAATTAGCCTGAGCCTCACAACACGGATTCTGAAGCTAAATCAGTAGTGGAATCCGTCAGTATATCGAGCAGGACACAGCTTTTTTTTCAGTGTCCTGGAAGAAGAAACATCAGTCGTTGCCTCCTGTTGAAAACAATGCAAGACAAATTCCAGTTGGAATTTGGAGCTGATTTTGAAGCAAAATCTGCCTTAAAATAAGACGCAAATTCAGTTGTGTGAACCTAGCCTTACTGTCTACAAATTGTCTCACAATGCAGTCACACAGTGTATGACTCTGGCCAAATCTGTCTCTGCTGCCAAACCGTTGTAGTACTGGACATGTCGCCCCAATAAACATTCAGTCACAGTATACTACTACTTACTTCTGAGCTTGAACAGTGGGGAAAAAAAAGTATTTAGTCAGCCACCCAATTGTGCAAGTTCTCCCACTTAAAAAGATGAGGCCGGCCTGTAATTGTCATCATAGGTAGACCTCAACTATGAGAGACAAAATGAGAAAACAAATCTAGAAAATCACATTGTCTGATTTATAAAGAATTTATTTGCAAATTATGGTGGAAAATAAGTATTTGGTCAATAACAAAAGTTCATCTTAATACTTTGTTATATATCCTTTGTTGGCAATGACAGAGGTCAAATGTTTTCTGTAAGTCTTCACAAGGTTGGCACACACTGTTGCTGGTATGTTGGCCCATTCCTCCATGCAGATCTCCTCTAGAGCAGTGATGTTTTGGGGCTGTCGCTGGGCAACACGGACTTTCAACTCCCTCCAAAGGTTTTCTATGGGGTTGAGATCTGGAGACTGGCTAGGCCATTCCAGGACCTTGAAATGCTTCTTACGAAGCCACTCCTTCGTTGCCCTGGCGGTGTGCTTGGGATCATTGTCATGCTGAAAGACCCAGCCACGTTTCATCTTCAATGCCCTTGCTGATGGAAGGAGGTTTGCACTCAAAATCTCACGATACATGGCCCTATTCATTCTCTCATGTACACGGATCAGTCGTCCTGGTCCCTTTGCAGAGAAACAGCCCCAAAGCATGATGTTGCCACCCCCATGCTTCACAGTAGGTATGGTGTTCTTTGGATGCAACTCAGCATTCACTCTCCTCCAAACACGACGAGTTGTGTTTCTACCAAACAGTTCTACTTTGGTTTCATCTGATCATATGACATTCTCCCAATACTCTTCTGGAGCATCCAAATGCTCTCTAGCAAACATCAGACGGGCCCGGATATGTACTGGCTTAAGCAGGGGGACATGTCTGGCACTGCAGGATCTGAGTCCCTGGCGGCGTAGTGTGTTACTGACGGTAGCCTTTGTTACGTTAGTCCCAGCTTTCTGCAGGTCATTCACTAGGTCCCCCCGTGTGGTTCTGGGATTTTGGCTCACCGTTCTTGTGATCATTTTGACCCCACGGGGTGAGATCTTGCGTGGAGCCCCTGATCGAGGGAGATTATCAGTGGTCTTGTATGTCTTCCATTTTCTAATTATTGCTCCCGCAGTTGATTTCTTCACACCAAGCTGCTTGCCTATTGCAGATTCAGTCTTCCCAGCCTGGTGCAGGTCTACAATTTTGTTTCTGGTGTCCTTCTACAGCTCTTTGGTCTTCACCATAGTGGAATTTGGAGTGTGACTGTTTGAGGTTGTGGACAGGTGTCTTTTATACTGATAACAATGTCAAACAGGAGCCATTACTACAGGTAATGAGTGGAGGACAGAGGAGCCTCTTAAAGAAGTTACAGGTCTGTGAGAGCCAGAAATCTTGCTTGTTTGTAGGTGACCAAATACTTATTTTCCACCATAATTTGCAAATACATTCTTTAAAAAAATCAGACTATGTGATTTTCTGGATATTTTTTCTCATTTTATCTCTCATAGTTGAAGTCTACCTATGATGACAATTACAGGCCTCTCTCATCTTTTTAAGTGGGAGAACTTGCACAATTGGTGGCTGACTAAATACTTTTTTTCCCCACTGTATGCCCTGAATAGAAAAACTCCAATTTTGTAGGCTAACAAAGGCACAGAATCGATGGCACTTGTTAAAACGACATCTACTCCTTCCAAAAGGGCCAAGTGTACATGTGTTTAGAATAAGGAAACAGAATTAAACTGGGCAGCATGGTGGCTCAGTGGTTAGCGCTGGAGTCCTAGGTTCAAATCCTGCTGAGGACAACATCTGCAAGGAGTTTGTATGTTCTCCCTGTGTTTGTGTGGTTTTCCTCTAAGTACTCCGGTTTCCTCCCACATTCCAAAGACATACAGATAGGGAATATAGATTGTGAGCCCTATATGGGACAGTGTCTGTCAATGTCTGTAAAGCGCTGCGGAATATTATGGCTCTATATAAGTAAGCATAATAAATAAATAATAATTACTATAATAATAACTCTTGCCAGACATGATCAGTCTTATTCGGCTGACAGCTATTCCTGCTGAATTATCCATAGTCATGCATGCTCGGTTTGGGCATGTACTTTCAGTGGGAAGAAGGGGGTAAGCTGCTCTTAGATAGATCTTACCTTCCCTGAGAATAAAAAAATTTAAGCATTAAAATTGCTTAATCCTTCTTTTACCAGACATCAGGGAACAGTCAGAAGACCCCATACACATGAGACAGTTGGCTGGTGTGCAGAGAACAGCATCTTTGCCTTTTCTCTAATGTGAATGGAGACCTTATAAATTAGGGAACTTGAGGAGTTTGCCTTGAACTGGAAGGTCTTCTGGTTAACCTTTCAGCAATGGTTCAAGGTGAGGGATTGATCTAGTTCTCAATGAGGTTTTCTTCTACCTGTTTTCTTGATGCCATTTTTTGGTTACTACATTTGAGTGTACGCAGGTCAGGTTCCAGGGCATGTATAGGATTTCTACCTTCCAACAGGTGGCAATAGAGGCACAATCTTCTTTTCCTTTTAGAGATAGAATTTGCATTCATTTGTATTATTAAGAGGACCTTTCACCACCTCCACCAACTCCAGATCTTAGAATCTGTTAAAGGGGTTTTATGAACTCAAGTTAAGTTTTAATATTGATGAATGTCTACGGGGGATGCGGACCCTGCACAGATCATCTGTTCTAGAAGTTTCTAGTGGACGGGAGTGTGTGGTTCCAGGTAACCACAGCACTATTCCTATTATTTGAATAGGAGCAGCACTCCACTCACTGTCCGTTCACTAGCAACTGCTGCTAAAACAGATGATCTGTGCAGGGTCCAGTGTCGAACCTTGACAGAGAACATACTGTTGACCTATCCTGTGGATAGTAGGGCTCGGTGATTATGATCTAAATTGCGATTAATTGGGCATTTCACCCAGATTACAAATGATTATTATAATTTAGGTCACACCCCTTTTAAAGTAGGAGTATGTTTGGGCAAACCTTGTGAGATTCGTCTTGCAAGGTTTGCCTGGTGGTTTTGTTTGGACCGAACATGTCCAAACAACCTGCTATTATACACTGGGGTCCCTCACATGGCGTTGACAAACAGACGAAAGCGCTACAACGTTGCATGATCCACATGATTGCTGAGGCCCAATCACACACCTCAGCGGTCACTGACATCAGTCAGAAGACCGGAAGAAAAGAGGGAGTCGCCGGAGCCCAGGAGAGGTGAGTAACACTGAAGGGACACCAGAATATAACAGCAGTTTCAGGTCAATTGTGTTTGGTCTGAACAAAACCATAGTTGGAACCTGGTTATTGTAATAACCAAACCGAAATAACCGGCATAAACAAAATCACGTTGGTTATCTGGGTTGACGTTCGTTTTTTATTATTTTTCAATTAATTGATCAGCCTTAGTGGATAGCCACCAATCTGAAAATTCAACTTGGGGCGGAAAACCCCTTTAATTAGGTTCTGCTTCCCTGATTCCAAAACTTTTGGAATTTTCTCTAGCCTCCACCATTCCCGAGTAATCAGTGCAGTTAGTTTTGATGCCTTATGTGCTACCTAGGCTCTGTACTGTCAGGCGAGTGGTGTCAGGAAAGAGCTGGAAAGGGGTATAATTCAGTGCTCCAATCATAGGCAAGCAGTGTCATAGCTCAGAATCACGCCCCTTGTCTGCTCCTGCCTGACACCACCCTCTGATGGTACAGAGACTAAAAAGCATATCAGGCACTAAAACTAACAGCAATGATTGCTCGCGAATGGTGGGGGCTAGAGAAAAAATTCCAACTGTGCCTGAATCAGTGGAGACTGTTAAAAGGATGCAAAGAGCTGGAGCTGGCGAGGTCCTCTTTAATACAGAGATTTAGAGGCAATAAACTTACATGTAACACCTGATCGATATCTTGCTTTTCTAAGTATGACCTGGTCACTACGCGTCCATCAAAATCAACCTCTGCTTTAAATCGTACTTTACTCATTCCCATGTCTGTGGCTTTTACATCATGAATGGCCCTGAAAATAGACAATATGAGATATGGAGTGTTGGCAAACACAGAATATGTATCTTACATATAACACTCTACTGAACATGTACATGACATATGATTTTGTCTTTCTGAATTTTTTCATTTACAGAATTTAGTTTTGTCAGTAAATTGATTGAAAAACCTGGGCACTACTATAAAGTGCTATGTCCCATTAGTGCAGATTAAATGACTATTAATATACATTTGCTGGTCCCTCACTGCAATTACCACCATGCTGCAGATGAAATGTGTTCTGGATAAATAGGATACACATTAATCCTGGCCTCTGATGGCTTACGTCGCAGGACAATAATTGTCTGCAGGTTCAGCTGTAAATACAGTACAAGGCCCCCAATAAGCCGCACCTTCATAAATACAAGCTTTCCTATGGGTCTGTACATTCTGAGCTCTGCTAACACAGTATGTTCTGGCAGCTTCTGGATTATAACAATAGACAGTGATTTACCACTACATAAGTTCAGCACATTTCCTAGTAATGATCGTAATGGAGGATTTCTACCTTACCTGCTGTTTCTCAAAAGAAAAATTAAGGGGAAAAATGTAAGAAAAAGACTGCATTTCAATAATCTATTCACCTTATGTGACCCACATGTAAAAATATAAGAACTGGGAATTTATTTTTACAATGTTTTCATGGGGCTAGTAAAAAGCATGCAATCAAAAAATAGCAACAGCAAAAACAGCAATTTCCATAATCTCTCCCTTTCAAGGGGTTGTCTTGTAAAGATCAATCCTATTAAAACATATGGAGATCATACAGGGGGTCCCTTGCTCAGGACTTCCCTCTATGAACCAGCATGAGAGACCCTCTGTAAGACTTGAGTTAACTAGGCATTATATGTTCAGACCCTGACTTGAATGGCCACCGTGTAATATTATATTCAAGTATTCCCTTTGCAAAATATATTGCTGAGGGTAACTTGAATGTTTTCCATTTTGAATATTCCTCACTGTAGAATTATAAACTTAAAATTGTTAGGAAATGGTCTCATAACCCTTCCCAGATTGTTGGACAGCAACAATTGCTTCTCTAAGATCATTGATGATGACTTTCCTCATTGGCAATATGTTCAACATCGGAATGATCCAGACCAGAAAACCGCCAAAACTTCTACTTTTATAGGAGATGGTCACACTTGCTGATGAACAATTAAGGGCATTTTATTAGCAGCACTTGGCCGCGACTTACTCCATCCATAGAAATTAAGAGGGTAAGACTAGAATCCCCCATTCCAAATGTTGTTCAGTTTTTTTTGTAGTTGTTTTTGAAGCCAAAACTAGGAATGAATTAAATATAAGAGTAGTATCATCTGTCCTATACACTTTCTCCCCCTTTATGAGCTACATGTAACTTTGGCTTTAAAAACATGAACCTGGAATCCAAGCCTTTTTTGTTTTATGGAAGATTTAGGTTCTCCTAACATGTAGGATCAATGTCCCCAGCACAGGAGCACAGTAGAGATGAATCCCTAAATGGATAATAAGCTGATGTGAACCCAGCCTTTAAATGGGTTGGCCACCTTCAGACCAATATTGAGAAACAAATCTCATTGTTTGTATATTAAAAAGTTGTACAATTTTCCAATACACTTTCTGTGCACCTGTGTGTCCATCACATGACCATGGACTGTATATCATGTGACCATGGACTGATGATCTTTATCCACTGGGAGTAAGCAGTAAGCAAAAATGCAAGGAACTGATACAGAAAGAATATTGGAAAATTGTATACCTTTTCAATAGACAAACAATATTTGTCTCTGAATATTGGTCTTAAAGTGGACAACCCCTTTAAGGGGTTTTCTAGACTGAATAATTGATAACTTGTCCTTAAGACAGATCATCACTTATATATTGGCAGAGGTCCGACATCCGGGCTCCTGAGAGATAGCTGTTTGAAGAGATTGCAGTGTTTGGGCGAGTACTTTTGTACAGTGGCTGTGCTTGGTATCACAGTTCAGCCCATTCACATGAAAGGACCTGAGCTGCGATTGGGCCATGTGACAGATGAACATGACGCCACATATCCTGTGAAGTGGCACTCGAAGCGCCGCTGCCTATACAAAAAGCTGATCTGTGGGGTCTGCGTGTTGGACCCCTCCAATCTTCAATTGATGGCCTATCAATTAAAAAGTCCTGGAAAACCCCTTTAGGCTAAAGCCCCATGTGGCGTAAACGCCATGAATCGCCTGGAAAAAATCGTGACGTTTTACAGTCAGAGCAAAGTGGATGGAATTCTAGTGAATCCAATGCCCACTTTGTGGAAAAAACCACGCTGCGGACACATGGCGATTTCCAAAATCACAGCATGTCAATTATACCTACGGAAACACCGGCGGTTTCCCCATAGGCATAACTGAAACAGAAAGTCCGCAGAGGAAAACTCTGCAAACTTTCTGTCTAAAGCACTGCAGGAAGAACCGCGATGCGATCCCGCCGTGGTTTCTCCCACAGCGCTTTTTTTTTTCTGGGGGATGCCACGTGGGGCCTTAGCCTTAATTTTCTTAGAGAATAAGCAGTGCAAAGTGCGTATATAAGTTTGAGGTAAAATCTCCAAAACATTTTTTCAACATTTTATTACGTGGGTGATCATCTAAAACCAGCTTTTGCGCAATGCCCATACCTCACAGCGGGGTCACTTTCAAGGAGTTCAGTAAGACGCTGGACTTGCTCTGGTTGTATCGATCGTCCAATAAGGGCCTCGGTGTTTGTATAAATAAGGAATGCCGATACTGCTCCTAACAAAGTCCCCACACCCAGCGAGCCCAAACTGTCATAGTACGGATTCCCTAAAAGAGAACAAGGTCACAATAACAGGATAGCAGAAATACTAAAACAAACTAAATAAATAGAAAAAAAAAAAAACCACAATCTTGACTCATACAAGACTTAAGGTAGGGCTCAGGTGGGTGTAAGAAGTAAGTGGCACAAGTTTACGGAGAAGTCAGCAGAAAGTCATTGTAGGCAGCACTGGAGATCAGCAGAGCGGATAAGAGTATTAGAAACCTTAAAATTGAACCTGTCTCTGTGACAGGTGACACACAATAAAACAAAGAGACGTGAGCCTGCACTTGGCAGAACTAACAGATGTGGCTGCTGAGATTTATGAGGTGAAAGAAAGCATTAAAAGTTCAGGAAATAGCAGTGTACACACATAATTCATGGAGATTTGCCTTGGGTGCCTGTGTCCAATCAACTAAATGTTTCCAGCAACTCTACCAAATACTGATTTATTATTCCATAGACTGACAGCAGATGCGGCGTATGGGAGATTCGGGCTAATCGTACACAGACATATGACAATGTCAGCCATTTACCTTTTCAGTGTGGATTTCAATAATGCAACAAGGGTACAACACTGGATGTTACATACTAAACTGCGACCAGACAAGTCTAGTAATCTGTTTTGTGTGCAGTGACATACAAGAGGATGCAGCAGTATCCCGCTTATTTAGGGGAGTGTTGGACTGTAGTTCCAATTGTTTCTTTTCACTGACTTCTTCTAAAGGATTTCGAATACTCTTTAGGTACAGCTTACACATTATGTTCTCAGTGTTTATGGTGGAATTTTATTTCACATTCTTGTTTTCACATTTGTAATATATTATTATTATTATTTTTTTTTTTATAATTTTTCTTGTGTTACTAATGCTAGGTTTACACCAGGTCTCCGTTTGGGGATTCCGTCCCAGAATCTGCTTGAAAGATGCAGAGAGAAAGGTCCTTCAAGCAGGGTGACCCCACTTTTTAAGCGGATTGGGTTTCCATTTTTCGGGTTCCCAAGTGGACCTGAAGAACGGAAACCCGAAAGCAGGTGTGAACCTAGTGTCACATGCACACTGACACACATACATTTCATACACTGATCAGTATAAAGCAAAACTGTGCAACTTATTACCTGTGAGTGAAGTCAGCCCCATACAGGAGGCAGCCATTATCACTCCCAAAACTGCTGCCGCATCCTCCATCAGGACCACATTAGTACTCGGATCCTTAGACTGGATCACTAGAAGAACAATGCCAGAGTTTACCTTACTGCAAAAATATGTAAAGAACTCCTAAATGAAGGTTTCCCTGCACTACGGATTACATTAAAAAATAAAATACACAAAAACATGTTTATAGGATTTTAAGAGGATCAAAATAAAAGTACATATAACGTGCTCAGCTTTTTCGCTCGGTGCCATAGACTTTGAATGGAGCGGCAAGGTGCAAGTCAAACCACTAGTCCATTCAAACTCACCCTAACTGGAGAAGCTGGAGGAAGTGGGAGACCAGCATTCTTTGGATCAGTGGGGGCCCCTTTAAAAGAAATCATATGAAATTAGAAATAAGGGTTTTATATTTCCCCTCCAGCACCACTCTTGTCCACAGGCTGTGCCTGGAATTGCAGTTGTCTTGTACAAGCTCATACAAGTGAGGAAAACTGGTTATAGTGGGGTAGATCCTCATATGCACACTTTGTATACAGACTGTATAAGGATAGTTACACACACAGCACTTTCTGGAAAATCTCTGCAGTTTTTCATTTAGTTTATTAGCCAACGCAAAGTCAGAAACGAAAAAAGAAATATTAAAAAAAAACCTTAAACGTCGAACTCTACTTCTGATTTTGTTTCAAAAACTGCATCAATCACTGCATTTCTCTTTTTTCAAAAAATGCTGTGTGTGAAACCACGCTAAACAGTAAACAGACTTTTCAGCAGTTGTTCCCAATCTACAGCTCGCAACCGCCAGCCTGATGGCTCAGTATAGAAGAGATCAGTCATATCCACCATCTACAGTAATAATTCCAAATTGACAATGATGCAAAGACTAACCCTACACGTCAAGCCCCAGTGCCAGCTTGGATATACAGTGACATACATAATACCTGCTTCCTAATGTGTGTACCATCTGTAACATTTTGTCTACCCTTCAGTCTCTGTAATTCGTGACAGCTGAAAGCCACTTATTTCCTGGGTTGGCATGTGCGGAGTGCTAAATATCACACTAAATCATATACCTGAAAATATTTAAGAGTACCTGTCATTTCAGGCGACTTTACAGACTCTTGTGTGTACATGAGGCGTAACATGATTTCTGGCCATTACATGACTAGCATAGTCCGCTTTCTCTGAGACTAGCTGTTTCCCCTAGACGGCACACAAAGAAGAGGAGATCCTGCTCCACTATCTCTCCGTTTATCCTCAGAAGCAGCTACACCAGCATGGAGGACAATAAACAGCCTTGTACCTGTGAATCTAGCACTGGCGTGAGGTACAACACTCACTAGAAGCTGCAGTCGTGTATCTATGTTTCTGGCCCTGTTTCCCACCAGTCTCCTCCTCCTCTTCCCATAGACTTCTATGGGCAGCATATAACCTTAAAGGATTAATGAGCTAAAAGTCTGTCTTGTCTCCCAAGAGGAGTTCAGAAGTGCATTTAGAGGGGATTGGAGTGGGACATAAGGAGTCTGATACATGGAAAAACTGGCAAGTTTCCAATATTTGCTTGTACTAGTGATGTATGCAAAGTTTGTAAAAAGGTGTATGTTTAAAATTTTCTTGTTTTCCCATGTTTAATGCACTATATATTCTCCATTTCTGAGCTGAATGTGGCTTCCTGCTGTAATTGGCATGCAAGTAGATCACCTCTGCTTCGGAAGTACAACCTATTGCCGGAGTGTTGGACATACCGTACTCATAAAAGGACATCCCTTTAATTCTTGCACTTTTCCGAATTTCATTTACAGCAACCAGCAGCGTAGCTAAATGAAATAAAGAAAACTTTATTGTAGCAGAACGCGTACGTCCAAAGAGAGCCCATTTACATATGGATATTGGTGTGTGGGCTGGTGACATCTGAGAGTCAGCAGATGAATGGAGCTTTATACATCTAGTTATTTCTATGACACTACGTGTATTAAGTTTTCAATTTCAGGATCATTCAGTGCAAGTCATATACCAATATGACCTGTATATAGCTTACTCTTGGATACATCATAGCTAAAGCTTTGGCCTTTGCATGTGCCATCCTGCCTATGTAACAGAGCACATGCAAAAAGAAAGCCTGCTGCACTGCATCACCAACTAATAATAGTAATGATATAGGATAAAAAAAAAATCAACTCCAACAAGAACCTTATGGCAGAACCGATAACAAGTATGCTTATTATTCTCTCTAATGCCAGTCTATAGTGAAATGTATAGACGCTAAAGAAAGCGGAATACAATATGCAGACAATATTTCTTACCTCCTTCAGAAACTAATGATCCTGCCAGAATACAATATGCCTGCAATGAGTAACACAATTCTTTTACTTTCTCCAGGAAGGGGCTGTCTGTCAGAATGAGGTAAGGAAATATACAAGGCTTACCCAAAGCAGGGATTCTATAGGCTGCGGATGAAGTAACCCCATGATGCCATGGTACCAAGACAGTCCAGCACCCATCATAAAAATACCAACGCCGCTGATCAATGAAGCAATGTAGCGCATATTGGTAAAGCCGTACCTGTGTGATTGAGAACAAAAGGAAAAGAATAAGAATATGGCAATATTAGGAGTACATAGATGGAGATATAGATTATATGTATATATCTCACACCATCTAGCAATAATAACACTAAATAATAAAACAAAACATACTACACAGTACTGATATTTCATGGTAAGATTTTGTGCCATAGTAGTAAAAGTGGTGTATTACTTTAACAGCTCCAGGAACCAAAGTTTGGGAGTGGTGGCATACTGTGCCTGGCATCCAGCTGAAAAGGAGCTTTGGGAGACATTTGGGGCTTAAAGGGGTTTTCCCATCTCCCTGTTTCAGCAGCTTTGCCTGCTGTCTCCTCTTCTCACTTCCTGTACCACCCCCCCCACCCTCCCAGCTTGCTGAACAGGACACTAGAAGTATCACAATACTTATTATAATTACTAGAAAACTAATATAAATGCAGATCAAATAATATGCACTATGCTTCTAGAGAACCAACTCAATGTTATCTGTGTGTTTACATAGAGAGATAACAGACAGGGCTTTATCAGCAAACTGCAATTAACTGAACTAATAGTCCTGCTGGCAGAGCTGTAGATAACATTGAGAGCAGTGAGTGACCTCACTTGTCCTATCACACAGGTCCATGGTTATGGAAACGCTGTGTACAGTGGCGTAACTAGGAATGGCTGGGCCCCAAGATGAACATTTGACATGCCCACCCCCCGGCAACCGCCCCAGTGCACAAACCGCATTCCCCGTATTCGTGCACACACTATTATGCCCCATAGTGGCCCCTGCACACACTATTATGCCCCATAGTGGCCCCTGCACACACTATTGTGCCCCATTGTGGACCACCCATGAACAATTATTATACTCTGGGGTCTTTTCAGACCCCAGAATATATTGATCGGAGACCCAGGTGAGGATACAAACATAAAAAACTGTGTTACTTACCTCTCCCTGGCTCCAGCGCACTCCCCACTACTTTCGGTTTCTTCAGAAGTCACGGCCGGCGTCGCATAATGACGTCAGCCTGGCCCAAGTGACGTCTGGGATGTCACCAAGGATGCCCAAAGCCTGCTGGAGCGCAGGAGAGGTAAGTAACAGTGTTTTTTATGTTCCCTCACCTCCCCTGGGCCTCCGATCATTATACTCCGGGGTCTGAAAAGACCCCAGAGTATAATGATAGCAGTGTTTGTGAGGTTTGCGGGCCGCGGCCCACTTACCACCAATCCCCGCTCCTGCTCACAGCGGCCTCCGCTTCCGCAGAATGGGAAGCACAGGCGGCCATGAGCAGGAGCGGGGATAGCTAAGTAAATAGGGCCAGTTACCTGCTGGGGTTACTCCAGCAGGTAACGGCCTATTTTATTAAAAAAAAAACAAAAAAAAACACACACACACATCAGGGGCCCATTGTAAACAATGGGAGGAATAATTTCACATAGCAGGCAAACAAAGCAGCATTTCTAAAGCAATATATTTAGGAAAAGTCTTCAATTTACATAAGCTACCACATATAGATAGGATCCTTGAGATGGGAATACCCCTTTAAAGTGTAACTCACATTTTATTTATTTTTTGCTATTGTGTTGGGTGGGGGCGGGGTGAACATTTTTGTAACGTACTTTATTAATCTATCAAGCTTAATTAAGACCCATCTCTATGACAATACCAGCCCTGGTGATTATACTGCTGAGACTGGCAGTCACCGCTACAAGGGGGCGCCCTATCTTATATAAAATGATCTGATTCAAGTTCTCTCCTATGTCGGGAGTTGCAGCAGAATCACGCCTCTGTAACCTAGCCCCACTCTTGGCACTGATCATGCGTACAGAAACCATCTCAACTCCATGACAGAAATATATGTCTCTGTGCAAGTACTCACAACCGCCCATGAAATTTTTAGGATGGGTTTTGACGGAGCACTTGTAGCAGGGCCAAAGTAACTGTGAGGAGATAACATGAACTCCATTATAGTCCTTTTTCAGCCGCTAATTTTCAGAGGTCACTGCCACTGAGTCTCCAAACTAAGTCTCCCAGACTCAATGGTCATGGGAGTGGTTGTCATAATAAAGGGGGTATCTGTGATAAAACCACCATTGAAAATCCTTTTTTTTGTGTTTTGGCTAGTAGTCGAGGTGTCTAGTGCAGACACTTCTGACTTATTGTAAGTGGTATAGCCACGGCAATATTTCTACCACTTTAGAACATAAAATGTAATATTAAGTACTGTAAAAGTACACAAATTAAGAGCGGGGCAGACGCATTTAATAGAGTATTATGTCTGCCTGCCCTTTCCAGTGTTTCAAAAAAAAAAAAAAAGTAATTTCGCTCTGTATATTTTCTGTAATCCTTTGCCGGCATAGGCTATTTAGATCTAATCTTATTACTTTAATGTTATGCACCGCAGCTGCTGATGAAATTGATTTAATCCCCTTTTTTAATGCATTCAGATGTTTAATGAACAGGGGAGTGTTTAAACATTGGCCAAATCCCGTCCTGAATCTAATTCCTCTTGTCGTTCGCTGCTATTTCAGATATGTTTTGATACATGAAATACATTTTCAGATTTGTAATTTTACAGCATTTAGAAGTCCAAAAAGCTGGTAATTATTATTTGGGAACAGGCCGATTGTGCTTCCTGTGCAAAGATGTTTTGTGGGAGGGAGGCTGCTTGGCAGGTGTAAGGTGCAGAGGTGGATGACCTGTCCTCTGCAGAACATTGTGCCGCAAGCACCCACACTAGCTAATGTACTGCAAAAGGAGGGGGAGTGAAAAAAAAAAAATTATGGATATTAACAAGCTTAAAAATTGACAACTAAAAGCAGGACATGGTCGATAAAACACTAAAATTAGTAACAGAAAGCAATTTTTTTTTCTGGCAAATTTGGGTCATGGAGACGAGATCAAAGTGTATAATTTATACCATTTTATATACCAAGTCTTTGCAGACAAAGTAGTACATCTCTCAGACTGAAAAGACCCTGCCAGTAAACCCTATTTTGCCCTCAGGCTGGGGAAATACGGTCAGTACTAGCGGTGGGTTAGCCACAATGCGCTCACAACCAGCTAACCCACTGTGTACAGTACCAGCATAGGGAATAAGATTTCTACTAGACTCATCCACATGCTGCAGCTTAGCCCACCGCACAAACTGACCTATCCTGCCTGGATCCCTGCAGGTGGGTGCAGCAAAAAAAAAAAAAAATCACCCAATTTCCTGTGGATTTCCTGGGAACAAGTTGCTGTGGCACTAAAGAAGTTTGGGAGGAAAAAATCAGCGCCCTTCAGCACTCCAGCTAGTGTGGAACTAAATTTCCTAGCATGCACACTTGCTCAGCTGTTGTCAGAACTCCCACAGAAGTGTCTGGAGCATGCTGGGAGTTGTAGTTTCACTACAGCTGGAGTGCCTAAGGTTGCTGATCCCTGGTCTAGTGTAAAAGGAGTCTTTAGCAAGTTTCCGTAAAACCGTCTTCATATGCCAGGTACACCACAAGAAAACGATGTGTCATCACTGTAGTGGTCAAGCATGGCACTGTGGTCACAATGTCACAGAAGCATGCCATGACTGGTTGCAGGGGTAACAGGATATGACATCACTGTACGGTAAAATCAGCAATGTAAATTGGGGACAGAGTTTAAGAGAATGTGTTTTCTGTCATAAGAATCAGAGAAACCCTGAAGGTTCCTATTATGAGTCAACAGGGTCAATTGGGACACTGCTGTGATCAGTCATATGACATATCCGGCATTAGACAGTTGTTTCTGCTATAAATGAAAGCTACAACACATGTTGACAGAATATACAAGAAACATAACTATACAATTATACCTATTATTTTTTACATATTCAAGATAGTCTAAGTTCAGATCAGAGGAATTTCAGTCCATTGCACTGATCAGTCATAGGATCAGAACAACGAACTGAAAAACCAGATGTCTGCATCTGTCATAAGTCACTGTAATGTAAAAAAAAAAAAAAAAAAGATGGAAGCTTTCTTCTGTCTGCATCCTTCATAATATTAGTTTTTCAGTCTGTTGTTCTGATCCTGTGATGGAGCACAGCAACAGACTGAAATTAAGCAAACGTAAACTTAACTTAAAGGGTACTTTTCATGGAAAGTTGAAATAAGTGCAGAGTCTGCCACCTCTTCTATCCATTATATAGGAGAACCAGGAACACTGGACTGCAAATGTAAGGCAGATACATGCAGGTACCCACTTCATTCTAGTACCTACCAACCATAAAGGCATGACATAGGAAAAGAGCAATCTGTGAGCAGTCAGTAAAACTGCTTGCTGTCTGCGAATAATATCCCAGCTGTAATCACACAAGCAGCCAAAAGTAGACACAAGTACACAGAGGACTTTTCTTACATGGTAAGGTATGAGATGTGCAGAATGTTCAGTTTCAGCAGTTTGCAAACATAGAAGAGGCTGTGAGGAAAATGGGCCTCTCCCCTCTGCATTCACTGAGTGAACAGACCAGCACCTCTCCTCCCTTCCACTGACTGTGATCCCGTCGTTTTGCCTCTATGGAGACAAAACTAGCCTAGCAACAGGGAGTGAACTGTAAATTGGCTATAAGGGAGACACCTAGGGGTAGGAACTTCAGAGAGGTTTTTCAGGCAGAAAGCAGACACATTTTTAATTAAAGTACATTGCATTTTGGTCAAGAATAATAAGTTCTACGAAACGAGATTAAGCGGTCTGAAAAGTTAGTGACAATTTAAACTATTCTGGTCAATGTCAATGGCTGTTTACAATTAATTAACTGTTCTTACGGGTGTCCGGGGTCCGGCGTCCGTGCCGACTGTGAAATACCTAACGCCAACAATGCCTGAAAAAGATACAAGCAGAAAAATCACATGATGTCAGCACAGGCATTTACCTACAGGTAAGGTTTAAAGAGGTTGTCCTGGATGAAATAAAGATTAACCCCTAAACTAAGCCCCCCTCCCCCACCTACCTTCTAATTTATATTTTAAAAAAATCTATAATTACCCATATCCCTGAGGCAGTCATGTGCCCCAGGCACACTTTCTGATAATCTGGTGACGTTCCGTTTCCCCATTTCCAAAACAGAACGTTACCATTACTCCCCCTCCACCCCCCAACTCCATCATACTTACGTATCCTCCTCTCCGGGAACGGCTCCTTCCCCCTCTTGCTCTCTGCTAGCGCTTGCGCAGTCTGGAGCTGCCTGCTACACATGTGCAGTGGAGATGGCAATCCATCTCTACTGTGCAGGCATCACAGGCACTTCCGGTCTGTGCACGCGCTAGCAGAGAGGAAGAGAGGCGTCTCCAACCAGCGCAAAGTGAAAGAAAAGGAGGAGCCGTATCCCAGAGAGGAAGACAGGTAAGTATGATGCGGTGGGAGGGGTGGGTGGGCTAAGTTAGTTAGTTGGGAAGGGCTAGTAGTGGGAGGGATAGTTAGGGAGACAAATGCAGAAGATGCCAGGAGCTCCCAGAGAACCCCAGAAATCACTTAAAACACTACTAAAGGTATTTGGTTGCACCCATTAATAGCACTAACAGACCTTTTTAAAAAAAAAAATTAAAAAAAAAAGATTTTTTGCCCGGAAAACCTCTATTTATTTTTTTTTAAACTGTAGTTTTTATTAAATTTATTAGGAAAACCCCTTTAATAAGGACTAGTCGCCTCTCCTGATGTGTCTGTTTTACTACCTACATGTGAATTTCAATAAATTAGAATATCTTTGAAACGTTCATTCATTTCAGTAATTCAATCCATAATCAGCGTCTTCCATGATTGTGTGTCCTACTGAACCAGACTGAGGGACCATTTAAAGGCTTAGGAAACCTTGGCAGGTGACGCACTGAATTTACAATACTGAACTTTTTTACAATATTCTAATTTTCTTAGATTTGGGTTTTCATTACCTGTAATCCATAATCAACATTTACAGAAATAAAACACTTGAAATAGAACACTCTGTGTGTAAAGAATCTAGAAAATATAGGAGGTCACTTTTTTCATTTAATTACTGAAAGAAATAAATGTTTCAAAGATATTCTAATTTATTGAGATACAGCTGTATTTGCATTCTCCATGAAATCACAATTATGCAGCATCTTTTCTAAAAATGTATAAATAATTTAAAAGCTGAATGTGACCAGATGGGGGGTGTCCCTACACAATCTGACATGGTCCAATCACTGATGATAGGTTCAGACTGTGCAGGGCACACCCTTTTTGCAAGAGGAATGGTAACGCCCAGTAGTCAATTTGTTCATAAATAGGAACAGCAGCCTGAGAGTTGTCCGATCTCAACAGTCCCTTTAAAATCATTAGGTCAATCTACACTTCCGTTTTTGGTCTTTGGTTCTCATAGAAAATGATTACATGTCCAATTTCGAGCAGTTTCCAAAGATCAGAAAGACATTTAACATGCAGTCCGAGATTTCCTGGGTCTGCACAATGAAGCTACTGAGCCGTACATCATTTTTTTTCGAGTCCTCCATGGCTCCCTCCCACATGTACCATGGAGGATTTCTGCATCAGCCATCTGAAAGGGCCCTAAAACAGACATGTCAGAGGAGGAGAGAGGTGTTCCTTGTTTTTACCATTTATTGATATGGGACCTTATTACACTGCAGTCTGTTGATTCTGAAGATACTGGGGCAGATGTCCTAGCCCTGTATAATGTTTAGTCAGTATAATCAGACTAGACAGTATGAAAATGTACCCGATTTATCACAATGGCTGATACTTCTGCATACGTGTAGGTGCTTGTCTAACCTTACTCCACCTACTTTGCACATGCTGGGGCATCTTAAACTACATTCCTTTTCCGAACTTACCACATAAGGAACAAAAAAAAAGCGTCTAAATCACATAACTATAATGGAAAGCGTGTACGCCAGTTGTTGCTACAAATAATTCTGGTGCATTTATTTTGGTAAATCTTCCCCGGTCGGTGTTTGCTAACACTGTAAAATCCCATTCACGGACAATTATCGGATTATCAAACATAACATCTAATCTGCTCTTGTTATTTGGTGTTCTAAATCCTAAGTCTCATAACTGTTTTTATCTTTTTCAGCTAATTTTCCAGATAAAAGAACTTCGGAAATTCTGGCTTCAAGAACAAATTCCTTTTCTGCATTAAGACTGGTGAGGAGGGAAATATCCATTAGAAGCTACCTGTCCAGCATCACACTATATATACCCAGTCTCATTGAGAAAAGGAGTAAAATACTTGAGGCCTAGGCATGATTTTTAGCCTCGGCCGTACATCTTTAACCCTTTGCCCACATTTCCTGCCCCTACAACTAACATGTACAGAGCTGGTATGCAAGCAAGAGAACAGTCCAGGGATATCACTGTGTATAAAGACCACATATCATATTCCCTTATCAGCATGACCAATGGTAAGTAAAGGTAATGTCTGCACTATGAGCTGACATTTTCTTCTCAGATATTAACTTTGCATGTATACAATTTCTGTTCCGTCCTTCACTTCTGCACAATACACCATGTAACAGTGTGATAGGCTGCAATTTCTCATTGCTGACAGATTTCCTCATTTTGACAATTGTGAGAAGCCCATGCAATGTAAAATTCCTCATGATCACTTTTCTATAAGACAGTAAGCAATTCTTACTCCCCTCCTAATATATCACATACTTCTCACAGAATAGAGGACTCTTCAGATAAGGCAAGCTCTATGTGCAAGTGTCATTGTATGCTCTGTAGCGAACCTATCATGATCCCTTGACTGTACCATGAAGGATGTAGAAATAACATCAGGGTAGATAAATAATAATAAAATAGTATAACTAGAACACACTGACAAGAGGAAATAGCAATCTATACAAAACTAGAGATGTTTTGCTCATCACTTGATGAAAAGCAGTGCCACCTAGTGGCAATATATAGTATTTACATTTATGGCCATTTTAAAGGGGTAATAGAGTTCAGCAAATAAATGGTTCAAACTAGCACTTGTGCTCTGTTGTTCAGGTCCGTCGATGGACTAGAACAACGGAGAGACGGACCACTAACAGCAGTTACACCGGAGCCCGGTGGATCCCATTGACTATAATGGGGTCCATCAGGTGTCCGTAGTTTTTAAATTGAAAGCGGTGGAGGAAAAAGTCCTCTGTGCAAGGACACAGACTCTACAATAGAATCTCCAATGGAGACTCCGACACAGATGCGACCCTTGCCTTATTCTTTATATACAATTTTTCTATAGAATTTCTGTAAATCTTTGCAAAATAAGTATGGTACAGAGTTATAAATTTGTGGCACCAATCTGAAATTTGTTCAGTTTTCTTATCAGACTGACTGCAATGGGAGCCGAGATGCAGTACCGGTGCCCAGTCACTATACAGGGCACGGAGCAAACTGCTTCCAGCTCTGTGCACTGTATAGTATACAGACCGGAAGTATCCACAAACAGCTGATCCGTGCAGGTGCCCCATGATCAGATATTTATAGCCTATCCTAAGGATAGGCCATAAATAAAGAAAAATCAAGGACAACCCCTTTAATTAGAACAGTGGGAGTTGTTATCTTTTGCTTCTTACCTGGTTGCATGTGTCTGCTAAGGAGTGAATAGCTTCAGAAAACATACTGGCTGATCCGGTGTAGACCCAAGCCAAAAGCTTAAAGAAAAAGTTTAATCCATTTCTGTAATTCAAGGAAATAAAAACATAGGAATAGGTCAAGTTACTCACAGCAATGAGTGCTTGTATGAACAATGCCTAATTACTGACTTATACAATCAAAGTACCACATAAAACAAGCAGTAATATCTCCTTTCAGGGAGTCATGTAGTGAGTAATACACAGCAAGTTTCCTCCATTCCTTTAGTCATCTTCAGCAGTTTGCAGCCTGTATTTACTTTCAGGTTTTTCTCATGTGGACATGTAGCTCCCAGTAACACTGTATGTGAGATGTGTGTGTCCAGGATGCTGCTGCCTTTACTAGCTCTCATGTATCCGTTCTATATTGATTTCTCCTGATCCCTTTCCCTTGTGCTGACAGACACTGATGCTCAGGATTGTCTCGTTTTCCTACTGACTGCAGAGTGTCATGGATGCTTTCTTTTCTCTCTATACTTTTACGCAGCTTAGGGTACTTATCCTCTTCCTGCAAATTACCTTGTATGTGTTTTCCTTCCTATCTAGATCATGTATGATTTGCCCTCCCTGATAACTAAGATGTTTTCCTTTCTCTCCACACTCTACCCTGTACAACATCCCCCCTCCCTACTGCCACTTCTAAACCTGAAAGAAGCAAGGGGAGAGCAGATGATCCCACACAGAGCAGTCCTCTGTCACATGCACATCATATTCAACAGGGTAGCCAGCTATGTGAAGAAGTTACGCAGACTCAGCAGCAGCAAAACAGTAGGAAGATGTTTGAAGCTTAGACTTAAACTTTTAGTTGTTTGAAGCGGTTGTCCAACTTATTTCAGAGACTGGTTAAAGGAAGGGATGTGGATAAATTAAGACAAATAGATTACTGACTTATTGAATGTGTCATGGTTTTAGCTCTATTACTCCTGTCCCCATGGTGACGTCTTGCTCTAGCCAATCACTTGCCTCCGTGATCACGTGTCATTTATGCAACAAAATCTGACTGCCTTCTGCGGTCACATGTCATTCATACACATGTTGATCAGTAATCAGATAAAGTGGTCACATGATGAAGAACAGGGTGTCATGACTTCTGGTTCGGAAGGCTGGTGCCAAATAAACTGGGACATTCAGAAGGTGACTAAACCTTTTTTTTTTTTTTTAAATTTTTAGCAATATCCCTGCCTTCAGTCAATTTCTGAAATACGTTGAAAATCTTTAGTTTTAGGAAGCTGATAAAAATAAATTGAAGGCAAAGGTGTCCAGAGCTTTTTTTTTCCTATCAAACATGGAAATTGAAATATACTTACATGCAAATAGCTACCATTACAACTTTCCCAGGGCCCTTTAAGAACATGGATGCTGTACTTAACCGGGGCTGAAAGCAAGAAAGAAAATGTCACGTCATAAACGTTCACGGTTATACTTTACATGGCAAACATACAGTATTTAATGCTGCAATTTTGGGAACTTGTCCCCGTTTTTAAAGGAAGGCATAGATAGGGCACTCGTGGTGTTGACTGACAGACTTCCCATCCCACGGCTGGCACTTCAGTGGCACATGAGATGCACAGACAGAAGTCTGCTCTATGTACACCGAATTGGCTAAAACTTGATATATGTAATTATGTCAAGTCTCCTTTAAAACTTCACTTCTAAAAGGGTATGAAAAAAGTGAAGACTTCCCAGCACTGCAAACTACAAATGAGTTTTACTTCTAGCAAATCAATAACGGTGATTTATGGCTTCATTATTACACAATATCTCAGGTCATTACCCTAAATTTCTATTACAAAAGAGATAGCGATACATTAGACATTTCATTTTGGCTCTAATAGCCTGCATTACCAGTGATACCAACTCTTTAGAAGAAATCTGCAGCTGACGCACAGGTTAACATCAAGTTAATGCTGTAGAAAACTAGTATCCACAGAAAAGAGCAGAGTGGATACAAAAAGACACAGATGGAGAAGAATACAGCTTCGCTTACATAGACTGTGACAACCAAGATTAATCCACACATTGGAAAACCTTGGGATCAAACAGGGACCAATGCTCTAATGTCCCTACTAAGTCTTCCCAGCCACCCAGCAGCTACACAATATATGCGATATATGTCAGCACCATAAATGGCAAAACCAAAATTATATGAGCTCAACAGGGGATCAAATCATTTGCTGCTGCTCAGAGATTTCTCCTTAATGTCATTGTGCCAATGTCAAGTATACTGAAAGTTTCAAACAAAATTTTCTACCAGTATTTGTGCCATTAATACCTTTTTTAATAAGCTTTATTAATGCAATGTGGCTCTTTTCCATGAAATCCTGCCCTGAAATCTACTTTATGTCCCATTTCTGTATTTGCATTAGAAATCCTCACTGCTCCAGACAGAAAGTACAAGGGAGTATGGGTGTAATACAGAGAACCTGAGGCTGTCAGGGGTTCACTTCAAACACAATAGGTCGGGTATTATAAAATGTAGAACTATGGCTCTGGTGTCATATGTAGAAAGATATGCGATTCTCAACTTTCACATGCTACCAAGATTGCAGTCTCTACGATTTTATCTCTGGAGAGATCACCGGTTGAAAACATAGTAGGGATATAAATGATGTACACTACTGTTCAAAAGTTTAGGGTCACTTAGAAATTTCCTTGAAAGAAAAGCACAGTTTTTTTCAATGAAGATAACATTAAATGAATCAGTAATACACTCTATACATTGTTAATGTGGTAAATGACTATTCTAGCTGCAAACGTCTGGTTTTTAATGCAATATCTACATAGGTGTTATAGAGGCCCATTTCCAGCAACCATCACTCTAGTGTTCTAATGGTACATTGTGTTTGCTAACTGTGTAAGAAGGCTAATGGATGTTTAGAAAACCCTTGTGCAAGTATGTTAGCACAGCTGAAAACAGTTTTGCTGGTTAGAGAAGCTATAAAACTGACCTTCCTTTGAGCTAGTTGAGAATCTGGAGCATTACATTTGTTGGTTCGATTAAACTCTCCTAATGGCCAGAAAAAGAGAACTTTCATGTGAAACTCGACAGTCTATTCTTGTTCTTAGAAATGAAGGCTATTCCATGCGAGAAATTGCCAAGAAACTGAAGATTTCCTACAACGGTGTGTACTACTCCCTTCAGAGGACAGCACAAACAGGCTCTAACCAGAGCAGAAAGACAAGTGGGAGGCCCCGCTGCACAACTGAGCAACAAGACAAGTACATTAGAGACTCTAGTTTGAGAAATCGAGACCTCACAGATCCTCAACTGGCAGCTTAATTAAATAGTCCAAAAAACAAAAAATGTATACACACAGCCCCACTCACGTATCGTCTAGTTTCATCTCGAGTGGAAAAATCCTTCGATTAATTGCACGGAAACCTGTCTCCACGGCTAGAGACCAGTGTAAATCCAAGAAAAGACTGTTGATAGGATCCAGCAATTTTGCTTGAGAATGATTCTCCTTTGCAAAAGGTTCTTTATAAAATATAGCTTTTATTTACTACATGAAAGGTTAAAAGTAGTTTTATAAAAGCAAGGTGAGAGGTTGCATCTGGAAAAGCCTACGCGTTTCGGGACTAGGTTTGTCCCTTACTCATAACATAAGTCCCGAAACGCGTAGGCTTTTCCAGATGCAACCTCTCACCTTGCTTTGATAAAACTAGTTTTAACCTTTCATGCAGTAAATAAAAGTTATATTTTATAAAGAACCTTTTGCAAAGGAGAATCATTCTCAAGCAAAATTGCTGGATCCTATCAACAGTCTTTTCTTTAATTAAATAGTACCTGCAAAACGCCAGTGTCAACGTCTACAGTGAAGAGGTGACTCAAGGATGCTGGCCTTCAGAGCAGAGTGGCCAATAAAAAGCCATATCTGAGACTGGCTAATAAAAGGAAAAGATTAATATGGGCAAAAGAACACAGACATTGGACAGAGGAAGATTGGAAAAAAAGTGTTATGGACAGACGAATCGAAGTTTCAGGTGTTTGAATCACACAGAAGAACATTTGTGAGATGCAGAACAACTGAAAAGATGCTGGAAGAGTGCCTGACGCCATGTGTCAAGCATGGTGGAGGTAATGTGATGGTCTGGGGTTGCTTTGGTGCTGGTAAAGTGGGAGATTTGTACAAGGTAAAAGGGATTTTGAATAAGGAAGGCTGTCACTCCATTTTGCAACGCCATGCCATACCCTGTGGACAGCGCTTGATTGGAGCCAATTTCATCCTACAACAGGACAATGACCCAAAGCACACCTCCAAATTATGCAAGAACTATTTAGGGAAGAAGCAGGCAGCTGGTATTCTATCTGTAATGGAGTGGCCGGAGCAGTCACCAGATCTCAACCCCATTGAGCTGTTGTGGGAACAGCTTGACCGTATGGTACGCAAAAAGTGCCCATCAAGCCAATCCAACTTGTGGGAGGGGCTTCTGGAAGCATGGGGGGAAATTTCTCCAGATTACCTCAGCAAATTAACAGCTACAATGCCAAAGGTCTGCAATGCTGGAATTGCTGCAAATGGAGCATTCTTTGACAAAAGCAAAGTTTGAAGGACAAAATTATTATTTAAAATAAAAATCATTATTTCTAACCTTGTCAATGTCTTGACTATATTTTCTATTCATTTTGCAACTCATTTGATAAATAAAAGTGTGAGTTTTCATGGAAAACACAAAATTGTCTGGGTGACTCCAAACTTTTGAACGGTAGTGTATATATGTATAGACAGCTCCTTTCATATGCTACCAGAAACACAGTTCTATGCTATATAATGCCCCAGACATATGCATTTGAATACCCCCCCCCTCAAACTCAGCACCTATACCCCCTTGTCCAAATCAATGAGGATTTATAATGCAAATAGAGAAATGGGGGAGCAGAAAGAGGATTTCAGTACAGTATTTCATGAGAGGAGCCACAATTTGTTTATAAAGTATATCACAAAATGTATTAATAGCACAAACAATGCCAGAAAATCAAAAGTTGTTAGAAAGTTTAGGTGCACTTTAAGATATACAAAAACCACAGGATGGCACAAAATGAGCTCCAGAGCCTGTATTGGAGGGAAAAAGAGTACATTTTAGCTTATATCTGGATAGTATGGCTTAGCTGAAGGCTGGATTCACACATACTTTGTGCAAAATGGCCATGAAAAATATCCTGCCTTGTAAATAGCCCCCCCCCCCCAAAAAAAAAAAAAAAAAAAAAATTGGTCATGCGAATAGCCCCATTCACATGAATACATTTTAACGCAGACATGTCACAGCCGTTAAACAAAAAAACACAACATCACAAGCCCAATTATGATGTTCGTGAGAATGCAGGCTAAGGGGTAGTTCACACTACCGTCTGTTGCTGTCTTCCGTCCAGCTGAGGAATTTTTCAATTTTCGTTTTTGACACTCCTCCCCACCCCCCTTTCCAAACCCCATAACTTTTTTATTTTTCTGTTCTCAGAGCCATATGAGGGCCTCATGTTTGTGGGACAAATTTTTCTTCATGATGCTACCATTTATTATTCTGTACAATGTACTGGGAAGCTGGAAAAAAAATTCAAAATGGGGTGGATTTGAAGAAAAAGTGCGTTTGTGCGACTTTCTTACGGGCTTCATTTTTACAGCGTTCAGTCTGCTGCCAAAATGACATGTCACCTGTATTCTATGTTTCGGTACGATTTTGGGTAAACTAAATTTATATGGTTTTATTTACATTTTAACCCCTTAACAAAAATCTAAAACTGCAAAAAAAATTTTTCTAAAAGTTGCCATATTCTGACATGCATAGGGCATCTTTTTTTGCGGGACCAGGTGTACTTTTTGGTTATACCATTTTGGGGAATTACTATTGCTTTGATCACTTTTTATTCAAATTTTTATCAGAGGCGAAATGTGAAAAAACGGCGGTTTGGCACTTTTTATTTTGTTTCCCGCTAAGGCATTTACTGTACAGGAAAAATATTTTTATAGATTTGTAGACCAGGTGTTCTTGAACACAGGGATACCTAATGTGTATGTGTTTCACAATATTTAAGTACTTTTACATGTGTTTTACGGGTGATTTGAATTTTTAATATTTTTATTTATTTTTTTTATTATTTTTTATTTTTTTGCAATAGAAGATAATGAGAGACCAGCCTGGGAGCTTTCAAAAGGTCCGGGTGCCGGCGATCCCCAGCAAAATGGCACCTTGTTCAGCTTTCACAGTGCGGGCACTGATTGCGGGCATCAGCATCGGGTGTCTGCTGTATAATACAGCAGACACCCAGCGGCTATGGCTGCCGCTCAGCTCCCGAGAGGTCACCATATTTAAATACCCAACATCCACCATACTATTACGGCGGATGTCGGGAAGGTGTTAAACTCTATGACCATTCTCTGTGACAGTTTGTGTCTGTTCCTATTTACACGAATGTAAACAACATGATGAAAGCTATGTTTACTATAAGAATCACCATTTTTTTGGGGGCGCTCACACTGAACAAAGTATGATCAGTGCCTAGAATAAAACATAAGAAAGTACATAAGTTCAGGTTGCTGTTCACATTCCGTGACATCTCTTAGTGCATCTTATGAAGTTCTAAGCTAGTGCTACCCAAATAGGGTTTCCCAGAACACAGCAACAAGATCTGTCACTTTTACAATAAAGGAACACAAACAAATTGCAGCCGCTCAAAGCAGCTTTGCAAATCCGCACCATTGAGTCAGAAAAGAAATATAAATGATACAAAAGCTAAAAGCACATGCCCCATGTTTCAATAGGGCCTTTCACCAACTCTGCCACGTCCAGGTCTTTGCAACCTTTAATAGGTGCTGCTCCACAGATTTTATCACAGCTGGAATTTTTTCTGTAGCCCCCCACCGTTCCTGAGCAATCAATGCTGTTAGTTTTAGTGCCTGATATACTATTTAGTCTCTGTAGTGTCAGGAGGGCAGTGTCAGGCAGGAGCAGACAAAGGGTGTGATTCTGAGCTCTGAGCTCCTTCTGAAAAAACACCTCCCATTTATTTCAATGGGAGTCTGTAGCAGTTTTTTTCCTCTAGCTGATTTTTTCAGCTAGAGAGAAAAAAAAAGCAACATGACCTATCTTCAGACAATGCACGATGCGCATCAAAAACACCAGCGTTTTTTTAAAGAGACGTTTCCAGGTCTCCAGGTTTCCAGGTTTGCTGGAGCAAAAAAAGGCAACAAAAACCACAACGAAAAAACGACAAAAAACGCGACAAAAAACAGTTTCCTAATTCCTGAAGCAGATTTTTTTCAGCTTACAAAACCTCTGTGTAAACATAGCAATAATAGTAATAAAGTTGGGAATCATTGGTATCAGTTAAATAGTGGACTCTCATGACAAGACAATATCTTTAACCCCTTAAAGCATTCATGTGTAACATCTGAGTGTGTTACATGCTACACAATACCATACGGGTATGTCATTCCCATTGCCTAGGGACACAAGCAGTGCTCACACATTAACTGATAGACCCTACCTGTAATTGACAATGGGCCTCCTGCTGCATTGGCCAGGGTTGGTGGTAACACCGATTGCAGTCATTTAACCCCTTAGATGCTGCAGTCAATTAATGACTGCTCCATCTAAGGGGTTTGTCACTAGGACTCCTATTGCCCTCCTGCATCGAATAAATAAGAAAAAAACAAATCAAGTCACAAAAACCTTTTTTCCCACATTAAAATGTATACCACTAAACACATACTCCCCCCCCCAAAAAACAAGCACTCATTCATCTACACTGACCGAGAAATATAAAGGTCCATATATGCTTGGTCATTAAGGGATTAAAACAGATTTTTGTACAAAAAAAAAAATAAAAATGGAGAACATCTTCCAAGAGCAACTGCAGCAAATTTTATGGGCACATGGAGTACAGCACATAATAGTTCAGTTCAGAAACTTATATATTGGGATAAATTTACTACTGAAGATACATTAGAATTTTGGTGCAATTTGCGCCTATACACAGGAGCGCAGATTAAAAAATGATGACAACAAAGATAGTAATCACAACGGACCTAATATATCAAAACCGTCTACTAGCAAGATGCTCAGTTTCTTCTTTGTCTTTTTCCCCATTGACATATACAGCTTTGTTTTTACTGTGTTCACAAACAAAAGCAACACTTAAGAAAATAACACATCCATACCTTAGTATTTCCAAGAAATTCTTTGTATTCTTTTAATAATTTCTGATTTCTAAATAAATCTAAATAAACCAAAGAAACAAACATGGATTCATTAAAGCGTGTCATACAGACCAGGCTTACAAGAGCACCAGGCTTATAAGAGCTATAGAGTAACTTAAAGGGTTTGCACCCAGCTTATGTCAGCAGAGACACACACTCCAAAAACTGTTAAGCAGGTATCCCGGGCACAACAGCTTTTGGAGTGTTCATCTGTCACACAAGCTGGGCACAACATACTGCACACTAAAATGATGTATTTCTGGAAAAATTGCAATTTTCACATTTCACCATCAGCTGCGTATTCATTTCTGGAAAATAAATTAATTCAACCCTTGGGGGTAAAAATGCTCACTACACCCCTGGATAAATTCTTTGACAGGTACAATTTCCAATTTGGGGTCATGTGTCAGGGGATTCCATTTTTCTAGTGTTTCAGGAGTTCTGCAAAAGTGTCCAAAAACCAAACCATCTAAATCTGTGCTTCAAAAACCAAATAGCGCTCTTTCCCTTCTGTGCCCAGCTCTGTGCCCAAACAGCAGTATATACCCACATATGACATTGTTAAATGAGTTATCCCAGGTACAACAATGATATATATTTGGGCATAAATTGCTGTTTGAGCATACAGCAGGTTGCAGGTGACTTTTGGAGAACAGATTTAGAAGTTTGGTTTTTGGATCCCATGCCATGCTTTCAGAGCCCCTGAGGTGCCAATAAAGTAGAATCCTGAAGAGTTTAGAAAGAATTTATTAAGGAGTGTAGTGAACATTAGTTTTCCCAGATGTGAATGCAAATGGGATGGTGTAAAAAAAAAAAATATGTGGGCTGTGCAGCAAACACTGGATAAACCAAAATGCCCACTACTTTCCAATAGCATCTATGGTGGGGGAGTGGGGCATTCTGGGGGTCAGTTCCACTGTCTTTTCCCTCAAACCTTAAACCTAGTGTGTACCCTGATATACACTTGCACAGTTTATACATTTCACGTCCTGCTGCAACAAGTCTTACCCTAAAGATGTGTCGATTTTTGTTTTGTTTTTTTCTTTTATTTTTCTGGTGTGGTGATGTAGTCACATGAGGCTTGTTTTCACAGGAGGAAATGCACTCTTTAATGACACCATGTTGGGTGCGTATAACTTATTGATTAAATGGGAGCCAGTGAAGGTGCTGGCGGCTATACAGAGGACACAGCTTTCTGCCTCTAGCCCTGTATTGTGTATAGGACAGGTGCAAAAAGCAACTCTGTACAGCTGATCGGTCTAGGGGCCGGGTGTCGGCCCCACCAACCAGTTATTTATGGCCTATCCTGAGAAGTTTAAAACTGTGCATTCTCTTAAAGCAACATTTCACAATTTACATGTACATAAAAGTTCATTATTTTATCACTAAATGCACAGCTTTACACAATTCTTGTCCGTAATATAAATCGGCATTTCAACTCACTTTCCTTGTAAGCAATCTCTTCTTCTTTCCTTAACTTTCGTTCCCTGAAAATGGCTTCAGGGCTCCCCCAGACTTCCAGAGCTCTGTGTAAAGAGTTAGCCATTGTTATCTACAAATCATCATTCCGGAAACAGAAAGTCTATTCACTATCTCCTGAAAAGTACAAAATACTGCCTAGTTACAGTACATTTCTATATCTAGTCATTAGTAAAAACAGTGTACAACAATTGGTAGTTGAGAAAGGATCTGTCACCTCTACTGACACGGCTATTATACAAAAAAGTAGCTCCGACTGCAAAACAAATTTTCATAATTATTCACACAGGTGAATAAAAGAAACTTTGGAATATACAGTGCCTTGCGAAAGTATTCGGCCCCCTTGAACTTTTCAACCTTTTGCCACATTTCAGGCTTCAAACATAAGGATATAAAATTTTAATTTTTTGGTGAAGAATCAACAAGTGGGACACAATCGTGAAGTGGAACGAAATTTATTGGATATTTTAAACTTTTGTAAAAAATAAAAAACTGAAAAGTGGGGCGTGCCAAATTATTCGACCACCTTAAGTTAATACTTTGTAGCTCCACCTTTTGCTGCGATTACAGCTGCAAGTCGCTTGGGGTATGTCACTATCAGTTTTGCACATCGAGAGACTGAAATTCTTGCCCATTCTTCCTTGGAAAACAGCTCGAGCTCAGTGAGGTTGGATGGAGAGCGTTTGTGAACAGCAGTTTTCAGCTCTTTCCACAGATTCTCGATTGGATTCAGGTCTGGACTTTGACTTGGCCATTCTAACACCTGGATACGTTTATTTGTGAACCATTCCATTGTAGATTTTGCTTTATGTTTGGGATCATTGTCATGTTGGAAGATAAATCTCCGTCCCAGTCTCAGGTCTTTTGCAGACTCCAACAGGTTTTCTTCCAGAATGGTCCTTTATTTGGCTCCATCCATCTTTCCATCAATTTTAACCATCTTCCCTGTCCCTGCTGAAGAAAAGCAGGCCCAAACCATGATGCTGCCACCACCCTGTTTGACAGTGGGGATGGTGTGTTCAGGGTGATGAGCTGTGTTGCTTTTACGCCAAACATATCGTTTTGCATTGTGGGCAAAAAGTTCAATTTTGGTTTCATCTGACCAGAGCACCTTCTTCCACATGTTTGGTGTGTCTCCCAGGTGGCTTGTGGCAAACTTTAAACAAGACTTTTTATGGATATCTTTGAGAAATGGCTTTCTTCTTGCCACTCTTCCATAAAGGCCAGATTTGTGCAGTGTACGACTGATTGTTGTCCTATGGACAGACTCTCCCACCTCAGCTGTAGATCTCTGCAGTTCATCCAGAGTTATCATGGGCCTCTTGGCTGCATCTCTGATCAGTCTTCTCCTTGTTTGAGATGAAAGTTTAGAGGGACGGCCGGGTCTTGGTAGATTTGCAGTGGTCTGATACTCCTTCCATTTCAATATGATCGCTTGCACAGTGCTCCTTGGGATGTTTAAAGTTTGGGAAATCTTTTTGTATCCAAATCCGGCTTTAAACTTCTCCACAACAGTATCACGGACCTGCCTGGTGTGTTCCTTGGTCTTCATGATGCTCTCTGCACTTTAAATAAAACCCTGAGACTATCACAGAGCAGGTGCATTTATACGGAGACTTGATTACACACAGGTGGATTATATTTATCATCATCAGTCATTTAGGACAACATCGGATCATTCAGAGATCCTCACTGAACTTCTGGAGTGAGTTTGCTGCACTGAAAGTAAAGAGGCCAAATAATATTGCACGTCCCACTTTTCAGTTTTTTATTTTTTACAAAAGTTTAAAATAACCAATAAATTTCGTTACACTTCACAACTGTGTCCCAATTGTTGTTGATTCTTTACCAAAAAATTAAAATTTTATATCCTTAGGTTTGAAGCCTGAAATATGGCAAAAGGTTGAAAAGTTCAAGGGGGCCGAATACTTTCGCAAGGCACTGTATATTATTAAAGAATAATGTTTCATTCTACATTTGTCTAACACAGAAGTCCATGGAGAGGGATGGCTCAGAAGAGACACACATATGCTGCAGCTGCTAAGATCTGATACACAGTACCTAATAAAGCTCGTTAGACTCTACTATATTAAGTAAGATAATGCTCTATCCCTGTACAGAATTGCTAGCGGGCAGCGACCTCCTGAAGCTGTCCAAAGAGAACACCTTGAATGAAAAGTCATTTTTAGCTACTGAATTGTAAAGCAACACCCCAGTGTGTATTATTTTTTGCAAGGAAGCCATGGAAGTAGATTCAAAATCTGCTATTGCTGATGCCGTCACCCATGTCTAGTATCTACATCACTGTCTAGTAGCTGTAGCCTTGTTTAATTTCTCTTTCTGCCAAACACTACAGAGCTAATACTATCAGATACCTTCCAGGACCTTACACTGTGAGGATGATGTCACCATAGGTCCTGGGAGCTGCACCAACTGCTGCTGGTTTAACAGTGAGGAAGGTAATGGAGGCAGGGTGACCAGACTGTGAGATAGAGGGAATCTATGGGCAGTATTCTGAGGGAGGTGGGGACTATAGGGAGCAGATTATGTGTAGGCAGAGGAGGTAACTAAATAGAAGAGGAAATTGCATCACAGTCATGAAATAGTTGCAAATACTTGATAAATTTGGTGTTATTTAAAAAAGGGTCGAACATATAGAAACAGCAGAGCAATCTGCCCATTTTTTACTTTTTTGAAGTTCAATGCTGCAAATGGGGGACAAGGGACTCCTGCTCTCAGGATGGTTCGGGATTCCAGCCGAAGAACTTCAAGCTAACATTTAGGGCAAGCAGAGACAAAGGAAAGCAAAGTAGCAATGGCATAAGCTGAAACAGGGTCCTCTTCTGCCAGTGGATGACACCACCACACACCTAACCACATTGGACAAAAAGGAATTATTGCTTGTTTGTCTCAATCTCATTTTAGGCTGATATTACTTGTTTTCCAGAGGGGATACCTGCACAATGTTCTTATTATAATCATGCAGTTATATGGGGGGACTCTATGGTACTTGCACCACTATGTGTACAAAGTACAGAGATACAAGAGTACAGACTGAGCACCTCGGAGGTGTATGAGGCCTCTGGGTTGCCAGCTATGCTCCACTTCAGATTCTACAAACTATAATCAGCCAGGTGAGGTTTCTTGTTTCTGGGACGTCAGTATTTTAGAGGAGGGCTATTGAGCTGCTTTCACCCTACCACACCAACCTGTTCATCCTGTCCCTTTTCTTAAAAGTTATCATTTGCAGATCCGGAGCAGTATGAAGTAAAACACACAAGGAGAAGTTTATTAAATGGAGTTCCTTTAGTACACCACATCCTTACTTTGATTCTACATCTGATCTTAGGAACACAGTAAATGATTCAGAGTCGTCATGTGGACTTCTTCGTCTAATCTTCCGTAGTGACTCCAGGTCACTGATGTAAAAAAGGAAGAAATAATGGGGTTAATGCGGATAAACTGGATTTCTCTTGCACAGAACATAATTAAAATGGAGGCTAATCTGTCCTTTACTGCCAATGTTATTTACACAGCTCTTCCGTTTCTTTTTGTACAATACATTACACTCAAAATAACACTCATTGCTGCCTCAACCTTACTGTATGTCCAGTTGCTAATATAGCACCAACATATTCTACTTCGATGTACAAAGCAATTTCTCATCCTATTTCATATACACAACTACCTAAGAAGCTCACATCAGTATGTTTTTAGGTTGGGAGGAAGCTTGAGAATCCAGAGGAAACTCACAGAAAACTCAGCACATACTGGGGGAATTTGTTATTCCCTCTGCAGCAGAAAACTGGTGTATGTGGGAAAAGTTGTGGCACATCTTTGATGCACATCCTTTTTTTCGGCGAAAGATGTGCCAATTCCCTCTTTCTGTGCCTCATTCGCCACTTTTTGCAAAAGTGGGTGGAAACTAAGGCGGCCCATGCAGAAAACTGGCGGGAGCTCAACTGGAAATCTATGCCAGTTCCTGACCAAAGCCTATTAATAATTCAGATTTCTCACACAGTTAGTGACAGTCAGGGACTTCATCAAGATTGGCATACAAAATGTCAGTCTCAATAATCCCCCCCCTTCCCCCATTGTTTTTGGTTGGATAAAAACCAAGTAATCCAGTTCTCGGTTCACATATTGTTTTCTCTTCCACCTGAAAAACAGACTGAATGGGTTGTCCTGGACTGGACAGTAATGGCTTATTCCTTAGGATAGGTTACCAATAACAGATTGTTGGGGGTCCACCAACTGGCTTCGCCATGAATCAGCTCTGGGTACAATATATGCAGTTGGAAGCAGACCGCTCTGTACACTATGTAGTGGCTGTGCTATGGGGTGTAGCTTCCACCCACCAGAATGGGAACTGAGTGACGTACCCCAGCAGAGTGTATGGATCAGAATTCCAGCTCTGTACATTGTGCTGATTTCCACTGATGGGGGAGGGGTGCCAGATGTTGAACCCCTACTGATCTGATAAAGGACAGGCCATCAATGTTTTATCTTGAATAGCCCCATTAAGTGTATTCACTACAAGCCGGTATTATATGACAGGTGTCTATGGTACCATTCCACTCTACAAATAACAGGCAGGCATCACATACAGCCCCTTTTTGAGAAATAGATGATACCTGGGTTTAAGGCAGAATTCATTCATCGCTCGTATTCCAGTGACAAAGTTATTCTTCATGTATTTGCTTCCATATTCTCTCTTTTTCAGCACTGCTTTCACTGCAATAAATATACCAGCACAGGTTATGGTTTACATAGGTCACATAAGCTGAGGTACCATGGTTTTAACCAACTTCACAGCATATGGTAATCAAAGGGTAAATTGGTCATATAATATAGTTCAGATGTCATATAGTTCAATCTTAGCTCAGCAAAACTTTCCAAAACTCAGAGGGGTGGCTGGGTCCTCTCTCCAAGTCAACTGTCAGACACTCTCCAAGAATCGCGCAGGAGTCACATTCTATAGAATCGGACTCATTCACAATACTCGCTGGGCATCGGACAGCTGCCTCTGCAACTATCCCATTTTATGTGCAGCAGAGAGAGCGAGGCAGGACAATACCTTTTAGGCTGCATTCACATGACCAAGTTTCGACCATGAAACGCAGACTGTATGTGACGGATTTACTCAACTGAACACTATGTGGGAAGACAGACTTATAGTTATTTATTTATATACAGTAGGGAAAAAAAGTATTTAGTCAGCCACCAATTGTGCAAGTTCTCCCACTTCAAAAGATGAGGCCGGCCTGTAATTGACATCATAGGTAGACCTCAACTATGAGAGACAAAATGAGAAAACAAATCCAGAAAATCACATTGTCTGATTTTTTTTAAGAATTTATTTGCAAATTATGGTGGAAAATAAGTATTTGGTCACCTACAAACAAGCAAGATTTCTGGCTCTCACAGACCTGTAACTTCTTCTTTAAGAGGCTCCTCTGTCCTCCACTCATTACCTGTAGTAATGGCTCCTGTTTGACATTGTTATCAGTATAAAAGACACCTGTCCACAACCTCAAACAGTCACACTCCAAACTCCACTATGGTGAAGACCAAAGAGCTGTGGAAGGACACCAGAAACAAAATTATAGACCTGCACCAGGCTGCGAAGACTGAATCTGCAATAGGCAAGCAGCTTGGTGTGAAGAAATTAACTGTGGGAGCAATAATTAGAAAATGGAAGACATACAAGACCCCTGATAATCTCCCTCGATCAGGGGCTCCACGCAAGATCTCACCCCGTGGGGTCAAAATGATCACAAGAACAGTGAGTAAAAATCCCAGAACCACACGGGGGGACCTAGTGAATGACCTGCAGAAAGCTGGGACTAACGTAACAAAGGCTACCGTCAGTAACACACTACGCCGCCAGGGACTCAGATCCTGCAGTGCCAGATGTGTCCCCCTGCTTAAGCCAGTACATATCCGGGCCCGTCTGATGTTTGCTAGAGAGCATTTGGATGTTCCAGAAGAGTATTGGGAGAATGTCATATGGTCAGATGTAACCAAAGTAGAACTGTTTGGTAGAAACACAACTCGTCGTGTTTGGAGGAGAGTGAATGCTGAGTTGCATCCAAAGAACACCATACCTACTGTGAAGCATGGGGGTGGCAACATCATGCTTTGGGGCTGTTTCTCTGCAAAGGGACCAGGACGACTGATCCGTGTACATGAGAGAATGAATGGGCCCATGTATGGTGAGATTTTAAGTGCAAACCTCCTTCCATCAGCAAGGGCATTGGAGATGAAATGTGGCTGGGTCTTTCAGCATGACAATGATCCCAAGCACACGGCCAGGACAACGAAGGAGCGGCTTCGTAAGAAGCATTTCCAGGTCCTGGAGTGGCCTAGCCAGTCTCCAGATCTAAACCCCATAGAAAACCTTTGGAGGGAGTTGAAAGTCCGTGTTGCCCAGCGACAGCCCCAAAACATCACTGCTCTAGAGGAGATCTGCATGGAGGAATGGGCCAACATACCAGCAACAGTGTGTGCCAACCTTGTGAAGACTTACAGAAAACATTTGACCTCTGTCATTGCCAACAAAGGATATATAACAAAGTAGTGAGATGAACTTTTGTTATTGACCAAATACTTATTTTCCACCATAATTTGCAAATAAATTCTTTAAAAATCAGACAATGTGATTTTCTAGATATGTTTTCTCATTTTGTCTCTCATAGTTGAGGTCTACCTATGATGACAATTACAGGCCGGCCTCATCTTTTTAAGTGGGAGAACTTGTACAATTGGTGGCTGACTAAATACTTTTTTTCCCCACTGTATAATGCAAAAAGTCCCTGCATCTATGCAAAATATTGTCCCGTACTGTAAACTACAGAACAACATTTCTCAGGAAGGTAGGACTCCTAAAACCATAGATAACTATAATGCTAGGAGTCCATCTCCTCGCATTGTGTTCAGCCCGGACTGAGTCTCACCGAAACTCTGTTGTGTGAAAGCAGTATGACCCCACGTGGCGGAAATGCAATTTTTTTTTGTTGTTGCAGATTTTGCTGAGTTTTTTTTTGAGCCAAAGCCAAAAATGGCTGCAAAAGGAACGGGAAATATATAGGAAGCGCTTCTACTTCTACCTACTGCTCAATCCACTCCTGGCTTTGGCTCAAAAAACCGCAGCAAAATCTGCAACAAAAAAAGCTGCGTTTCCGCAATGTGGGGCCTCAGCCTAAAAGAGGAAAATGGCTGCACCACTCGCCTTAGCTCCTTTATAATCAGGAATAATGCAGGAGCTAAGGTCTATCCCTATACTTATTCTGATATATTCACTTATGAAGTTTTGCATTTGGGACCAGACTCATATCTGTACAATAGTGTGTACATGAGGAGTAACACTATTTCTGTTATATCACTTTCTATTATATGACTTGTACTACACATTTTAAGTAGTTTTCCCCTGCAGGCGCTCAGTAGCATTCAGTTCCCAACCCCTGATGACGCCATTTTTATGGCGAGACATTTTGGGGGGACTGTATTAATTATTCTTTTAATATTAGGAATTTGTTAGTTTGGGTGTGTTGAACATCCTGCAGGCACTTCAGCTTATAAAAATCATGCAATATCAATAGGATAGGAATAGCAATGATTAGATAGCCAGTTATACTAGATATTAAGAAGTGCCCCCCTCCCACCATAGGAGTAAGTGGATAGGGCTCCACCACCAATAGGTCACGTTGTAGGGTCCAATCTGATTTTTAAAGAATTGATGATTAAAAGCGAAGTTTTACTACATATGGGTATATTACAATAGGTGCTATATAAGGGGAAATGTGTTGCCAAAGGCAAAGTGATGATGCGGTTGTTAACCCTGTACCTATAGAGATTTGTTAATTTAAGTTTGGGTATAGCAGTTTGGAGCAACAGATCTTCCCTCAGTGCTCCAGACTGATCATATGCATATTCTGAAATAAACTAATCTCTCTGCAATTGAGGCATGGATTTTCATGGGAAATAGATGTTAGATTCAGGTGAGCCAGACCTATCTAAAGGTGTTGCTGGTTTAATATGCTTCACTCTGATGACAGACTTCCTCCAAGTTCTGTTATCCATCAGTAAGTACAAGGAATAGTTTTTATTTTTGTCAGATCTGTCTGCTCTTTCGCTCAGCTCCATTAGGTCAAAGCTGTGATCTGTGACTATAGTTTGACTAGAGTGTCAACAGGGAGTCTAGCGTAAGACACACCACATTCCCTGTCGCATGGCTGGTTCAGGCTGCTGCTCTCTCTCCCTCCTCTACACCTGCAGCTCTGAAACTTCAGACTCGGGAACCTACTTTAACCCGTTATAAATGCAGACAGGAATGCAATATTTATGGAGCAAAAAATATATTCCATCCTCTAAGCAGATGTCAGCACCTCAAAGAACCATAGAGAAAGACAAACAATAAGCTATGCACATCAGCCCATGGTTCCATTTCACAGTGGCTTTGGCGCTTGACAGCAAGAATAGCATAGTTTGCAATGTTATTACTGCTGTCAAAAACACCTACAATCCAATAGAAATCTGACGGACCCTATTATATGTCTACTGAATCTGTCTGGTTTTGCTTAGATTGAAAAAAATCTCCAGCATAGCTGTCATGGCTCTGAAAGGAAAGAAAGACACATCACTGGTGTGAACAGAGTTAAAAACAGAAGTGATCACTAACCTTTTACTTGAATAGGGTCTGGGGGTAAAGTGCTTTTTTGATCAGTTTTGCCAGGATCCAATCCTGATGAAGACACAAGAAATTTGTTACGAAACCTCATCCAAAATATGAATTGGCATCACCATTTTCTCAAAATGAATTACATTTATTGTAGGTTTTTACATAAAACATTCATCTTTAAGTGAACCACTCAGAGGCGTCTGTTAAACACAAGTTTTTCAGAAAACCTCTCAACAGAAAACTAGGACAAACACGGCAAAGTGAAAAGAGCCTTACTATACGATATACAACCATAAAAAAAATGATAGACCACATCACTTATATAGTCTCTCCTTTTCAGGACACCCAAAACAACTGCCAATGTGAACTGTGCCTAATATCCTCAGACATTATGTATTCAGACACTTCATGTCAAGTTACCTTGATGTCACGCACTCTATATCAGTATTGCTATTTGATGGATTTTTTTGCTGTTCTTTACTTTTAACCAGATGTCATACTGTAACATTGAACTGAGCTTTTTACTTCTATATATTCACTTGTTAGCTCTCCACTTGCAGCCTGCCTATCACTCAGGGCCCACAAAATTCCTTAAAGAAAAACAATTCCCTTTGTCTTAATTTTTCAGGTCATCTTTTACACAATATCCCCCCTCTTCCCAATAAATGCTTCTCTGTCTCCTATGTTGATTTTTTTCCCTTAAAGCCTAACTTACCTCCAGTTATAAACAATTATTTACAAATTAATAGTACAGGTGAAAATAAGAACCTTTGTAATATATCTTATTAAAGAAATCTGTTTTCTCCTCTACTTTTCAGGCTGTTACATTCTCCATATTAGTCTATGAAGAGGGGAGGGTGGTAGAAAAGACATGCAATAATCGCTGCTACTACACTCTAACACTACTAAGTTGTAGATAAGAAGTTGATAATACAGAGAATGATAAAATCAATAAACCAGCCAGCAGTATAATTCTGCTCAGCCCCTCCCTGCTCCATAGACTTGTATGTGTGAGGCTGAAGACAGAGGGATACAATGTAAACAAGCAGTCAGACTGAAGATAAGGAGCAGGAGAACAGCTTAAGTGCTGAAGGAAACAGATCTCCTTAATAAGATATATTACAAAGTTCCTTATGGTCACCTGTACTATTCATTTATGAGAAGCGGTTTATAACTGGAGGTACACTTTAAAGGTTTACAGTGATTTTAGGTTCATATGAATACCAATGAGATCACCATCAAAAGTGCAAATGACTTTACTTACTTAAAAGTGATGTTTTTGTGTTTACAATTGCTTCAATGTTTCAACCATTAGGTGTCTTCCTTCCCTTTAACTTGCTGTCTATTGCCTGTTATGTGAAATCTGTCTCTAACAGCAGAGACACTGAGACAGATTACAGGAAGTGGGGGTAGGGCTTTTGCTTTCATTGTCCCAAGAAACAAATCCTTCTCCTGTGGGTCTCCTTACTCTTCAGAATGTACAGCAGTGCCTCTAATATTAACCCTTTCCCTCCTCCCTTTCAAGTCATCTACAGTAGGCTGGCTCTAGCTGCATCACAACTATCCTGTGTGTCTGTACTGGCATTACTATTACTACTCAATAGAATCACAGCAAAGCGATACTTTAAACAGTAGTGACTGTGATGGATAGTGGGGACTACAGAAAGAGCCAAAATACTTTAGCTGGTTTTGAATTGGGGGGTGGGCAGTTAGGGAAGGGTTACAGCTAGAAGAAGCTTGCCAAAATTGGGGATCTGTGAGTGGGATAAAGGCGTATGAGTAAAGGAAAATTAAGACATGGTTTACATACGGTTTAAATTTGGCATAATTTAAAGAATATAGGCAGGATTATAATTATATCTATAACAAGGATCATTATCGCTAACTCAGTATGACATTGATAGAGAACTGCATGAAAGAGCACAAGTCAGGAGCCTCCTTATTAGAAGTACCCTTGAATTACATGTCTGTATATTACCCATGAGAGTGTTCAGATTTGCTGCCATGATGGAAAAAATAAGCAGCAGTAACTGATCCTCACCTTGACATTGTGCACCATCACTGGAGATGATATATGGTCTTCTGCATATTCCATAATCTACAATGATATGATGTTCCCTAACATTCCAATGTTATAAGTCCTAGTAGAAGGAACTAACAGTGGCCTAAATCACACTGAACTTCATGCTAAAACATGGCCTAAAACCTACTGGACTAGCATGCACTTTATGGATTAGACGTGCTGTTTTGCTGACAGTGTGAACGTACATTGTAACCTACAGTAACATTTTCCATGGATGCCAGGAGTGGGAATAGGAGTGCTCAGCGGATTGTCCCAGGTGCCATATTTTGAAATGGGTTGTCTCTGATGAGCCAACCCCCATCGGTTGCCATGAGCCAATAGTTAATTTACGTTAGGTTCACACCTGCGACTGGTATCCGTCCACTACCAAATCCTTTAAAATAAAAAAGGATTGGTCCAAAAAGGATTCCAAACGGTTACATAACAGATACCCGAATCCGTCTTTTTAGACGGATTAGTCAATGGGTGTCAGTCAAAAAAAACTGTGTGTCCAATTTTGACAAATGCGTTTTTTTCCCCCCTTCTTCATTCTGAGAATGCTCAGAGGGAAAAATGGATTGCAAAACGGACACAAACTGATTACTATCCGTTTGTGTTTGCCTTCCATAGACTTCAATTTGTGACTGTCCATCTGGAATCCTTATTTTTTGGACAGTGAAAAAGTCCAGCAAGTCCGACTTTTTTCTCTGCCCAAAAGAGTATATACCAGATGGAAATGTTCCAAACGCTCACCTGCGGATGGTTTTAAAATGAACCATTCAAAATCAGTTTTTGAGGATTTTGAGACGTTTCAAAAACTGATTTTGTGCGGAGAGCCAAACGCTGATGGGAACTTAATGAAACTATTCCTAATTATAATCTGTTATTTCCACAGAAAGACAATTTCCCACCTATGATGATCTGTTTTCTTGAATGCTCACCTGTAATGATCTTTACCATAATTGGAACATTACAAATCCAAGCAAAACTAGTGATTTGAAAAAGTGAACATCCCTATAAAGGTATATTTCACCCTGCCCGACTCTGGATAATCCACAGAGTATATGTTCATCTCATACAAAACCGAGCTAGAATTACACGTGCAGCTGGAACTGCTACACCGGGCCTCAATCACACTCCATCTACGTATTCCAAGAAACCCCTTCTGCTCTACCGCATTGGCGGCTAATCACACAAGGAATTAATATCAGTTAATATGACAGCCGCAGAAGAATTGGCTCCATAAAATTTGGCTCTTTCTAAACCGAAGATTGAAAATCTGATTTTGTTTTTGTTTTTCTTCATAAAACTCAGGACAATACAACGCTGACAGAAAGCACACAATGAATAATTCCAAACACATACATTTATCATGAAGCATCGCAGAAAAAGAACAAAACCTCCCCGAAAATGCAAAGAACTGATGGATTTCAGGGAAATTAATATCCGTTTGTTTTGCTAATGACGGCAGATGTTTTTGTCTTATAAATCTTATGCGGGGGAGATGGAGCTTGAAGTATTGCTGTTTAGATATTCAGGATCTGTAATAAGTGACTAGTTTGTTGCCTAAAACTACTTCTAGACGTGGTTGGAATGTAATGGTTTTAACTACTTTGTGGTCAGGCATATATGAAAAATACAGAAAAATTGGATTTTGATGGACATGGTGACCCTATGAGTTTATAATTAAAGGGCGATACCCAATGTATAAAGTAATTGTATACAGATAGGATATGACAGTCCGCTGCCAGCTGGTCCCACTGGATTTACCTGCGGGACACCGGGGCCGTCTCCCAGTCCCTTCGGGCACCATCTGCACTCTTCATACAGTACTGCCTATTGTCTTACAGAGATTCCGCTTATAATCCAAAGACAAAAACTGCTGATACTACTGGACTGTTGAATTACCATTAGTGCATATTATCATTTGTCATCATACCTACTCTCACAATACGCAAGAAGTGCGGTCGCCGACTCCCCAAAATGAGTCGCCCGCAGCCGGCCTTTACATCCGACCGATTAAGGGGGTTCGCTAGAGCTGCCCCTCCTCCGGTGTCCTCGCCACCTGAGACGTCCCCGCCGGCCCTGTCGGGGGAGGATTCTGAGCCTACCTTGAAACAAGTCACTACACAGCTACTAGAGGTGATCCAGGCCAGTACCTCTTCGTTGACGGGGAAAATAGAGGAGGTAAAAATAGATCTTGGCCTGCTCCGCCAGGACTTGCAGACTCTGCGTGGCAGGGTGCGAGAGGTGGAGGACCAGGTTTCCCAGGTGGAAGACACTGTAAACTCTATTTCGGCCAAGATTCAAGATCTGGAGAGGGCCGCCAGCCTCTGGACCCAGCGGGCAGATGATCTGGAGAACAGACTGAGACTGAATAATCTCCGTATCCTGGGCCTACCAGAGCGAGTGGAGGGTAATGACCCTCGAAAATTTATGGAGAAACGGCTGCGGGACACCTCGCCGGAGGCCCACTTCTCACCCATATTTGCAGTGGAGGAGGCCCATAGGGTTCCAGCCAAGCCGCCTTCCCAGGGTGCACCTCCTCGGCCTTTGCTGGCCCGTCTGCTCAACAGCACAGATCGAGAGACGGCGTTGCAGGCGGCACGCCAGGCGAGTGAGATAAAATACAATGGAGCCGCGGTGGCGATTTTTCCGGATTTCTCGGCAGCTCTTCAAAAGACCCGTGCATCCTTTGTAGCAGTAAAGAGAAAGCTGTGGGAAAGGGCTATCCATATTCTATGGTCTATCCTGCTCGACTTTGGGTCGTCCATGAGGAGAGGTCCCTGTTCTTCACCACACCTAAAGACGTGGAGGACTGGCTATATAGGTATATAGTTGCCTCCAGCAGTGAATCTTTCTGTACTCCAAAAGGCAGCACAGTTTGCAGCACGATTCCCTGAGGCCATTGTACTCTGCCTGGGGGACTTTAATAAGGTAATGGATGTAGCTATGGATCGGTTCTCTATACAGCCAGATCCCCTGTCTCCCTCCTGCCCCACTACTATGGCCAAGGTGGTCCACGAACTGGGCTGGCAGGATCTGTGGCGGGTGCGGTTTCCTGGGGCCCGTGTATTCCCATGCCACTCTGCCCATAGGCACGCATTGTCCCGGATTGATTGTACCTTTGGCAATATTAAAACCTGTTCTATATTGCAGTCTATATCTTATTTACCTAGGGCGGTGTCAGATCATTCCCCATTGCTGGTCTAACTCAATAGTAGCATGGCCGTAGGATCACGGCAGAGTTGGCGGATTCACCCCTTCTGGTTAAAATTATTTACACCCCATGACAGAATACCTGACCAACTCCAGATGTTTTTGGCCATTAACTCCCCGGACACTTTACCTCTCCTCCTGTGGGAAACTACCAAGGCATATCTCTGAGGTTGCATTAAATCCTCTATTTCTTTTGTGAAAAGGGAGTCCTCGCAGTTGGAGACTAACTTGGCGGCTCAGTGTACCTCGCTTGAAGCTGCGTATGTGGCCAACCCGACTGATGAGGCTAGGTCTCAGTGACTACAGACGGGACGACAGTATTTACATGTACTGCACGACAAGGTCCGTAGGTCCCTGTTCTTTAATAAGCAAAAATTCTATGAGCTTGGAAATCAATCAAGTAGCCTGCTGGCACAGTTGATACATCAGAACACAGTCTCCCCAGCAATATTACGGGTGCAATCGGTAACGGGAGAGACACTGTCTGATAGTGCTGACATTCGTGCCAGATTCCATCAATATTATAGTGAGTTATACTTATCTAAACTCGGGGTGACTGAGCGGGAGCTTGCGGCCTATTTGGATTCGGTTCCCTTCCCGGTCCTGTCAGAAGATAAACGTGCCTTTATGGATTCCCCCTTTACACTGGAAGAGCTGTCGGAAGCGTTGAAAGGTATGGCAAGGAGCAAGTCCCCTGGCCCTGACGGCATTCCGGTGGAGGTATATGACCAGTATAAAGATCTCCTGCTTCCAGTGTTGCTCAACTGTTATAGATCTGCCTTTGTGGGCCACGGTCTCCTGGAGTCCTTCTATGACGCCATTATTATCCTGTTACTTAAACCAGACAAGGACCCGCTGGACTGCGGCTCATATAGGCCTACATCATTACTTAATATAGACTATAAACTACTTACTAAGATGTTGGTGAATAGGCTTAACTCTGTGGTCTTAGACCTTGTTCACCCCGACCAAACTGGCTTTATGCCAGGTAAGACCACATCAGACAATCTCTGGCGTTTCCAGGTGGTGACTGAGATTGGTGCAGCCTCTTCAAACGACTGGGCGATAGCCTCGTTAGACACGACTAAGGCGTTCGACTCGGTCGAATGGCCTTTTCTGTTGCAGGCACTGCGCAGGTATGGTTTTGGTGAGGGGTTTATTACCTGGATCTCCATCTTATATAGCTCCCCTAGAGCAGCACTGTCGATTAATGGTACACTGTCCCCATATTTTCCCCTGGGCAGAGGTACGAGACAGGGTTGCCCGCTGTCACTGCTATTGTTTGCTTTGGCGATGGAACCCTTGGCGATCCTGCTTCGACAGGACCCTGTATATAGAGGTATAGCTATAGATTCCCGGGAGGAAAGGAGAGCACTATATGCGGATGATCTGCTACTGTTCATGAGGGACCCATCTCAATCCCAACCCAGAGCCATGGCTATAATTGACAACTTTGGCAATTATTCTGGCCTGCTGACCAATTGGACCAAATTCTCCTACATGCATATTGGTCGGATGCCGAGTGATACAGAGGGGGACACCATCTGTGGGTTAAATGTGGTATCAGCCTGCAAATATTTGGGTATCATTATATCTAAAGATCATAAGCAATTTTTGGAACAGAACATCTTTCCCCTCATATCGCACTTTAGGGACAAGTTTCAGGTTTGGGCTTCCCTGCCTCTGTCGGTGGTCGGCAGAATTAATTTGGTAGAAATGGTAGTGTTGCCTAAGTGTTTGCATGCTTTGAGTCACTCTGCTGTGTCAATGCCCCTTCGATTCTTTAAACAGATGGACTCTCTTATTATTTCTTTTGTATGGGGGAATTCTAGATCCAAGCTTAAGTTTTCTTCTCTGCAGAGACCAGAACAGCTGGGGGGTGCATCGCTTCCAGATTTGTTTCTCTATTACCTGGCGGAACAGCTTCGTTTTATAAGGCCATGGCTGTCCCATGATCCCCTTCCGGGACCAGAGGCACATCTGGCTCACCATCTGGGTCTGAGTATACTGTGGCCGGTACTGGAGAACACGAACCTATTCAGGGGAAAGTTGTTGCCCATTCATGTTCTGGCAGGACGTGTTTGGCATCAGGCTAAGAAAGTGTCTGCATATTCTGACGTACCTGCGGAGACACCGCTGTGGGGCAATCCTGGACTGCTGGCGTTTTTTGCCCTACCTGGCACACAGTCCTGGTCACAATATGGCATGGCCTCTCTTAGTGACCTATGTACCCAAGGCATTTTTAGAACGTTTGATTCACTAAGCACCTCCCGTGATATTCCTAGAAGACAATTTTTTAGATACCTCCAAATTCGACATGCACTCTCTTTCCCTGTTCCCTGGTCAGCTAAATCGGAGTGCTTCGCTCTCAGGGCCCTGGAGGTCTAATATCTACCCTGTATGCACACCTGATTCAGGTAAAAGTGTCCCTGTCGGACTCCCCCGGCCCTGACGAGATAGCACACTAATATCCCAGCTCTCACAGATGAGATGTTTCAGGACATGCTTGAATCCTCTCAATACGTTTCACCCTCAGCTAATAACAGACACATCCAAACTTATATCCTACACCAATGCTACCTGACCCCCACCCAGTTACATAAAATGGGACGACTTTCCCATCCAGGTCGTCTCAGGTGTCCATGTCCACAGTCGGACTTTTGGCATATAATTTGGGTGTGTCCGGTTATACAGAGTTTCTGGAAAGGGATTGTGGATCTCCTGGCGGAAGTTATAGGTGCGCCTATACCATTCACACCAGAAGTGTGTCTCTTTGGCATACTAGATGAGGAACTATGGCAGAACCATGTTAGAATCTGTCTGAGGAAATCTTTATTTTATGCCAGGAAAGCCATCGCATTGCGATGGATGGCTGAGAGACCTCCATCAGTGCCTCTATGGAGAAAGCTAATTAACTATGTACTCCCATTCAATCAGATTATATATAAAGGGAGAGGGTGCCCCCAGAAGTTCCATAAGGTATGGGGGACATAGTGCAGTTCTTCTGTAACCCAGTATACGGCTCCTTCATCACATATCGCTATAAATTCACTTATGCCGCGAGAGGGGGTGAGACGCCAGGAGGGTCCACAACTTCTAAGCATTTTATGATGTACTATAGCTGATATCATGGACCTGTAAACTGTAATACCTGTACCAAATAATATATGTTCTGCTAATTGACTATCCGTAATTGGGTATGTCTGGTGGGTAAATGCAGTGCCGTCAGTGTGGTGGGTGGGCTGTGGACTGATCGGGGTGGAAGTGCGGCATTTTGGGTGCTTATGTATCCGATTGTTCCCTGTGTATGAACTGTTTTCTGTTTTGACTTTTTTTGATTATGTTGGAAATGCAAAATTGAATAAAACGAGTTTTAAAAAAAAAAAATGGACTGTCAAAACAGGCATGTAAATAGATTAAGACTGGCATTTTGCACACCAGGCCTCAACAGGAGCAAGGTGCACCTGAATTATCAAGAGGCTCCAGACTCTCAATAAACCAGGTGCATGTGTCTACGCCAGAATGGAAATCTACGTCAGTCAGAGACTGGCATATGTTTCCTGTATAACTCACACCAAAAAATTGTCATGAGTTATAATAAATATGTTGTGCCAAGGCATCCCCGCTCTCACCTTTTGAATTTCTAGCAGCATGTGTGTCTTTAATAAATTTTGTAATATACTTTAAAGAATTTTGCCTCCTTTCTGTGAAATCATGCACTTCTTTATTATTTCTTTCTAGAGACTGCTTTTTACTAGGAGTACCAATGTAGGACTCTTGAATAAGGAAGAGGCTGGTAGGGGGGGTCTCTATAAAACATAGAATAGTGCTACTGTATATGAAACTAGAGATTCTCATCTTTCATATGGTAAGATCACAGTTCTACCTCTAAAATTTCCTGAGGAATCACCAGTTGAAAACACAGTCAGGATTGGCATGTTTAGTTCAAGCTGCAGCTGCTCCCAATATTGACTGTTTTCAACTAGTGCTATCTCTGGAACTAATACAGGTAAAACTGCAATTTTGATGTCATATGAAAGCAGAAAATCTCACTACGGCTAAGGCCCCACGTTGCGGAAACGCAGCTTTTTTTGTTGCAGATTTTGCTGTGGTTTTTTGAGCCAAAGTTAGGAGTGGATTGAGCAACAGGAAGAAGTGTGGCCACTCCTGAATTTGGCTCGAAAAACCGCAGCAAAATCTGCAACCACAAAAAAGCTGCGTTTCCATAATGTGGGACCTTAGCCTAAGTTAGTGTTCTAGGTTTATAAGGCCCGAGCTATAACTATTTGAAGAGACCCCCCCCCCCCCAGCTTCCCTATAATACACAAGACCCGTACAAGACCCTTACTAGTGATAGCAGATTTCAGTTCTCAATAGAGAAACAAGGAAAGGAATAAAGAAATGCAGAATTTCACGGAAAGAAGTCAGAATTTTTTAATAAAGTATATTACAAAATTTATTAATGACACAAATACGGTCAGAAAATAAAAAGTTGCTCAAAAGTTCAGCTATGCTTTAAAGAAACTGATTTTCGGCATTTACTAAAATTTGTACTTTGTTTTACAAATTGACACAACTGGTAATAATTTACTAGATATATTCACCTCTCTTTACATAACAATGACTTTACAAATCTGCACAGTAATTTATAATCCTGCACAGAGGTCAGAGTAATTCTACGGTGGCCACAGCCACCGTATCACCGATTTACTACTCGGCCTATTGACTTCAATGATAAACAAACATGAAACAGCAATTGCAGCAAAATCAGTAGAGCACTAATATGCATTGTACCTAGTCATTCTCCGTGTAGCAGCTGCATTAAAGTGCTAAATCTGAACTGAGTCTAAAATTTTTAGGCTGAGGTCCACATTGCGGAAATGCAGCATTTTTTGTTGCAGAGTTTGCTGCGGCTTTTTGAGCCAAAGTCAGGAGTGGCTTGAAAATGAATGGAAAACATAAAGAAAGCTCTTACACTAGGTTCACACCTGCGTTCGAACAGAAACCTAATCCGCTTAAAAAAAGCGGTTACCTGCGGAAACCCGCGGACCCCATAGACTATAATGAGGTCTGTCGGGTTTCCATCCGGTTTCCGCCCGAAAAGGGCGAAAAATGCGGAGAGAAAAGCGCTACATACAGTTCCAGGGTTCAGGGACAGAAACCTTGAATGGAGACCGGGTAGAGATGTGAACCCAACATTAGACGTTTCCGTTCTGTTTATTCCACTCCTGACTTTGGCTAAAAAAACACAGCAAAATCTGCAACAAAAAACGCTGCGTTTCCACAACGTGGGGCTTTAGTCTTAATGACACTTCCCTGTAAGCTGTACTCTTGGTTTTCACTAAAGGCAAACACGCAAAAAAATAAAAGCAGAAAAGTGTGAACTGGGACATCAGTACTAATATACACTAAGGCAGATGTGCCCGTTTTCTGGTCTGGTTTGTACCTTTTTTTTTTGTGCCAATAAATTCAGAAAGAAAAAAAAACTACTATTGTTTTAAAGTTTACCTCCAATTATGAAACCACCTTTTATAATTGAATAGTACATGTATAATAAATGTGTTTCCTTTTACACTTATTAGGTTGCTCTCCTCCTCCTCATCTTCACTCATACTGTTTATATGGAATCCATCTCTGTATTCCCTCACACACAGAAGTCTATGGAGAGGGGAGGCTGTTAATTGATTTTTTTTTTTTTTTTTTTGTCTCATTCTGTCTTATTTTGAAGATATAGCAGCAAAAAGAGCTTCTCACTCATGGTGCTTCCTTTCCTCCTCCCCCTCTGCATAGACTGCTTTGTAAAAAGTAGTCTGATAAGTAAAAAAGAAAACATATTTCTTTAATAAGATAGAGTACAAAGTTTCTTATATTCACCTTAACTACTCATTTATAGTAAGTCGGTTTATAATTGGAGGTTCGCTTTAAGCCAAAAAGAACCAGAGTTTGTCCTTCTTTGATACTTAGAAGGTGGCAATAGCTGCTCTGAATATTTTGCAACATTTATTATAATCCAAAGTTAGTTTTCGATGCAAATAAATGGCGGATTTCATACCACCACATACTTGGCCTAAACCTACACCCTCAAGTTTGACTGCATTCAGACACATTATGGTCATGTACCGATAAGACAAAATTAATACAATGCTGTGGACCAAATTAAGAAATCAAGTTGAACTGCCCAGTCAGAAACTTGGAAAAAGTTCTAATATAGTTAATGTTCTCCACTATACTTTTTTAGTAAACTGATCTGAAGATCTGCAGCAGAAATTCACCATGGGCGTTGCCGTACCTGCTTAATCGGCAAATCACATCCACATGTTACTAGATGATAGGTCCAAAAAAGACTTTTCTATGCCTAGGAATTGTGAATTAGCCTTAAAGGGAGTCTGTCACCAGGGTATAGTACATTAAACCAGCAACATAGTTGGATAGGGCCAGCTCACCTGAATTTAACGCCATTTTCCCCATAAAAATTTGTGCCTCCATTGCAACGATTTATTACATAAATGCAAATTAGCAATATGGAGAACCAAGGGTGTGCTCCAGCTATGCCCTACAATGCTTTAATACACTGGCATGAATGCGAGAAAACAGGGACAAGAGAGATTTCAGCATAGCTCCCTGGCCCTGTCACTTAAAGAAGGAAGGGGGGGAAGGAAGGTGTATTACAGGAGTGTGCGGCATTGCAGGTTAGACCCACCCTCAGTGCTCCAGACTGCTCATCAACATATTTTAATGTGCTTCACCCTGGTGGCAGGCTCCCTTTAAGAATAAATCACAAGTTTTCATATACCTATCATGGGGTCATATGTCTTCCAAACAGTAATTCTTGGCAAAGTTATTGAGGGCATGTTACGAGCTGTTACAAGAAACAGGCCTTGCCAATGGCCGCACAATGTTGCGGATAAAACCAAGGTATTATCTTCAAACTCATCCAGCCATTGGCCACTGAATGTGGGCATGGTTTTTGTTATGTGGGGGCTGCAGCAGCAGTTCCCCCCCTTTTTTACCCTTGGCTTTGAGCTTCATTTACATCTGCAAAGGGTATTAGTTAACCAACTGTCTACAGTCTTTACCTGCTATAGATTTATCTGTCGAGCTTGTGGCACTGGCCTTACTTGGTCCACCTCCTTCCTTGGGCTCATTTGAAGAATAAAGTCGGATTTGTGCTTGCACTGGCAGGCGACTAGATGGCATCAAACACAAGAGTCCTCTACTCTTCACAGAGTGCTGCCATCCTGGAGAAAAACACAGGCATGTAAATAGTAATAATGACAAGACCAATACACCGTATATATTAACAGCAAACATACAAAAAAAAAAAGAAGCCAACCTACAGCAGATTGCTCCCAGATGTATCTATAGAGCATATAAGCGTACTGTTGGATTCCATGCAAATATTAAAAGATTCTTAGCAGGTTCCACTGGATTCCATTCATATGAAGCAACACTTCTAGGAGAGAAGACCTCTACATGTATGGCAGCACAAAGAGTGCAAACAGCTCTGTATGTATATGATCATGTGATAGTTTTGTCTTTCTTTCTGCAAATTTCAGAATTGTGGTAAAGCCACATTTGTAAGAAGGTGAAAAAGTGGCTCATGGAAAAAGAAACTGGCTACGGCCCACAGTAGTTTAGCTGACCCCTCAGAACTACAGATAACACTAGATAGATGATGTATTAAGCAGATAAACCATACCTAGGTGAAAGGTCAGACTAGAAGGCTACTTGTCTGTCAGTGATTCGGACAGCTACTACCTATGCTGGAAGAGGAACCGCAGATGAGGCGGCGGCATTGAGTACACCCCATTGTCTCTTAGCCGCACAGGAAGGATCATTTCCACACCCTGTACACTGACTAGCTGCTGCCGCATGACCATCCCGACATTTGACCACCTGCTGTCAGACTAAGAAAAAGATATTTTTTTATCCATGCCAAAATGCTAAGAGTTTTCTGGGCATTCCCAAATTGTGAATTGTCTTGGGAGACCATCAGGGCCGAAACTCAGGAGTGGGTAAGGAGCCCCTGTTTGGGAACATCGAGAGGACACATTGGATCATGGTACAAAGTATAGTAAATAATTTTTCTTGGTCATGCAGCTACTATAACCATCCACTTAAGTACATTTTATTTGCTTTACACGTTTCCTATCTAGTGCTGTCAGAAGACTCCCATTAAATTCGGGCTGACTGGCAGCCGGTTAACAGCAGCTCTATCACCTATCAAGCTTCAGCCCCCATCCTGCTTTGTCCAATGCTAGTCAGATGAATACCAGGATGGCACAACCAATGCCTGAATCTTGCCAGGAATCTAAGCCATGACTATGGGCAGTCAAAACTGGGGACTCTCCTCTGCAGGGGATTCTGAATAAACCTAGTAGCCTTGTTCATCATGTACATGTTTTTTCTCAGTCTGCCTTGCTGCTATCCTGAAGTACAGCACTTGGCAATGCACATGGTGGTACATGTAGGACATGAGTACACAATGCCTTACTGAACCCTCTATGTGTTACTACACATATGGCCTCTTTCAGGTTGTCACTGACACCAACCCTTTTGCAGGATAGGTTGGGGTTCCTAACAATAAAACATTGACTCACAGATAAGTCATAAAAGTAACTTCCAAGACGATCCCTTTAAGGAACACCACAGAGGGTTCTCCTCATGCAAGCAGCCATATGTAACCTAATTTACAGGCCTAAAGACAAGGCCCTGCATACAAGTCTAATTTACAGCACTGAATAAAACTCATTTTAACCCATAATTACCAGAAAATCCCAATATCCTGCAAGCCTTTCCCAGGAAGGAGTATGCAGGCATGTCACACGACCCCATGTACCATCTGACAGGCATTACAACACTGTCACACCACGATCCCCGAGACTACAATCATGGGAATAAACTAGTCGCCGATTCTGCAGCAGCCAACAAGAACGTAAATTACTTTATATCAAGAGCACCAAAAAAACGAAACATAAAAGGCTAAGACTACATGGTGACGTGTCACATGACAAAAGTTACACTAAAACAGCCGTCCATGCGACCTCCATTGAAGTCTATGGTAAAAAAGGTCACATGCAACTTCTTTGGATTTTCGGCGATTGTCGTGTCACAGTCGCATGTTACAATGCACAACCATAGAGGAGAAGTTTGTCGCACGACTTCTGTGCAACTCTTTGGCCCGCAAAGCCCTAGCATTACACACCACAGTTTAGAATGAAAAGTCCAAGGGGCAGATTTATTAAAATGGTCTGAAAGCAAAACTGTCCTAGTTACCCACAGCAACCAATCACAATGTAGATTTCATTTTTCAGGAGCAGAATACAGAATAAAGCTGCGCTGTGATTGGTTGCCGTGGGCAGTTTTGTTTTTAGACCATTGGAATAAAATTGCTCCCTTGTGTCTGTATATAACAGAGTCTCTTCTGATGGGGGGTCCAATGCTCCGTTCCATTTCGGTGACTATAGAGCAGGTACTATCCTGCTCCGTGGTATCGTAATGGAACCCCCTAATGAAGTCAATGGGGACGGAGGGCACTCAGAGGTCACCCGAGTACTTTCCACTATGAAATTGTGTGCATGTAGCCTTTACTTTTCAATTCTGCTATTTCTGGGTTGTTGTCGTGCAGGATCTGTCAGCAATAAAAATGGCTTCCACTACTGTCGCCCACCACAGTGCCCACCGGGCATGTCAGCAGAGCTGTCGAGTTTGTAGATCAAACCACCAACTCCATCTCCTTCATAAAGCTGCAGTCAGACAGATGCAGCGAGAAGATCCTCTAATCTACGAAGAAAGATAGTGACTATACAAGTAAATATCTAACAAACTATATATCTAATTATACCATATTAATAATTATATAATATGGGTGAAATTATAATAATTCTATTTCCCAGCTGCCCTGCTTGTCACTCAACTTTCCAATGTCTGAATAACAACGAGATCTGAAAAAAATTTTATCAAGTAGGCCCAAAACGGTGCATTTTAGAATTCATCCTGGAACACACAGCCATTATAAGGGATATTTACACAGGACATAAATAGACAAAATCTGTCAAAAAACTTTTTAAAAAAACGCAGCATGATAATTTTAGCTGCAGAAAGGCGAGCATTTTCCCTATAGATTTAATAAGGGAAGAAAATTTGCAGAGAAAGACGCAGCAAAAACACAATAAAAAACGCTGTGGTTCGCGACAGGGCCTTAGTCTAAAACCTGCATGAGTTATATGCAGATTTGTTTCAGATTTTGCTGTGGAATTGCCCTGAAAGGCCATCAACATAAGATCTGTGGGGGTCCGACACTGAGGACTGAGGCAGTGTGGGAGAACTGCGCTGATCAACTGCTGTGCTGTCTCGGTACCGATGATCTGCAGGGGTCCCATAATATTGGGGAATCTAATATTGATAGCCTATCCTAAGGAACCGGATAACCCCTTTAAAGTCTGCACCACAATTTTTGTACATATTTTAAGTTTTTGGTTTTTTTTAAACTTCAGCATTTGGATGAAATTTGCTAAAATGTCATCTACTTTGCAGCTTTTGTATTAGCAACAGATTTTCTGCAGGAAATCCACAGTGTAGGCACCCAATATAGACATACCTTCAAAATAACCCAACAAGATCTCCTAGCATGACTATTTTAGTAAATACTCATTCTGGGGCACTCTCAATTGTATTGTTCCTCTATTATTCCTCCTAGAAATATATGAATAAATTGACAGAGGGGTGTTACCAGCTTGGGGTTTGTCCCTACAGTGTCTGCAATGGTTCAGTCAGTGCTGACAGTACCAGACTGTGTAGTTACATGGAGTGAGTTGTCAATTTATACATAAATACTCAGGAGGAATAACTGAGGAACGGCTCAAGAACTGTTACATCATGAGGAGTACAACAAATTACTAAGACATGTCGGGAGAGGTGACAGTAGGCCTAAGGTTATACCAATTCACTGTTACCACAGCCACAAACAATCCTCTCTACACCATGTAGTACAGGTAGCGGGTACATGACTGCATTAGACTTGGGGAATCGACCTTACAGTTTGGAAATCTACAATAAAGGCCACATAGTACACAACAGAGAGTACAATGAGTTCAGCGTGTAACAATACACCATCATAAAAGTCACTGCCAGCCGCCCAAACCCGCACTTACTGGTTGTGACTGGTAGTCTCCTGTCCTCAGTAAGACTGCCTGGGCTTGTACATGTACATGGAAACTAAAGAACTACTTACAAGTTTCTTATTGAATACTGTATATAGTATTTGAGAAATAATGGAAGAAGCATGGTAGTCCCTCCATTGAGATAAATGCAGGGCACTGGTGGAGGTGCCAGGTTTAGAACCTCCATCTTGGACTACATGCTGGAAACACGTACAAGCCACTATCAGCAGGTCCTACACTATGTGTTATGTGGATATATGTAGGTGAATACAAACCACAATCCAGGAATCAGAAACGGATTTTTCCGCTTGTCCAAATTCTGCTTCAAAATCCACAACAAACTCTGCACCTGCCAGGTGGTATTTTTCGCCTCCCATTCACTTAAGTAGGAGTTATCAGGAGGAATCTGCCTGAAGATCGAGCATGACACTTATTTTCCCACTAGCTGAAAAAATAAGCTAGAGGAAATATCTGCTAGAGGAAAAAAATGAGCATCTCCTCCCATCGGGATATGCCTCAAATTCAATGCCAAATTCCTCCATGTGAACATACTCTTAGGACATATGGCTGTCATAGAGGACCTCCCTTTATTAGTCACAGCAGATAGATGCTTGCATTACATGGACAGCCATTCATCTGCAGGCCAAGTAATAGGTCACTGGGTAGCTTTCCCTGGCAGCTCATTTATTAGCCCTTAACAACAGCTGACATACATTGGACTGCATCATCTAAGCTGTTCTATGAGTGCTGCCATCTTGTAACCTATCCCCGCAACATCATAGCAGGTTCACTTTTTAGGGGTTTAACCCATTTAACTATATCAGCAAGGCTGATGCATGTCAGTGAACAACATTCTGAAGAGAGAATAGGGCACATTTTGTATAAAGATTAAAGTGTGTGACCTGCTAAAATGACTTCTTCTGATGGTACCTTGGAGTAGGGCATTGTGGGAGCTCATACAACCATTATACTAATATAATGTCATAAATATAATATAATGTTATAAATGTCCCCATAAATATGCAAAAACCACTGACAGACACTTCCTACATGCCCATTCCCTATTCCCCGTATCAGTGCGCCTCTGTGCACATAAGGATGACCATACATAAGACTCTCGGCTCAGCCCAGCTATTTGTACTGAACAGGAAAGGGGAGAAAGATAAGTCTGGCAATGGTTTGTTTTCATATAAACAAAAGGATTGGGAACCTGAAATCCAACTGTCCAATCCTTATGTCCCCAATATAAAATGTGGGGTAGGGCAAGGAGGACCCCATACACATTAATAACAGATCCTGCTGAAATAAGTGGGTTGAGCCAATATACATCTGATGTGTTTGGCTCGCTTTACATTACATCTGACATCACCTATCTGGTGAGTATGAACAGGTTAAGAGCTTATCTTTTCAGCTACACAAATATTGGTAAGTGCAGATAAACCATACAAAGAAGGATTCAGTCTCATGAAAACAATAAAAGTCAAAGTATCAACACAGGTTGCTCAAGTTCTCTCTAGATGTTATAAGTGCTCTTCAATAGTGTATTCTCTATAGAGTCAGCTCAGCGCTGCCTGAGACGTTTCTGTTACCTCTACCTACCTACGAGAAAAATGAGTTTAACCCCTTGCTGCTGCAGCCATTTTTTGATTTTTACCCTCCTTCCAAAAGTCATCATTTTTATTTTTCCATTCACAAAACCATATGAGGGCTTAAGGTTTGTGGGATAAATTGTACTTTGTAGTGGTACCATTTAATATTCCGTAAGATGTACTGGAAAGCTGGAAAAAAAAATTCAGAATGGGGAGGAATTAGAGAAAAACAGCGTTTGTGCGACTTTCTTATGAGCTTTGCTTTTACAGCATTCACTGCGCAGCCAAAATGACACGTCACCTGTACGCTGTGGGTTCGTACAATTACTGTAATACCAAATTTATAAAGTTACCCATAACTTTTTTATATTTCTGTATACGGGGCTGCATAAGGAATCTTTTTGCAGGGACAGATTATTTATACCATTTTGGAGAATGTCTGAAGTTTTGATCACTTTTTATTATGAGCGGCAAAACGGCGGTTCAGCTCTTTTGATTTTTTTTTTCCCCGCTATGGAGTTCACCGTATTGGAAAAATAATTTTATAAGTTTGTAAACCGGGCATTTTCAGACACAGGGATACCTAATGTGTATGTGTCTTACTTACTTTATTTATATATATCTGTTTTAGGGAAAGGAGGGTGGTTTAAACTTAATTTTTATACTTGTATTTTTAGACCCCATGGGGTCTGATCAGAAAAGCAATGCATTGTAAAATTGATAAACTTCTATTACAGGCTGCCTAGCACAGTGATGATATGACAAGGAAGTGATATCATGACAAGCATGGGAGTCTTTAATAGGCTGCCATGGTAATTGATTGCAACCCCCAGATCTTGTTCCGAGGATTGGCAATCCACGCTTTGACAGAGGCATCAAGAGGGTTAATGCTTGCGATGCCATTGCTGTATAATACAGTGGAGACACCATGGCTGTTCAGCTCCCGAGAGGCCATATTTAAACAGCCAACATCTGCTATAATAGTACAGAAGATGTCAGGAAGGGGTTACTTAGAACTTAGAGAAGTTTTCCCATGAACAGAACAATATTTAAATGTGTAGACAATGAAAAGTTAAACATTTGTGCAAATAGAAATTATTTTGCAGAGTTTTAAAGATTTTCTCTAACCATTAGTAAGGGTGGGTTCACACCTGTGCTTCAGTCCGTCCGTTGCCAATCCGAGTGAAAATCTCGGCGAACGGGATTGGCATCGGATACAAACAGGTTAGCGACGCATTGGTTAAAAACCCATTCATTTGTATGGGTTTTTAAAGCAATGCGCGGGTGTCGGATTGCACCCTCTGCGCTGTGAATCCTTTTTTTTCGTCGGAAACAAAGTCGGACATGCAGGACTTTGTGTCCGACGAAAAAAAACGGCTTCGCAGCGCAGAGGGTGCAATCGGACACCCGCGCATTGCTTTAAAAACCCATTCAAATGAATGGGTTTTTAACCAATGCGTCGCTAACCTGTCTGTATCCGAATGCCAATCCCGTTCGCCGAGATTTTCACTCGGATTGGCAACGGATGGACTGAAGCGCAGGTGTGAACCCACCCTAAGGACAGTCGGTTGTCTTGATCAGTTGCCAATGGATAGGATCATGAATACAGGAACTTCCACTTGTCAGAAACCCAGCCATCAGTTCCTTATGGTGGCCAGGTTATCTTCTCATACATGTAGTGTTCCCGCACGACAAACCTGGCTACAATAAAAAAAAAATCATGGCTGGGCTTCTGACAAGTCCCAGGCCATAGACAATTCCTGTATTTATGGTCATATCCACAGGGGTGCTGATCAAAACAACAGACTGTCACCACTAAGATGGTTAGAGAAAAACTCTGAAAAATAATTATTTATAATTGCAAAAATGTTTAACTTTTTATTGTCTACACATTTATATATGGTTATGTTCATGGGGACACTAAACCATCCACGGATCCTCATAGAGCGGGGGTTTAGTGTCCCAAATTGCCTGGTTTTAAATCCATCTGTGCCCGCATTTAAAATAAATAAATAAATAAAAATACACCTTTATACTTCCCTAGAGATGAGTCTGATGAGTCTACACACTGGCTTCATGCACACTTTTTTAATTTTTATTGCGGCACTGATGGCTTTATAACAGAGGGATTTGGGACACAATCTCTGGTCCATGAGGAACGGTGGGTGGGTTAGTGTCCCAAATCATCCCGATAGATTCCCTTTAACACCTTCAGGAACACATCATTTTTATCACATTTGTTGGTTTTGCAGACTATATAACTTTATTAATGTTTGCACAACTATAGAGTCTTATTTCATGTACAAAAAAAAAAAAAAAAAGTACTTTCTATATGTATCTTTTGGGGGGGGGGGGTACATATAAATTTGTCTTTAAATGTTATAAATTTAATTTTGGGAGTACAAAAGAAATAAAACACAAGTCTGACTTTTTAACCTAGTCTGACATGACCTAAACGCTTTGTTACAGTCACGGGGATACCAAATGTGTGGGGGCTATGCTATGTAATACAATTCTTATCAAATAAAATATATATCCAAGTGACTCTCAGCATACATTTATTTCATAACTTGTTTTATTTTTACTAGTTACTTATCTCACACCAGGAGATTTCATCATAATTTTTTACACTAGCTTATACTGTCTGTATGTCCTAATAGGAAATTACCTGAGACAGTCAGACCTTAGATAAATTTCCAGCTGTCTCTAATGTGATGGCAGACCTGCCACTAGCATCAACTGTATCCATTACAAGGGTGCAACTGCTTTTCTACAATGCACCAATTGCAGCATGGACAGGATTTGTGAGTGATTCTCTAATCTGTCCAAAAAAGGGGGACAATAACCCCAAGCATGACACACTATAACATCTAAAGGCATCTATATGACAAAGTGCAGTATTCATACACCTATGTGACATTATTGTGTCACATTAAACCATTTCTGCCTCTGCTAACCTGATGGCATGAATTATACTTTTCTATCAATGTGCCCCAGTGCCCTAGTATAAACTAAAAGAGCAAAATGAGGACAGATGGAAAGTCACGTGCACGCCCAATAAGCTGGAGATGAATGAATGTATGTGACTATAAAACAAAGCAGTGAGCACAGGGCAGCATTGTGCGCCTTTATATTCTGGAGACCAAGCATAGTCCAGAATCAGCTGACCCCGGATCTCATTCCAGAAGCTGCAGCTTTATTCCAGTCCACGAGCCCTACAGCAGAGCTGAACATCACAGGATTAGAAGGAAAGTAACCTGCAAGTAATAAAGGGCAACACCGCTCCCAATAATAAGAGGCTCAGACTCCATCACCTACAGAAATTCAGTCCAAGAGCTGTGAATCCCCCTCCCTCCCCCTTGCCCTGACTTACCTAATCCATGATCTGATAGATCCCATTAATGGGGCTTTCTGGGACAATGATATTGATGGCTCAGATGGTTGACGGTTGTCTCCCTGTTTGAAGAGGCCGTGGCACTGTTGTGAGTTACAAGTCTTCTTATGCAAGTGATGTCACATTTATTGGTCACATGACCATGCTGTAGCTCAGTGTCATTCAAATAAATGGGACTGAGCTGCAATATCAAGCACGGTCACTATCTCCTATCCATAAGAACGGACATCAATTTTAGATCGGCAAGGGACCAACGATCAGTTGTTTCTCCATTACCGGGAAAGTCACAGGGTTTACTTATCGTATTTTTAATAGTGGATGTTGTGAGCACTGTAGCAGGGTCCTATAGACATGAATCGACAACTACTTCACTACTCAAAAATGCCACTATTAAAAGTATAGCAAATGATCAGAGCAGCTTGCATGGCTCCTGGGAAGTAGCTGATCTCTGAGGGTACCAATAGCATAAAACTGACATCCTAATGCTAAGTTCACAATAGCATCGCCTCTCCATTGTTCCATCGGGGGCCCCGAACAATGGAGAAGCAGACTGCTAAAACAGCGTTAACACACCCAGTCCGACAGACCCCATTCACCCCACTGACTGTGTCCGTTGTTATAAAACTGAAACCGGCGGAGGAAAAAGTCCTCTGTGCAGGACTTTTTCATCTGTCGATTTTCAGGCAGACAATGTACTGGAGTCTCCAACGTGAACCTAGCCTTACTTATAGATAGGACATCAATTCGGAAAGTGGGTAACCCCTTTAATGCAACTGTCTTAATCTGGATGCCATATAAAACAAGCCCCCCACAACCTCCATGTAATAACGCCCCATAGACCTATGTGAAGCACCTTCAATAAAGTTTATTCGGTCATAGTTCATATTTTCTTCTCATGCAATTTTTGGCTCTATTTGGATGAAAAAGAAAAAAAAAAAAAAATAAGGCCGATAAAGGGTGAATGTAAAAAAGAAGAAGGTCTTTAACTGTTAGGTGCTAATATCTAAATCATATAGTTGTGTTTATAACAAGGCTTGGAGCAGCTGGGGCAACAGGACACGGGGGAGCAGTAATAGGAGATTTATAAAATTTAGAAATCTATATACAAGGCAGAGGTCACAATAACACCTGTGCAAGCGTCACATCCCTGTAAAAGCTATTTTATGCATTGAAAAAAGTCTTGTGCGTATTAATACACTTGAACATCGCTAACTCCATCGTCCACCCCAGTACTGCATTTTAATCTATTACAGCATCTGTTACGCTAGGTTCACACTAGCGTTCGGGTCTCCATCTTTCAGGGACACACGATAGAAGGAGACCCTGCCTGTTTACAAAGTGGTTAACCTCAGAAACCCACAGATCCCATAGAGTATAACGGGGTCCGCACAGTTTCCAACAATTTGGAAAAGTCCTCCCTGTAGGACTTTTCTCTCCGCCGATTTCAAGCGGAACCTGCAGCGGACTCCGCAGCAGATGAGAACCTAGCCTTAACCTGTTTCTCACCCATGGCAAAGAACCGAATTGAAAAATAAGGAAAACCGAACGTCAACCTGGATAGGCGACGTGATTTTGTGCATGCCGGTTATTTCAGTTCGGTTACTACAATATTAGGGAGGTTCTACAGAAGGCATCAATCAGAAGGCACAAAGAGAACAGGGATTAGCGCCAGAGCACAGAAGAGGCGAGTAACACTATTTTTTATGTTTGCTCACCTCCCACAGGCTGAAGAGACCCCAGAGTATAATAACAACAGTTCCGGTTCATATGTATGTGGTCTGAACAAAACTGCCAGATGAACCTCACCCACCACATACTCACCTCCTGTAAACACCCATGCCCCACAATAGTAATCAACTGTATCAGCAGATGCCGATATAGTAGATTACGAGGTCAGATTATAATGGGGGCTCTGTAGTACAACCCATTTCTCCTTTATGATAATCCGCCCCTTGATGTGTTGCTTTTAAAAAGGACATGGCCTAAATAATCGTTCCTTAATCGAGATAAAATGTCCAATTAATCGCAATTTTTATTTAGGTCATAATAGCCCAGTCCCAACTATGATGAATTCCATAATCAAGATTCCCCTCCCTAACGCTCTCTCACTCGGAGGAATCATGGAAGACATTCTAGAAAAGTACTCAACAGTACCGATGTTAAAAAAAAAAAATGTACTAGTAGCTCAAGCAGAATCTGTCTGTACATTTCTGCTTCTTTGTCATTCCACCCCTAACTTTTTCATACACTTCTATAGGCACATGTACTCTTATGCCTCGAGGACCAAGATGAATTTAGGCTATACTCCAATATACCAATAAAAATTCCTGCATGCAGGATTTTTCATCTTACAAAATAATGGATGCCATAACGGAAGCCCAACGGACCTCCATTATAGACAAAAGGATATTTTGGGCTCCATTTTCGTCCATCATTTTAAAGCTTAACTAAACTTTTGGACAACTTTTGATTTTCTGGCAGTATTTGTATCATTAATAAATTTTGTAATATACTTTATTAACACATTTCGGATCCTGTGAAATCCTGCATTTTTTTCAATATTTACCTTATTTCTGTATAGAGAGCTGTTTCTGCCTCTCACTAAATGTTACTACTGTATGTATGGAGTACGGGGCTGTGTAACATGTAGAGAAACTGAGGTGGTGAGGGTCACTTCAAACAGTTACATCTTGGGCGATATAAAACATTGAAACTTGGAGAGGAGATTTTCTTCTGTCCTATAACACTAAGGTTGCAGTGCTATCTAAATTATTTCCATAGATATCACTGGTTGAAAACAGTCAGGATTAGGATATTCATATGCAGCTGTATAATATAAATACCTAAATCCTGACTCAACCAGTGATATCTCCGGAAATAATTTAGGCAGCTCAGTGGTTAGCACTGCAGCGCTGGAGTCCTGGGTTCGAAACCTGCCAAGGACAACATCTGCAAGGAGTTTGTATGTTCTCCCTGTGTTTGTGTGGGTTTCCTCCGGGTACTCCGGTTTCCTCCCATACTCCAAAGACATACTGATAGGGAATGTAGATTGTAAGCCCTATATGGGACAGTGATTGTCAATGTCTGTAAAGCGCTGCGGAATATGATGGCGCTATATAAGTAAGCATAATAAATAAATAAATAAATAGTCAGCACTGCACAAAGAATCTCCTCTTTCATATGACACCAAAAGCAAGTTTCTATGTTTTATAATGCCCAAGATGTAACTGTTTGAAGTGACATCCTCTCATTTTCTCTACATCTTACCAGCCCCATACTCCATACACAGTAACATTCACTGAGAGGCAGAAACAGCTATAAATACAGAATCAAAGGGAAGAATAAAGAGATGCAGGATTTCACAGAAAGGATCCAAAATGTGTTAATAAAGTATATTACAAAACGTATTAATAACACAAATACTGCCAGAAAATCAAATGTTGTCCAAAAGTTTAGTTACACTTTAAACATCTGACATTCCCATTGTTCTGTTTCTATAATAATGCAGAACGTCATAAAACAGCACAAATGTGAAAGGAGCCTTAGAAAATGTCAGTTTAGTAGGGCGGTGGAGAAAAAGTAACTTATTAGTGGATGGAAGAAAAAGCATTTTTCTCTGATGAGATTTAGTACAAAGTTTCTTCACTTCTACTATTGATGACACAATACTTGTTGAAAGGTCAGTGACCATTTGCGTTATAATTTAGGGTGGGTTCACACTTGCGCCGGCACTCCGTCTGCCACAAATCCGATCCAAATGTCAGAAAACTGGATAGGGAAAGGTTTCACTTCTATGGGTTTTTAAAGCAATCCGCGGGTGTGCGCTTACACCCTCTGCGCCGCGAAGTCGCTTTTTTTTCTTTGGAAACAAAGTCGAACATAACACATCTTAAAACTGTACCCTGAAATCCCTGATCACCCCCTGCTCTGTACATTGCCACCATCCACACCCGTCATTCATTCATTCATATAACTGGACAGATGGAGGCGTCAATCCAGGACATTCAAGTCATTTCATGGTAACCCAACACTGGGTCTATTTTATTCCCATCCTGGATTATTGGACAGATCATAAATTACACTTCATGGGATTTTCACACCAAAGCAAGTTATCCCTTAGCCTATGAATAGGGGATAACTTGCTTTGGTCAAAAAAATACTTATTTAAAGGCTTGCCAAAAGTGAGGTAGTGGGGGTCTCCGCACCACAATGCCGCCCCACAGCATTGAATATATGGAGGGGATAGCAGACAGGGGGATCTCATACAACGCTCCAGTACATGGAGGTGATATGTGACCCCCTGTGTGGCAATGCAAGTCAATTCAGCCATAACCTGCAAACCACACATGTCGTGTAGTCCTAGCACACAGTATACATACAATATATACTCTGCCACCATGGTCTCATTGACTGAGAAGTTCTGGGTGATGACCAATGGAGTAACCACTATGCCTGGCCTCCTCCAACTCACAACACATATGAGCCTACTCACCATGACAGGCCCGGCCGCAGCTCGGCGGTACCGCAGGAACACGCAGGTAAAGCCTGCAGAGAGAGGACCAGCCCCGGCTCCGGGCAGACACCCCCGCCATGGTGCAATCTTGCTCCTTTCCGGCGGTAGACACAGCTCATCCAGCTGTCTGTGTACCTGTCAGTAATCCTGTCACTAGAGGAAGAACAAAACTGCTGATGTGTGTCCGTACTCTGACGCCATTTTGTTGTAGACACCGCCTTTCCTTACATTGCAAAACGCCTATAAGAAAATGGCGCTAAGACCTGACTACAGATCTGTAGTTACTATTTGGGTTTGTGTACATGTTATGTGACATAGAATATGAGCGACACGCTGCACGCTGGCGCCATCTATCGGAGAACATGAGTGCCGCTGTTCGACTACAGCACAACTTTATTTACATCTCAACAGACAAAACAGTGTGGTGCCATAGGGGCTACACAGAAGTCTTAGGGACACATGAAATCAGAATGGTTCATGTCCCCTCTGAAGTCTCATTCACACTCATTCACGATTTTATACAGCCATAAAGTAATAAGTCAATGGAGGGCGAGCTGAGGGCCCCAATGAAAGAACAGTTATGGGCCCCTTATTTTTCAGTATCTTAGCACAGAGCACCCCTGTATGTTTCTCTAACAATCTAGCAGTTATTATTAGCCATTTACACAATTACCCGCAATCAAGTAGCATACTTGGCAACACTACAGGAATGTCCAGGAGGCTCCCAAAAAAAGGGGTGACTTCCCAGACTCCCGGAAAAGCTGTCAAGGCTCCCGAGCTAGTGTAATGCACCTGTAGCCGCCAAGTCAGCAGTCAATTTATAGGTGACCTTCCGTCACAAGAAAGGAGGACGGGGCGATGTCCTAAAGGATGTGATTACTCCCAATGGGGACATAGCCTCACTGAAAAACTTCGCTGGGTGCTCTGTGTGCTGTTCTCACAGACATCCCAGCCCAAATCTTGGCAAGTATGTCTAATAGAGTGTAAAAAGCTGCTATTAAAGAGAACCTTTCACCACCTCCAACAAGTCCAGCTCTTACACCATTAACAGTCACTGCTCCACTGATTCTGACACAGTTGGAATTTTATCTCTAGCCCCCATGGTTCCTGAGCAATCACTGCTCTGTACTGTCAGGTGGGCTGTGTCAGGCAGGAGCAGACAAGTGGTGCCAAAAACTAACTGAGGCACCAAAAACTAACTGTACTTGTTGCTGGAATCAGTGGAGCAGCATCTATTAACAGAGGCTAAGAAGTTGAATTGGTGAAGGAGGTGAAAGGGCCTCCTGAACTACTGGGTTCCTGTGCTTTTGTGAAGTTTGCGCCCCGCCACTGTTTTTAGGAGTGTAATTACATTCTTTTTACTTGCAGCAAACTGCTACATTTTTGTACCTAAAATACAACAGTGTTGTTAAGATTCTAAAAGTCACTTCAAAAAAACAAATCTCATGTAAATACAGTACAGCAACATATACAACTACTGGACTCAGGCCCGGTTCACATCTGCGTTCGGGGAGTCCTAATGCTTCATGTGGAAACCAAGCAGAAACCACACAAACCCCATTATAGTCTATGGGGTCCGCGGGTTTCCCAGGTAAACCGCTTTTTTATGCGTATAGGTTTCTGTTTGGGGGGTCCCCAAGCGGACTCCCCATATGGAAACCCAAACCCAGATTTGAACCGGGTCTAAGTGCGAGCTGTAATTATCTATATTAAGTGAGCTCCCCCTAGTGGAGATTCATGAGAAGCACATCACCGAGGACCCTCCTCTTACCACAGGTTCTATATCGCATACCTCTCAACTTTTTGGACTGTCAGGGACACTAATAGTTCATTGGGTGAAAGCTTAAAATTTGATTCTGTATCTATATGCTTGAATAGATGTTTATTAAAATATTTTCACTAACAATATTTGAATATAGACATTTTAAAATCTGAAAATATGACACCAAATTATGATATAGTATATAAACTGGGGTCTAATATACAGTAAGGAATCAGATTTCTGGAGCAATATCGTAAGTTTATTAATGCACATCTATTTCCGATATCAAAAAGTGGGACATTTGAGAAGCAAAGAGCGACAGAGGGACTTAGGTCAAAAGTAGCGACTATCCCTGAAAAAAAGAGAGCCACTTGGGAGGTGACTTGGTTGCCAGTATTTCAGACTGGAGATATTAAATGACAGACAAATTTTAAAGGGCCTCCCAATCCAATAACAGTGCCGTGCATGGGCCATTAATAGGAGCAGACACATACCTTTGTGTCAGTGCTGGCTCCAGGTTTTGGTGCGCCCTTGGGTGTCAGACTCTCAGCGGGCCTCCTGTCAATAATAGTAAGAGGCCCAATCAGTGACATCCAGTAAGGGCTGCCATTCACTGGATGTAACTGGACAAAGAAAGTTTTGGTCTTTTTAACATTGCAGTGAATGGTGGTTTATGCAAACTGAGGTTGCAGCGTCTGTCATTTTGTCAGAACAGCAAACTGCCAAGTGTGAACCTCGCCTTACTCATACAGTACTGAAATGACTGGTTGGATGTATACATCAATACTATTATCATACATACACAAGATCAATTGTAGTCTCAATAGACTTTTTAACAAACTTTTTACCCAAAACCCCCCCCCACAAATTAAAGTGGACCGGTCGATGTACGGTATTATATACCACTAGAAAGACGACAGTGCACTGAATTCAATGCACTGTCAGCTTTCCAGGTACATGCCCCGGTACCTAATATCTCCCCACTGTCAGAAGGGCGGGCCTTACAGCCTAGCATCATCACTGGGCAGTAAGGAACGTCCCCTCTGACAGTACAAGTCTATGGAAGAGTACAGTTAGGGGGGGGCATTCCTCACAGCCCAGCTATGCTGTAAGATACGCCTTTCTGACGGTGGGGAGATATAGGTGCTGAAATTAACGGCACCGATATCTCCAGCACCGGGGCACATACTGGGAAAGACGACAACGTTCTGAATTTACCACACTGTCAACTTTCTAGCGGTATATAATACCGCACATCTGTGAGGCTCTCTTTAAGGCTCTGTTCACATCTGCATCATGGATTCTGTTATAAATGCAAACCATGACATATTGTTGATTTATCTCATGGCAGACGCCACTTTTATCCAACAGACTTTGGTCTGTTGAGTTTTATAATTTCACTTACATTGAGTTGTACATTATATAGCAATATATGCTTATGTCTCCAGGGCCAGCGTTGGGTGGTGGGGGGGGGGCAAACTGGGAAATTGTCAGGCCCGGCCATATCAATAACAGAAAGGGACCCATCATCATGTGCCGCAGGGCCCCTTTCCGAGGTGAGTAAAAATTACAAACATTTTTACTCACCTGTCCTTGGCGTCCGACGTCATCTTCTGGATAAGAAGGGAAATGTTTATAAGGGGGGTATAATTGTTAAGTGGGCTTATTTATAAAGGGGGCTATTAGTGATAATGGGGACTATTATTTATAAGGGTAACTATTATTTATGAGAGGGCTATTATTAATAAGGGAGCAATATTATTTTTATGTGGTGACTGTTACTGATAAGGGGGAATATTACTGATACAGGGCACTATTACTGTATATATCAGAGAGACGCTTCTTCACTTACAGGTGCATCTCAATAAATTAGAATATCTTTGAAACATTCATTTCAGTAATACAATCCATAATCAGCGTCTTCCATGATTGTGTGTCCTACTGAACCAGACTGAGGGACCATTTAAAGGCTTAGGAAACCTTGGCTGGTGACACACTGAATTTACAATACTGAACTTTTTTACAATATTCTAATTTTCTTAGATTTGGGTTTTCATTACCTGTAATCCATAATCAACATTTACAGAAATAAAACACTTGAAATAGAACACTCTGTGTGTAAAGAATCTAGAAAATATAGGAGGTCACTTTTTTAATTTAATTACTGAAAGAAATAAACGTTTCAAAGATATTCTAAGTTATTGAGATGCACCTGTATCTGATTCTTTTCCTCCCTCCCTGACTCTACTTAACAGTGTACTCACTCTGAAATCTTTCCTGAATCTGACTTGGTCTGACAAGACGAACTGTCAGCTAGAAGAGGAATCACATTAGAGCTGCCTATAGAAGTGTATTAAGGGGGATGGAGGAGGAGGAGAAGGAGGAAGCCAGAAGAAGAGACCAGTGTTGGAGTGGGGTGCCTAGGTCCCACCAGTAAAATCCATTTTGGTGGCGCACTGTACAGCTACATGCAAATATTAAGTGACACTCTTTCGCAATTTCCCAAAATGTCATAAATGTTAACAGAAATTTATTTTTCAGTAAATAGGATATGTGGTCAGACAGCAGTAGGCCTCAGGCTGCAGCAAGATGATTGGGGCCCTGCAGTGTGATGTGGAAGATGGGGCCCAGAGAAAATGGCCTGACTCTGCACCTAGATGCCACCCAGTGTGTCTACAGAATATAAAAATAAACTGGGTAGTTTCGTAATCACTGGTGAGCAGCATGGCTCCCGACATGTTATTATCTTTAGCCGCCCTGTCTTGGTACTGCTGATCTTCAGGGGTCCTGGCGATAGGCCCCTAGAAACAATTCCACTGGTGGGCCCTAGACATCCCAGTCCAACACTGTTAATGTGAACCTAGCGTAAACTGTAAACTTTGTGACCATTGTGATTTATGGTTGTGAGAAGGTGCCTGGCATGTCAGGATTACACAACCCAGAGGTTCAGTTACACACCGGTATGGAGCATTTGTGATAGCTTAGAATGTGATATTGTGAATTATTGCTGCTAATATTAACCTATGCGGAGGGGGCGGTGTAACTGGATGTCATATGCGGCAATAGTGTGATGGAAATATTATATATATAAAAAAGGCAATTAAACAATTCACGTTATATAAAAAATATTTTAACTTGTCAGCATTAACTTTTTACATAGATAAAAACCTCAGTAAATAAATCTCAATAAAGTCACCCCAAATATAAGGCGAAATCACATTAAGCAGTTTCATTTTCTCGGCATCAATAAATCCTGCGTACAACTGCCCAGCAGAGAAAGCAAGCAATTGAATTTGTCTTGAAATATTATTTACCATACAAAGCAAATGCTGCAAAAAAGGGCAACTCCAAATTGCAAATAAAGCCGTTGTTTACCTCAATCACACTAGAAAGCCCCTGATATTTCCAATTTTGTACCGTCAAATGTATCATTTTTGCTGATTTAAGCACAACGCTCCTCAGATATAGATCCCTGAACTTACGTTGCCGGCTAGTGGTATGGATAATTTACTGCTCTGATCCAATTTTACAATCAGTGGGGACCAGTAAATCGCTGCAAAAAAAGAAAAGTCGAATGAGGTCCTTTTTCTTTAGTGTCAGCAACCTGTGATTATTATGTTTATTAGATTTCACTGAATGGGCTTCACATTTTCTCAAATATGCAGGAGAGTTTTATTTCCCCTGGAGTCTTACATTAGCATTTCTGTGCCTCAGTCCCTGAATGGAAAACTACAATAAGTGTTTCTATTTATTTGCACATTGTGCAGGCTGACGGTGGTTTCAGAACGCCACGTCGTCCCTGACAGAATGGCACAGCTGGGGAATTGGAGGAAGTGCTACCATAGGCCCCCTAGGCCCTAACCAATCTGGATATAGGCCCTGCAGCTGGTTTCTGAGGTTCCCTGAAAGGAAGAAATTCACTATGTTCTACAGGGAAATATTTTTTTGGGAGCATTTTTTTTGGTTGTCCAGGAATTGGAGCAAACTCGGTGGCCACTGGGATGGGTATAAAAGGGGCCACACTCACCTATCCCTGGAACTCTGTTGTCCAGTCCCCTTTCCCTCCTGTAAAAAGGACTCGCCGTGCCAGCTCACATGACCACTGAGACCAATCAGCGGCATCAGTGGTTGCTGGTAAGGAATCGGTTACGTATGTGAATGATGTCACTGGTCCTTCTCCACTGACCACTGATGTGAGCCTCTTTGCTTCCAGCACGGTGAGTCCAAGCACAGGGGGGAAAGGTGACTGGGACTGGACAATAGAGCGCCATGGATCCATATTTTTTTTGTTTGTTTGTTTTACATCCACTCCAGCTGCCTCTGAGTTTCCTCCCAACCCTGGAAAGTCCTTTAGGCTGAGGCCCTACGTTGCGGAAACGCAGCTTTTTTTGTTGCAGATTTTGTTGCGATTTTTTGAGCCAAAGCCAAGAATGGCTACCAAAGGAATGAGAAATATCTAGGAAGTTCTTAGACTTCTGTCTTCTGCTCAATCCACTCCTGGCTTTGGCTCAAAAAAAAGCAGCAGAATCTGCAACAATAAAAGCTGTGTTTCCGCAACGTGGGGCCTTAGCCTTAGGCTGAAGCCCCACATGGCAAAAACTCCTCAATTTGGCCACGGCGTTTTACAGTCCCTGCAAAGTGGATGGGATTCTAGCAAATCCCATCCACACATTACAGACAAATACCCACAGTGGAAATGTGGCGATTTCTAAAACCGTTGCGTTTTTGGAAATTGCAGCATGTCAATTATACCTCCAGAAAAGCTGGCAGTTTCCATATAGGTATAATTGAAGCAGGAAATCCGCAGTGGTTTTTCCCTCAGGACTTTTTCGTGGGGGCCTTAGCTTTAACGGGGTTGTCTGGGTGACTTTAAATTCACTTACCTGATCCTGCGGATGATGATGATGGACCTGGGACAACCACTCTGTGTTGCAGATCCCTTTGGACCCCAAATTTTACTTATTCAACTTACCCCATTTTTCCTGGGACCCAAAACTGTCAGGTTTCTTCTACACATGCTCGATGCAGTCACATGCCTCATAGTTAGAAACTGGAAGCAACTAGCACCGTCATCCTTGACTGATTTGTGTATTAGAATTAAGGAGGTCTGTAATATGGAGCATTTGATGGCCATGTTGCAAGATAGAGTAGATAACTTCCTTACCATCTGGAGCAGCTGGGATTTATATTTGATAGGCCAGTGATTGTCAGTCAACTCCCAGGTTATAAGAAAAGCTGCTTAAAGTAAAACTTTCACCACCTCCACCAATGTCAATTTTTTTTGCATCCTTCATTAGGCCCTGTTTCACTGATTCCAGCACAGTGGGAATTTTTTTCTCTAGCCCCCACCATTCCTGAGCAATTGGTCTTGTCAGTTTCACCACCCAATACGCTAATTAGGAATCCTACTGTCAGGTGGGTGGTCCAAAGCTGTCTGATTCAGTCCAAGACTGCCCACCTGACCATCATTGAAGCAGGACCTGATGAAGGATGTAAAAACACTATTTACACCCCAACCCCCGCTCCCCAATAAGTAATAAATTGTTAATTTTATGTCACCTTCGGACAATACTATATTGCTAGATTGGTCCAATATTTCTTTATCTTTGATATTATATTCAATTTATACCTGTATGTAATGTTTAACAGAGGCTAAAGCCATGTAGACAGAATAGGCATTATCCTACCTTTTTATTGTATGCTTGATCATACTTTTGGTTCCTTTCTTCATGTTTTTTTTTTTTTTCTGTAACCAAAACGTCATATAAAATAGACATTTAAGCAAAAGAAATAGACATGTATGGATTGATCAGATGAGCGTGCATGTTAGGGGAATGAGTCAGGCCTGCAATACAAAGTACATGAATGATGAAATGAATGCTATGTTTTTTTTTAGCCCAAGCCAAGAGAGGCTTTAAAAGGTATGGAAAATATAAAGACTAATACTGCTCTCTTCTGCTAAATCCATTCCTGATTTTGGCTCAAAAAATTTCAAAATCAAAAATTCAAAATCTGCAAAAAAAAAAACCCCAGCTTTTCTGCAATGTCTCAGCCTAAACAGGTATTTTGGGAATTTCATACTAATGATCTATAAGGATAGGCCATCAATCAAAGGTGTAGGTAGTAGGGGGGCCAGAGCAAGCAATTGCTCTGCATCTTCTGACTCTGGGGGGCCCACTCCGTGGCCGCTACAAAGATAAGCAGCAATTTCAAATTCAGTTTAAATATATGGTAGAGGAAGAAGTCGCTGGTTTCCTGCTGTGCCATTTTTAACTGCAAGTCACTTCAGGCCTACAAGGTGCTGTAACCACAACACATTTGTCTCACTGCACCAAGACACAGACATATTGTGATCATGGTGCCTTAAGAGGTGACGGCAGCTCCAGCTCCTTGCTCTAAGGGATCGGAGGTAGGTGAGTATAATTTTTTTTTCCACATTTTGGGGGGCAATAATACAGTAGCACGTTAGGAGGGTCTCATTAATACAGTGGGAAATATTGATTTATGGGGGCCTTAGTAAAATAAGGGGGGTATCAGGAGGCAGTAACAATTTAAAAGTGTATGTTTCATATAAGGGGGCATTAAGAGCTATTATAAAAAGGTAGCAGGAGAGGTATATGGGGGGGCATTAGGGGGTAAAGTAGCGGCATAGTGGATGTGATGAAAAAAATCTCATCCATGTGATCTGATCAAAACCTGCCCTGTGAAGTGACAAAAACTCACAGAATGTCAATTATTGCTGGAGGTTTCACCCCCAGCTTTCAGCCTTTGCAATGCAAGCGACATGGAAGTGACATAAAAAAAGTGACCACTTTATAAAGTCAGAATAATGGTATGGGCTGCACATCAGGGTTAGTCCTCTTATTCCCAATAAAGGGTAATGCTACAGCATATACATTTTACACAATTGTTGCATCCAACTTTCATGGAAAGCTGTTAAAGCTGCAAAAATTGACCCAGCTCCTTATAATCACCCATTGTTTTGAAATAGGGTCAACTAGCTCATATAGGTGCGAAAACCAATATGCTGTCAAGTATGTGGCCAACTAGTTTGATTTCCCCATAAATGATTTATTTTGCATCTCAGTCCAATGAGCGACAGATTGAATCTTTAACACAGTTACAGTGATGTATTATAAAGCAGAAATAGGGATCCTTAAGGGGTTTACCGGGATTGTAATATTTTTTACCTATCCTGAATATAAGTCATCAGCACCAGACTGTTAGAGATCGAAAACTGGG